>OZ024797.1:31534642-31967142 GCA_964017045.1 Omphiscola glabra | reverse complement strand
AGGAATGCGGTGGAGTAGTGTTTTCTTGCCTTTCTCCGCGCTCTCTTCACAGCTGCTTCCGCCCTGTAGAGCTCCTCGGCACGTAGTGATCCTTCCTTCACGATGCCCCGCCATGTGGATCGATCCTCCGCCAGGTCCTCCCAATTTGAGATGTTGATGTTAGCCGCCTCCATATCTCTTTTGCAAATGTCTATGTATCTGAGACGAGGCCGTCCAACTGACCTTTTCCCTGTCGCTGTACAGCACGTCCTTAGGTATGCGACCAGGTTGCATTCGCTTGACGTGTCCAAGCCAGCGGAGGCGTCTTTGGATTAAAAGGGCTGGGACGCTGCACATATTTGTTTGAGACAGGACATCCGTGTTGGGGACTTTTTCCTGCCATTATATGAATATATGTAGTTACATATTTTTACATCGGAAGAGAACAATGTGTGTGGCGTCGCTTTCACTTAAATGGAGGTTCGTTTAACATCCGTTCAGCAGTGTGTAGACAGAAATCCCCCCCCCCCCCACCTTTCACCATAATTAATACAGGTACTTAAACAGCGTTAAAGTGATACCCCTCCCCCCCCAACTTGTTTTAGTATCACATTGAACCTTGTGGCTGTTCATTTAATGATTTTTTTGTGTTAAGCCGGAGATTCTTGTCTTGAATAAAGCCACTGGACGCAAAAAATAAGACACCCTGCTGAAATCACATGTGTGCATATATATTACAAAGTGGAAGTTATTTAAAACCGACGTAGACTTAGCTCCGACGCTATAAAATTTGTTCCAACTTTTTAACTTTTCTTGTAAGATAGTAATGCTACACACGTCACCTAATTATAACGTAGGCACACGTTTCACGTAGATGCGATATTATTTTATGGGGGTTTGGGGGGGGGGGGGGGTCTGCTTAACAATACATCAAGACGTGTTTTTTTTTTTTAAAGTAGTGTTTTAATTGGATGTTTCGTTCCCTGTCAGCGGTTCTAAAATGATCGGTATTGAGTTTAAATAACTAACGAATGTACTAAGTTTCAACTTCAACCTTCTCTAACACACAATTACTTGCGCACCCTCCTGTGACTAGTGTGTTGAATTGATTGGTGACTAGTGCGTTGAATTGATTGGTGACTAGTGTGTGGAATTGATTGGTGACTAGTGTGTTGAATTGATTGGTGACTAGTGTGTTGAATTGATTGGTGACTAGTGTGTCGAGTTGATTGGTGACTAGTGTGTTGAATTGATTGGTGACTAGTGTGTTGAATTGATTGGTGACTCGTGTGTTGAATTGATTGGTGACTAGTGTGTTGAATTGATTGGTGACGAGTGTGTTGAATTGATTGGTGACTAGTGTGTTGAGTTGATTGGTGACTAGTGTGTTGAATTGATTGGTGACTCGTGTGTTGAATTGATTGGTGACTCGTGTGTTGAATTGATTGGTGACTCGTGTGTTGAATTGATTGGTGACTCGTGTGTTGAATTGATTGGTGACTCGTGTGTTGAATTTATTGGTGACTCGTGTGTTGAATTGATTGGTGACTCGTGTGTTGAATTGATTGGTGACTAGTGTGTTGAATTGATTGGTGACTAGTGTGTTGAATTGATTGGTGACTAGTGTGTTGAATTGATTGGTTACTCGTGTGTTGAATTGATTGGTGACTAGTGTGTTGAATTGATTGGTGACTGGTGTGTTGAATTGATTGGTGACTAGTGTGTTGAATTGATTGGTGACTAGTGGGTTGAATTGATTGGTGACTAGTGTGTTGAATTGATTGGTGACTCGTGTGTTGAATTGATTGGTGACTAGTGTGTTGAATTGATTGGTGACTAGTGTGTTGAATTGATTGGTGACGAGTGTGTTGAATTGATTGTTGACGAGTGTGTTGAATTGATTGGTGACTCGTGTGTTGAATTGATTGTTGACGAGTGTGTTGAATTGATTGGTGACTCGTGTGTTGAATCGATTGGTGACTAGTGTGTTGAATTGATTGGTGACTAGTGTGTTGAATTTATTGGTGACTAGCGTGTTGAATTGATTGGTGACTAGTGTGTTGAATTGATTGGTGACTAGTGTGTTGAATTGATTGGTGACTAGTGTGTTGAATTGATTGGTGACTAGTGTGTTGAATTGATTGGTGACTCGTGTGTTGAATTGATTGGTGACTAGTGTGTTGAATTGATTGGTGACTTGTGTGTTGAATTGATTGGTGACTAGTGTGTTGAATTGATTGGTGACTAGTGTGTTGAATTGATTGGTGACTAATGTGTTGAATTGATTGGTGACTCGTGTGTTGAATTGATTGGTGACTAGTGTGTTGAATTGATTGGTGACTAGTGTGTTGAATTGATTGGTGACTAGTGTGTTGAATTGATTGGTGACGAGTGTGTTGAATTGATTGGTGACTCGTGTGTTGAATTGATTGGTGACTCGTATGTTGAATTGATTTTTGACGAGTGTGTTGAATTGATTGGTGTCTCGTGTGTTGAATTGATTGGTGTCTCGTGTGTTGAATTGATTGGTGACTCGTGTGTTGAATTGATTGGTGACGAGTTAACACATGGACAAGGAACAAAATAAATCAATATCCGCGCTATTTAATTACAATATGCCTACCACCTAGGCGATCTGGCATTAAAATCCAAAAAACAATCTTCTTCGTCTGGTACAAGAGAAAAAGAGTACAAGAAAATAAGGGGCAGCCGCAGAATATTGCTATACTATCTATAACAATAATTCCACCCCCACTCAAAAAATGTAACGTAGTTTTACCCCATTTAAATAGCTTTTATGACTTAACTCACACAAGTAAAGCTTCTGCAAAAAGAAAATGCTGACATATTAAATTTAAATTTTTAAAACAAAAAATTGTTTATTATGCAAATTACCATTTGCGATCCCCGGTTAAAAAAAAAGGGGGGGGGGGGAGGATTCCAGATGGCGCTCGATATATACACCGATACTTAGGAGAACAACCACAAGTCGGCACACAGCACGGTACACAGTTCGGTTGTGTGTTTTTGGTGCGTACGTGATCAATCGTAATATCTTTTTTTTTAAATATAGATTATGCACCTATTCGCGTATTTTAAAGCTAGTTGAAGTATAATATCCTTTTTCAAAAATATGTCAACGAGATTCTTTATATTAATATGACAATGCCTTCTTCTCAAATATTTAATTAGTTTTAAGAGTGGCACTCATCCACTACTGCTAAGTTTTGACACTCTTGACTGCTTTTCTCATACTTATAACGGTTGCCCCGGCCATGATGCCCGATATGCCCTAGGATAATTCGGTATACTTTCACCGGGTACCTTAGCATATATATATATATAACGAAGTGGCTACTGGTACCCGGGTACCAGAATTGAGAGGTTGGGATTAAAAAACGAATAAAAAATACTATTGTTGGGTTTGTAAGACCAAATGAGGTATCAAATGAAAGATAATTGAATGGACTATACGTTTGTAAACTTAATTCTTCATTTTAACTAAAATAAACTACTAAAAATGACACCCGAATAGCATTAGTCAAAATGGACCCAGACACGCAGCGCCGCCATTCGCCGCCATTTGTGGTAGTTTATTTTAGTTAAAATGAAGAATTAAGATTACAATCGTATAGTACATTCAAGTATCTTTCATTTGATACCAAATTTGGTCTTACAAACCCAACAATAATATTTTCAATAGTTTTTTAACCCCAAGCTCTCAATTCTGGTACCCGGGTACCAATAGGTGCAGCCTATATATATAAGAGTCTGAACCCAAGACCATGAAAGCCCTTGATCCGCCCTATGAACAGTGTAAGAGATTAGCCATCTGGCCATTTCATCACTGCAGCTTAAACAAACCAGTGAGTCCTTACAGCTCGACCTTCGATAGCTCTAAGTGCATTGTATCATAGTCTTTACAGGCCTTGTTGTAAAAGTTCACAAATGTGTAAATAAGAATTCATTAAAAGCTCGAAGGTGGATTGTGACTAGACAGAGAAGGTGGATTATGACTAGACAGAGAAGGTGGATTATGACTAGACAGAGAAGGTGGATTGTGACTAGACAGAGAAGGTGGATTATGACTAGACAGAGAAGGTGGATTATGACTGGACAGAGAATGTGGATTATGACTAGACAGAGAAACTGGATTATGACTAGACAGAGAAGGTGAATTATGATTAGTCAGAAAGGGTGGATTATGACTGGACAGAGAAGGTGGATTATGACTAGACAGAGAAGGTGGATTATGACTAGACAGAGCATGTGGATTATGACTAGACAGAGAATGTGGATTATGATTAGACAGAGAAGGTGGATTATGACTAGACAGAAAGGGTGGATTATGACTGGACAGAGAAGGTGGATTATGACTAGACATAGAAGGTGGATTAGACTAGACAAAGGATGTGGATTTTGGCTAGACAGAGAAGGTGGATTATGATCAGACAGAGAAGGTGGATTATGACTAGACCGAGGTACACCGTACACTAATTCGCACTTGGTAATTCTGACTGAATATTTGTCAATAGCTCCAATTTTAGAAAAAAAAAGGATGGACTGCAGGCCAGTCGTCCAATCTAATCTAGTGGATAAAGTTAATCTGTGCGCTGAGTTTCGGAAAGCAACCTTTCGAATCCGGCATGTCCGCAACAGCTCCAGGGTGTCTGTGAATTTTTCTGTTTTGTTTTTTCCGATCGCCATCATACATCTGTGACAAGAACGTGAAGACACCCTTACAGCGTAGATGGTGATTGTGCTGAACATGCGCCCTAAACAACAGTGTCTCCCCACAACTGAGCACTCAGATTGGTTTTGTTATAAGTGATCCACGACACGCTTTTATCCAAGCGGATTGTGGACCCATTGTTCTTTAAATGCATACCTATTACATTTTCTAGCCTCCAAGCATCCATGTCTTCAGTTGCATAGGTCTTTTCGGTGTGTTCTTCTTAGAAGGATGAACTAAATAAGGATCTCTTTATTTAGGGACAGTCTTTCATACAACGTGTGAGCACCTGCTAGAAATTTGACCGCGCGTCCCAGGAATAATATATTTGTGTCTGATTAGATAACACTTAACACGGCAGATATCTAATTTAAAGAAACAAACAACATAAATATGTATCCCTACTTCGAAATGTATCCCACGACCGACATTACTTTGACATTACTCTGATGTTACTCCGACATTACTTTGACGTTACTCCGACATTACTATGACATTACTCCGACATTACTATGACATTACTCCAACATTACACCGACATTACACTGTCTTGCTAAATCTAGTTCTAACGTAAACTTAGGACTTCTTCTCTTTGATGTCTGTAATAAGCCGTGCATCAGGGCGTATGTTCGTGAGCTCTGGGAGGGTGTCGGCGCAACGGTGAGATAACTTCTGCGGTCGTTAAGGGTGTAGGGGGGTACGAGCATAAACATAGTTACATCTGAGGTACACGTGTAACAGCGATGTATTCTATAGATGTAATGTGGTACAAGTGAAGCAGCGATGTATTCTAAAGATGTACTGTGGTACAGGTGAAATAGCGATGTATTCTAAAGATGTAATGTGGTACAGGTGAAATAGCGATGTATTCTAAAGATGTACTGTGATACCAGTTAGTGTAACATCGATGCATTCTAAAGATGCACTGTGATACCAGTTAGTGTAACATCGATGCATTCTAAAGATGCACTGTGATACCAGTTAGTGTAACATCGATGCATTCTAAAGATGTACTGTGGTAAACACATCAACACATCACATTCCATGTTATGCATCACCACCGCTTGATATCGATTTGACGTCGGAGACTCGTACGAACATTGGCTTCATTGTATAATAGTAAAAGAGTACAAATATCCCCTTGCGAATGATTCATGAGGGCAAAAGTTGCAGAAAACCTTTTCAAACACATGGGAGGGAAAACGTTCTCTGGATATTATATGGAGAGCACTACTGAAAGCTTCGGCTCCACACTTGGTATTTCATTTGTATCTATTGACGTGTTTACAAATTCATAGCATGTGTACATTGTAATCCCTTATTGTCGTGCCCTTCCATTGAAACCCTATCGTGCATGCTGAGCCCATGGGCTCGAGTAGTGTTGTCGAGCTCACTTTTCTCCTGGCAACAGGACGAATTCCGCCAGCACGATCTACGGCCTCGAAAAGCCATTGGTCGCAGCAGACCGAAACGTCATAGCGCAGAGAAGTTGAGGGGCTGCTGTCCGGCTCATTATAAGTAGAACACAAGTTATTAACCATTAAACAAAGCCGGGTCCACATCTCAATTTCAAAACTCATTTTCTGTAAACCTCCAGGAAAAGAAAATGCTAATCAATTTTTCTAATAAACTTTGTTTTGTGTGTCCGCCCGCGCTCCCCCTCAACACTGCCATTACTCACCCCCAATGAGATGCCCGCACCCCTGGCAAAATATAGAGACGTCTAGTGTTGGCAGGGCATAGAGTGGTCTAAGATTGACAAAATATATAGACGTCTAGTATTGGCAGGGCATAGAGTGGTCTAAGATTGACAAAATATAGAGACGTCTAGTGTTGGCAGGGCATAGAGTGGTCTAAGATTGACAAAATATAGAGACGTCTAGTATTGGCAGGGCATAGAGTGGTCTAAGATTGACAAAATATAGAGACTTCTAGTATTGGCAGGGCATGGAGTAGTCTAAGATTGGCAAAATATAGAGACGTCTAGTATTGGCAGGGCATATAGTGGTCTAAGATTGGCAAAATATAGAGACGTCTAGTATTGGCAGGGCATAGAGTGGTCTAAGATTGACAAAATATAGAGACGTCTAGTATTGGCAGGGCATATAGTGGTCTAAGATTGGCAAAATATAGAGACGTCTAGTATTGGCAGGGCATAGAGTGGTCTAAGATTGGCAAAATATAGAGACGTCTAGTATTGGCAGGGCATAGAGTGGTCTAAGATTGGCAAAATATAGAGACGTCTAGTATTGGCAGGGCATAGAGTGGTCTAAGATTGGCAAAATATAGAGACGTCTAGTATTGGCATGGCATAGAGTAGTCTAAGATGGGCAAAATATAGAGATGTCTAGTATTGGCAGGGCATAGAGTAGTCCAAGATTGGCAAAATATAGAGATGTCTAGTATGGGCAGGCTACATAGAAGTTAATTCCGAAAACAAAAACACTGCAATAAGAAGAAAAAAAATCGCTCACCTAAAATTTAATTTTTGTAAAGCAAGAAAAGAAACAATGATATTTGACGTTTGGGGGGGGGGGGGGGTTAGGGCGTTAGTGGTGAGAGCTTTTAGACTATTTATTTAGCGCCTCCAATACAGATTTCTGAATACCGTGTATGACGCCATGAAGTCGATTTAAAAAAAAATAAAGTTGCAGACAAAAACTGATGAGTGACAGCAATACTAATATAAACAATAATTTATTCTCTAGGTTTGTATTCAATGCTGTTTGCATGGCTGTGCTGTTTTCAATAGTCCATGCAAAAAAAAAAAAAAAAAAAAAAAATTTAAACTAAAAAAATCCAAAAAAAAATCACAGAAGTTAATTTGAATCGGGCTTCTTAAAGAGGGCGTAAGCGTCAGTTCACACGATCACATTGCGCGTCAAATTGTTGTATGAACGCACTAATTTCTGCTTGGTTTCTTTCTTTCTTCTTTTTTTTTTTGGGGGGGGGGGGGGGGGAGGGGGGGAATTTGATCAAATAGTAATTTAAAAGTTGTGACACAAGGCTTCATACACGAATTGCATCAAATGCTTGAAGGAAAATGTGATCGTGTCAACCGGCCCTTACTTGAAGGCATGTTTTCTTCAAGTAACTTAAGCAGATGGGAAGTTCACGCATTTAGTAAAGCAAAATAGTGCGTTCAAACGATAAATTCAACGACAATTTGATCGTATGAACTGAGAGCATCAATCACTACCCATTCGCTTACCGCCAGTGGCGTAGCGAGGGGGAGGGGCAAGGGGGGCATCATGCCCCGGGCGCTACTCACAAAGGGGCGCCAAATGGTATATTTTACATATAATATTGCATGGTTTTCGAATGGGGGGGGGTGGGCGCTAAAACTGTATTGTGCCCCGGGCGCGAGTTAAGCTCGATATGCCACTGCTTATCGTCATTGCATTTAATACATTTCAGAACAACGTATATAATTTTGAATGAAGCATAGAACTAAATGTGTGATGATAATATCTGTACATAATACAAACAAATAACACACAGACGAACGTGTTACTGAGCAATAATAAATCATATTGTCAAATGTGTGAATTATAACGAGTATCTATTATATGATTAACAAGCACAGTTTTAATCCCAAGCGATAATCAAACCAACATCAGAATACGGTGCTTCTATTTTTCTGCTTACAGTTTCTTACTGTTTTTAAAGTAAATAAACATGAATGTATTATTATGGACTTACGGATATAATTTCATAAACACTAACACATAAGAGTTGTTTTTTTTTTTTTTTTTTTTTTTTTTTTTTTTTTTTTTTTTTTTTTTTTTGCTGGCATCCGTCCGTCATAAGGTGACGATGGTGTGGAGTTCGCAGGACGAAATCCACAAGGCCTGGGATTATTCTTCTAGGATTATAAGCTGGTTCCCAACAGCAAATCGTCTCTCTGCATGCTGCTGGATGGCCCCAAGGGAACACCATGAGGATGATACAGCTTGGCACCAGTGGCGTCGCAGGAGTTGTCGGAATGTTTAATTGTACCAATGTTATCCGCCTGCGGGACTCCTTCTCCGGGTTTGAATTCAGAGTTTCCTTCTCTTAGATGAGTTGCCGTCCAAGGTTAACGAGTCCCACCCACATAAGAGTTTATATAACACATATTTTTTCAATTTCTTCTGTAACTTTGTTATACCTGTTCGTTTTTTCTGTGACTTTTTTCCCGTGACTTTTTCCCTGTGATTTTTTCCCTGTGATTTTTTCCCTGTGACATTTTCCCTGTGATTTTTTCCCTGTGATTTTTTTCCCTGTGATTTTTCCCTGTGACATTTTCCCTGTGATTTTTTCCCTGTGATTTTTTCCCTGTGACATTTTCCCTGTGATTTTTTCCCTGTGATTTTTTCCCTGTGATTTTTTTCCGTGTGACTTTTTCCCTGTGATTTTTTCCCTGTGATTTTTTCCCTGTGACATTTTCCCTGTGATTTTTTCCCTGTGATTTTTTCCCTGTGATTTTTTTCCGTGTGACTTTTTCCCTGTGATTTTTTTCCCTGTGATTTTTCCCTGTGACATTTTCCCTGTGATTTTTTCCCTGTGATTTTTTCCCTGTGACATTTTCCCTGTGATTTTTTCCCTGTGATTTTTTCCCTGTGATTTTTTTCCGTGTGACTTTTTCCCTGTGATTTTTTCCCTGTGATTTTTTCCCTGTGACTTTTTCCCTGTGATTTTTTCCCCTAACTGTTCACTGCCATTGTTTCAAGGTTCTTTGAAGTCTTATTCTGATTCCTTCAACGTCTCACCGAGATTCAGAGAATTATTGCACCTTTCACGCCACACAAAATATCGATGACCTTTCACCAGAAATGTTTTATAGTTTTATTGTAGTCGAACAGAAGGTTTGGTCTTTATTGGAAATTGAAGTGGTGTCATAGTTTATTGCACCGGGGGCTGCGGGTGGGGGCGTTGTATTGTGTAATATCTGTCATGCCTGTCCTCCATCATTGTCACACCTCTGAACGCGTTACCCTTACCCGGTTTCTACCATAACCAGCCACCCCATCCCAACTCAAACATTTCGCCTTGCTGAGCTATACTCATATAACCAGTCTTATCTCAATCATTTCTCCTCCCCTACCAATGATCCCATCTCTTTCGATAAATCACCCTCACATCACACCCTTATCCCCACAAGACCCACCACCCCTTGCCATCAACCCACAAGAAATCACCACAACATCAACTTTTCTCTTCCTAACCGCAACCACCGACCCCCCCCCCTCTCGTCCATTCCTTCACATCAGTAAAGGGAATACGACCCCCCGTGGTCCATGTAAGATTTGGCAGATGTCCACACGCCGGTGTAGTTGATTCATTCCCTAATCAACCGACCCTTGCTGTACTGGGGTAGGAAGGGGTGGGGGGTGAGGGGATGTTTGATGAAATCCACCACCAGGCAACACGACCTGTCATGTTGCACTGGACAGCTGGAAAAAAACACGGTCTTGATATGGAGCGTGCTACGTCATTTACTGGCCTTCGAGTTATTTTTTTTATACGTTCTACATCAGGGCTCCAGTCCGCCAGGGGTCCCTAACCCGGCCCGCCGGGGGTCCATGAACCGTCCCACGTCGCCGATAAAGGTACCAGGGTAGCAGTACAAATTATGGAACTGGACATTAAATAACTCATTAGCCAAAATCCAGGCCAATATTATTTCACATTGAAATACTAATAAGTTTATGCTCATTGACAATGTTATTCCTTTTAAATAATTTACTGTCCCCACCACCCCCCACCCCCCAGCTTTTTAGCACACCAAATAAGATATGCACAGTGTGCGTAGGAATCAGGAATTCAGTTATATGTATAGTCCACCCAAAAACAGTGTCTGGGGAACAGTGAACCATCCCATTGTTTAAAAAAAAAAGCCTTGAGGACCCTTGTCTCACAGCCTGGCATCAACTTACATAATTGAAATAAATGCAATTACTCTGTATTCATTAACTTTATTTCATTTTTTTTATATGTTAGCTAAGTTTTTGTCTCAAGCATTAGCATCTACAACCTGACTATCCCTTGTTAGTGATCGTTTGCTTACGAGGCTAGTTGTCCACGTTTATAATTCTGCAAAAAGGATTTTTTTAAAGGCAGATTTATTTTTGTTTTAAATACTTTTTTTTTTTTTTACATTTTTGAAAAACTACTTCTAAACAAATTGTATTATCGAGAACTTCAAAAAAAAAAAACGGTAAATGATAAATACAATAGAGCAAGAGCGATAATCCACATGGTTGATAAGGGCACAGCAGAACACACGGGAAGATTATTTTGTTTGTTAATTTAGTTAAATAAGGGCGAAAAAGGATTATGAAAGAAAAAAAAAAAAGCAAGTCAGCTGAAAAAGTTTCCCCCCTCTTTGCATGCCGGGATAATCATGGTGCAAGTGGTGCATTTGCAACCGGCGCCCCACAAAAGTTAATCCTTTTCCGCCACTGTGGGGGAATCGGGTATTATTCCCTTGACAAGTTTGTTGCTTTTATTTATTTCATTTATTTTTTTATACATCAAAGCTTTGATAAAAGTGTAATCCTAATATATCACATGCACTTTTAATCTTTCGGAGTGCAGATCTTTCCCCAACAGTGACAACTATGTTTCATATTTCAATCACATTATTACCCCTGATTATATTCCTATGTTTTAGCATCATCGTCACTGTCGTGTCAGCTCGTACTAAGATCCTATAGCCATGCATAAGTGTTGATGGTTGAACAATGTAACGAATTTTCAGTTTAAGATTATGTATAATTACTTTTATAATCTTTTACAAGTGTGTGCCGAGTGACCCCTCGCCCCACCCCACAGCTCTAATAAATAGCCTCAGCACCAGTGTTTTCGTTTAATGGAAATCCAGTGTCCATGAAATATGAACTCACCTGATGACCTCGTATTCACAGACACGCGTCCGAGGTCCTGTAATTATAATATCCTGCCCTTTATTCCGTGTGTCATATTACCTCCTGGTGGGAAGAATTAGGGCCCTGTGTTTCTCACTGACCTGTAATCTAGATCATTGACTGGGTCGATTGGGGGCAAGATTTTTTTGTTTTTTTCCTTTTAGCTTTCGTTGTAGTAAATCTTTTTGAAATGCTTTAACGTCCATAGAACATGCCGAACGCGCGTATGAGTGGCATCTTTACTGGGACAACCATGGGGACATCCGTGTTCATATATACATTTTGTTGAAAGCTTATTATTATTATTATTATTAATTTTTTTTAATCGTTGCGTTTGCAGAAACTAAAAGGGAGCACGCACGTTAGTGTAAGAATTCCATATTTGTTAATAGCCAATTAGTTATGATACATGAGGGGGACTTCGTTCAAGCCGTGTGAAGGAAATAGCACAACAATACACATGACGGCGTTAAATTTAAAAAAAAAACACAACCAAAAAAAACCCAATCAACAAAGAAACAGGACAATCTATTGAACAATCGAACTTGATAAAAATTAGAACTTTGCTTGTCTGTTGTGGTAACTACAGTTGGTAAAAGATCAGTGAAACGAAAGAGCCCTGCTTTTTAAACATACAAAAGTAAACTAATTCACTTACCACCATACATGTGGTAATAAAGTCGCCTGTCGATGATTATGACTATTTTTTTCATGGCTACCCCACTGCCTAAGCGTATAATCATAACCCCTCCCTCCATTACCCCGCCCCCCCCCCCACAGTCTTATTATTAGGTCAGCCTCTAGCAACATGTTGTAAATCTGTAACCCAAATGATGTCAACGTTGAGTAATCTTTGTGTGAATTCTTGAGTGAAAAGCCAGATGTGGCTACTACCGACATGCTGATTCAGATGTATTATTTGTATTTGATCATCAACTAACTAGTCTTCTTCTGAGTCGTAAGCGCTAATCCGTTTCTGAATATCATCAACTAACTAAGTCTTCGTCTTAGTCGTAAGCGCTAATCCGTGTCTGAATATCATCAACTAACTAGTCTTCTTCATAGTCGTAATCGCTAATCCGTGTCTGAATATCATTAATTAACTATTCATCTTAGTCGTAATCGCTAATCCGTGTCTGAATATCATTAACTAACTAGTCTTCTTGTTAGTCGTTGGCGCTAATCCGCGTCTGAATATCATCAACTAACTAGTCTTCTTGTTAGTCGTTGGCGCTAATCCGCGTCTGAATATCATTAACTAACTAGTCTTCTTGTTAGTCGTTGGCGCTAATCCGCGTCTGAATATCATCAACTAACTAGTCTTCTTGTTAGTCGTTGGCGCTAATCCGTGTCTGAATATCATTAATTAACTAGTCTTCTTGTTAGTCGTTGGCGCTAATCCGTGTCTGAATATCATTAACTAACTAGTCTTCTTGTTAGTCGTAATCGCTAATCCGTGTCTGAATATCATTAACTAACTAGTCTTCTTGTTAGTCGTTGGCGCTAATCCGTGTCTGAATATCATTAACTAACTAGTCTTCTTGTTAGTCGTAATCGCTAATCCGTGTCTGAATATCATTAACTAACTAGTCTTCTTGTTAGTCGTAATCGCTAATCCGCGTCTGAATATCATTAACTAACTAGTCTTCTTGTTAGTCGTTGGCGCTAATCCGTGTCTGAATATCATTAACTAACTAGTCTTCTTGTTAGTCGTAATCGCTAATCCGTGTCTGAATATCATTAACTAACTAGTCTTCTTGTTAGTCGTAATCGCTAATCCGTGTCTGAATATCATTAACTAACTAGTCTTCTTGTTAGTCGTTGGCGCTAATCCGCGTCTGAATATCATTAATTAACTAGTCTTCTTGTTAGTCGTAATCGCTAATCCGCGTCTGAATATCATTAACTAACTAGTCTTCTTGTTAGTCGTTGGCGCTAATCCGTGTCTGAATATCATTAATTAACTAGTCTTCTTGTTAGTCGTAATCGCTAATCCGTGTCTGAATATCATTAACTAACTAGTCTTCTTGTTAGTCGTTGGCGCTAATCCGTGTCTGAATATCATTAATTAACTAGTCTTCTTGTTAGTCGTTGGCGCTAATCCGTGTCTGAATATCATTAACTAACTAGTCTTCTTGTTAGTCGTTGGCGCTAATCCGTGTCTGAATATCATTAATTAACTAGTCTTCTTGTTAGTCGTAATCGCTAATCCGCGTCTGAATATCATTAACTAACTAGTCTTCTTGTTAGTCGTAATCGCTAATCCGTGTCTGAATATCATTAACTAACTAGTCTTCTTCATAGTCGTAATCGCTAATCCGTGTCTGAATATCATTAACTAACTAGTCTTCTTCATAGTCGTAATCGCTAATCCGTGTCTGAATATCATCAACTAACTAGTCTTCTTCATAGTCGTAATCGCTAATCCGTGTCTGAATATCATTAATTAACTATTCATCTTAGTCGTAATCGCTAATCCGTGTCTGAATATCATTAACTAACTAGTCTTCTTGTTAGTCGTAATCGCTAATCCGCGTCTGAATATCATCAACTAACTAGTCTTCTTGTTAGTCGTAATCGCTAATCCGCGTCTGAATATCATCAACTAACTCAGTGGTTCTTAACCTTTTGAAGTCGGGGAGCACTTTTGAACATGACAAAAATTTGGGGAGCACCAAAATCAAGGAGTTAAAAAAAACCAACAAATACACATACGTACGACTTTTATTGAAAATAAAACATTATAACATAAGAGTTTAAAATTATAACATGATAAACAAATTTTTAAATAAACATAAATTTAATAAGTAAAAAAATAACATTGAGCAAAATTTAATTCAGAAAAATAAAAAGATTTAATGTGAAACCTGAGCTTGACTGTTTTTACAAATTTCAGTGGTATTAGGCCTAATTTTAGAAATAGCTACCCTCAGTTCTGCATCCAAATTAGTAAGTGTTGCTCGTTTTTTATTTTTTTATGTTGGTGACTATCGAGAAACCGAGTTCACACAAATATGATGTTGAAAATTGCAACAAGATTTTAAGTGCCTTCATGGAGAGAGCTGAGTATTCTTCTTGCACAAAGATCCAAAATTCCTCCAGAACCATTTCGGACATTTTTATTTTAAGAGTACGATCCGATGATAGGTTGATTAATTCCTCTTCTTCTTGGTATGACAACTTACTATTTGATGTATCAACCGTGGCAAAGGGATTACGTATCCAGTCATATGTTAATAACTTTTTTTCGAAAGGCTGTCAATTTGTCGGTCGATGTTAAAAAAATGTATTTTCTTCCTTGAAGGCTGGTATTAACACAATTTAAATAATCAAAAATATCAGCTAAATATGCCAATTTAGCACACCAAATGTCATTTTGAAGATATTCCACAAAATCATCCATATTTTCATTTTGGAAAAAGGTCATCAATTCATCATTCAGTTCTAAGAAACGACGTAACACTTTTCCTCTGGATAACCATCTCACTTCAGAATGCAAAAGCAAAGATTCGTACTTGGCTTCCATAGAGATGCAAAGATTTTTAAAGACGCGTATTTTCAAAGGTCTCGATTTTATGAAGTTTACCATATTTACAACTTTGTCTAGCACATGTTTTAATGCTACTGGTAATGTTTTGGACAACAGAGATTATCTGTGCAAAAAACAGTGAGTAGATATAATATTGACGTTTCTTTTCTTGGCGAGAGTCACAAACCCTTTTAATGAGCCTACCATTGATGGAGCACCGTCCGTACACATTCCCACACACAACTCCCAAGATATTTTGAATTGATCGAAATAGGAAGAAATATAATCAAAGACATCTTGTCCTGTCGAACGTTCGGTAAGCTCAAGACAGCATAGAAATTGATTCACTATTTCGTTTATATGAATGAAACGAACGAACCCTAGTATATATGCTTTTCCACTTATGTCAGTGGACTCGTCAGTTTGCAGAGCAAAATGCCGTTTGAAAAGCTTATCGGCAACTGTTTTCTCGATATGATCCGACATATTTTTAATTCTATTTTTTATTGTATCATTTGAACGAGGAATGTTCATTATTTCCTTTGTTGCTTCATCGCCAAACATAATTTTAACCATTTCACAACATGCAGGTATAATTAAAGATTCTGCTATAGTATGTGGTTTTAACTGAACAGCAATAATTTCAGCAACCTTATATGACGCCAATTGTGCCTTATAGGAAATTTTCACAGTTTTTTCAAAATATTTTACTTGTTTAGCTTGCGTATCTAACAATCGTTTGAAATAATCTTTAGTTTGTGTAGCAAGGTTGGCGTGATTTGTAGAAAAGTGACGTTTCAACTTGGTAGGAACCATCGCGCTGTTGGATAATTTTTCTCCACATACAATACATTATGGAATGTGATATTCTTCCTCACAAATGTATGTAAATCCAAAACTTAAATATTCTTCAGAATACTGTCGATTAATTTTTCTTCTTTTAATTCTACCGTTTGTATCAGACACAATATGTGCAGCAAGAGCATTACTACCACTTCCACTTGTACTCGGTCCATTTTTAGTATTTTGTTCTTCCGAATCATTCGCTTTTCGTTTGATAAGAAATTTGTCCATTATGGGGTATTACTGTAAAAACCAAAAATGAATTGGGAATTAATAATACTTTTTTAACATTATGATCCGAACCTAACGACCGAAATCCATCCCAATAGGTATGATGTAGGCCTAGGTCTTCACCCGTAAATAATTAAAATTTTAAACTTTTTCTTTTACTTATATAAATATTTTTTTGATTTTTTGGGGTTTATTTTTAGAATTTCAACTTTTAATTATTCATCAAATATTTTCATATATTTAAAAGATGTTTATTTTACTACTTACTTGAACATTTGACAGCTCCTATTAAAGCTTCACTGACCTACTTTCGCCGGGCGAGCAAGCTTTACGCTGCCATGTTAGCGTTAGTCAAATTCAATAGTGGGTAGCGTTGTTCTCAACGGCGGCGCTCCGAGTGAAATTTACACACCGATTTGATTTTACAACAAAAATTAGGTTAAAAGCCAAGCTTTCAATTGAAAAAAAAAACAGAAAAAATAGGCAAAAAGGCCGATTTTTCCCCGTTTGGACTACCTATTATAAGCATTTGTTCAGCTCAATCAGATAGAGTAAGTGAGTGAACATTAAATCCTGAGTTTCATAATTTCGCGGAGCACTTGCAACTACCTCGCGGAGCACCAGTGCTCCGAGGAGCACCGGTTAAGAACCACTGATTACTAACTAGTCTTCTTGTTAGTCGTTGGCGCTAATCCGCGTCTGAATGATGTGTCGCTCAACGTGAGCTTTCATTGGTCCGATTTTAATGTAGAGTTTTATAAAACCTTTTCATTAAACAATCGGTATACAGCTAAATTCTGGCGATAAATTGGGATCCACATACAACGATCTCTCTTCTTTCGCGGGTTCACTTTCCGCGGTCTCACTGTATCGCGAATACTTTACTCGTACATATCTAATTTTGCATTCCTGATTTTTCGCAAAATCGCGAGTTTTGCGATGTATAGCTTTTTAAAATATATTATTATTATATATATGTTTAAAACAATAAGCATTTTCTAACCTAAATTGAAAACAATATTAATATTTTAAATATATTAAATAATTATTTCAAACATATTATTATTAAAATAATATTAAGTGGAAATTTAATACGACGCGTACAGCGGGTGGGCTGACAACGACTCGAATGTAAAACGCAGCCAGGGTACACTAGTGGCTGATGGTTCGGAGGCGACCATCTAAAGCAGCGGTTCTCAGCCTGTGGGTCGCGACACATTTGTGGGGTCGAACGACCCTTACACAGATGTCGCTTAAGACCAACGGAAAACACATATTTATAAAGTAGCAACGAAAATAAGTTTATGGATGAGGGGGGTCACCAAGACATGAGGAATTGTATTAAAGGGTCTCGGCATTAGGAAGGTTGAGAACCACTGATCTACAGCTCTGTGCTCTTTATCTTGGGCGCCGTTTGTTTGTTTGCTTTTTTTTTTTGGGGGGGGGGGTAAAAGCCTTAAAAATATAAGTGAATAATACTTTAAATATAACGTCGCTAATTCGCGGATTTTTGATTACCGAGGAAAAAGGGGGTGAAGGTGTGGGGAGGGTCCTGTAACCTTACCCCAGCGACAGAGAAGGTAGCACTGTAACGATATACTGACTCCAATATCAATCACATTCAGTTAAAAGTAGAAATTTCAACAACCTTATTTCAAGGAAGCCATTTTATTTCAAGCAATGCTTAATTAAGTAAGTCATAAGTTATTTTTTCCCCTAGATTGTTAAAGGAATCTACATCTATTAGAGACTATCAAATATTTTATTATCAGTGCATTCATCTCTCCCCCCCCCCCCCCAAACCTCCATCGCAAAACACACAAGCATTTCATTGTTGTTCTTCCTTTTGCATCGTTCATCCCTTCATCTGCCGATGATGAACCGCATATCTTAATAACGCAGCATCTGTTAACGACACCATTCCTGGACCTCTGAATCGATCAGATGGAGCATCAACCCTGTGTAATCCCCTGCACTTTAACTTCAAACGGAAGGAATCCGAACAAACCACAGATGACTGGACGCGATTTGGGTTCGAACAGGACGTCCTCGCATAAATGCTGCATCGATGGCGTCGTAAATCTCGCGAGAATTTGAGAAACGCGATTTCCCCTTCATATGCTAAGAGCAGATCTCGTTTTTTGAGATATTACTAGATATTAATGAAAGTTCAGCTGTTGAACAAAGTCCGGAGGGAAAATATTGAAACCAAGGACCTTTGTGCGAATACAAATTTGTTTTAGCAGCAACCAGATTATATATGTACTAGATAAAGCCCGACAAACATTGGCGACAGCAATGCGTGAACTTTCCATCTACTAAGTAACTTGACAAAACATGAACTGCACACTTTTTATTTCACGCCCACGAATTATATTAAAATTAAATATTCTGATGTCCCAACCACTTTAAAACCGAATATTTTTTTACACCATACTTAAACTGAGACGACTTCATTTTCCGAAAAGAAAATATTACTCGCCAAACGCAGTTACGTTATATAAAAAAATATTTCATTTAGCGTAGTTATTGGGAATTATATTTTGCGCTCTACTGAACTCATTATTGAACCTTATTTTCTTTCAAACCTATAGAATTATTTATAGTATACTCTCATTCCCAAATTGGCTGAATAGAAAGGAACCGGAAATGGAAAAAGTGAATTAAGAAGCCATCCACGAGTCATAGCAGAAGCGTTATATATAAGATATATACATATATATTTAGCTACAAAAAGTGCACGAAGACAGTGATGTTAAACATTTTGTTGTGATGGATGTATTCTGACAGAAGATGTCACATTTATAAATTTAATCTTTTTATATTTGTGTTTTTAGAATAAATTTTAATTCAATTTTAAATTTTTAAACAAATTTCTTTTTAGTTCAGAAAGTGTGACGTAAATTAAAAGGGGTGGGGGGGGGGTCTGAGAATTAAAATGGTGCAAATATGTTCCAAATATAGCGTGAGGTCAGTGGCGCAGGTAGGAGGGGGGCGGTCCGCCCGGCGCGTTATTTTGTATTTACATGGAGGGGTGTCATTTTTAGGCCTGCCTCACAAGTTTATTAGTGGAAGGGGTGGCAAATGTCTCTGCCCACCCTGGGGTGACACTAGTCCTAAATATGCCACTGCATGACGTCCTATATGGACGCCCCCCCCCCCCTATGTTCATTCTAGACCTCACTTCTCGATTGATTTTATGATTTCCCTTGTTCACATTTTATTCTATGGCCACGCTGTGTTCTAATCTGGCGTTGTCCAACTCAAGTGCAAGCAGGGGCGTAGGATGGGGGTGTGCGGGGGGGGGGGTGAGTGGTCCACCTCCGGGTGGAACGTTTCTTTATTTATATCGAGGGGCGAAAATTTAAGCCAACTGCAAAGTTGTTGGTTTTTTTCGTGGAATGTGCGGGGGAAATTGTTGGCCCACTCTGGGCGGCCCAAGGCCTAGCTACGCCACTGTGTGCAAGGCGTTTAAGTAAATATAATAGAGCAAAATGAACAGCTTCTTTTTATTTTTTTATGCTTTAAATTTGATTTTTTTTTTTTGCTGAAATTCTTTGTAGTTAAATAAATAAAAAAATACTCTATACAAATCGACGTGTCTCTTTCCTGCAAATGGTTGAGAACCTTCCCTCCCAACACAATGGCCAGATTCGCTCCAATATATCTCGCTTTGTTGTTTTATTTCCGTCGTAAACCTCCAAACTTTGCCCGGGGCGCAAACTGCTCTTTGCGCGAAATCTAATGCCGTCAGACAACATGCCTCGTCCTGGAGCGCCTCGGCCAAACAACTAAGTAATTTTGTTGTAGGACAACAGCTGCTACTTGGGATTTTTTTCGTTTTTTCGGGATCAGATTTTTCACAAGTCTAGATCCGTTGACTACATTGCAATAGGAAGTTTCTGACCTGGGAATGGGGTCTGGGGGATAGGGTGTGCAGGGTCTTGAAGGGTTGTATCTGATTAGTCATTTAAGCGAGGTTGGACAGAACGAGTTTTGTGGGATGATGAGATTGGGGGGGGGGGGGGGGATTTGGGGAAGGGTGGATTTGAGGTCAATAAATAAATAAATAAATGGGCGCATAAATAATTGAATAATAATAAATGATAAAGAGAATTGAGGATATTAAAGATAATTTTTGATATTAAAGAGAATTGTTCATATTAAAGAGAATTGTTGACATTTAAGAGAATTGTTCATATTAAAGAGAATTGTTGACATTTAAGAGCATTGTTGATGTTAAGGAGAATTGTTCACATTAATGAGAATTATTTATATCAAAGAGAATTATTAATATTAAACATAATTGTTTATATTAAAGAGAATTGTTCATATTAAAGATAATTGTTCATGTTAAAGAGAATTGTTGATAGAAGGAAGCCATTCTTGAACTGTGTCCAGTAGAACACAAAAGGATTGGGGTGTGGATACACATTCTGTGATGATGAAACATGGATAAAATAATTGGATTACGTGGTCACTCGAGGGGAAGAAAATAACAATGCCAGCACACCCCGACTGACGAAACAGCACGCTGTGGTGCACGACACATCACGCTGTGGTGCACAACACATCATCTGACACCCTTTCCATGAAATTACGTCGCCTTGCGTCCGTTTTTTAACAACCAACAGCGTCCATAACAACGTCGCCAGATACGATCTCTAAGTCGACAGTTAAGTTAGATGCCGTCACAGATCAGAGTGCGACTGGGTAAAGTAGCGGTGTCCTTGTTTAAATGGCACGATAAAGATTAAGACCAGGATGTATGAGCGCCTGTGTAACAACACATGAGAATGTAACGATGGGCCTAGCACAGTGGTTCTCAACCTTCATAATGCCACGACCCGTCAATACAGTTCCTCATAGTGTGGCGACACCCCAGCCACAAAATTATTTTCGTTGCTACTTCATAACTGTAGAGTATATGTGTTTTCCGAAGGTCTGAGGCGACCCCTGGGAAAGGGTCATTCGACCCCCCCCCCCCAAGGGGTTGCGACCTACAGGTTGAGAATCGCTGGCTTAGTAGATCAAATAATTAGTGAGAGTGCTTTTTTTTATTATTTTATTTTCCTTTATGACTTTTAGTTAACAAGTGTGACGCTTTCAAATGCTATTTCATTTCAATGCATTATTTCCATTATCTCAGCATGTTGAATGTACTTGGAGGGGAAAAAAATATGTTGGGCATTAAAAAAAATATTTCTAATCTTTTATTTGTTGAATATGTAGTTGATGTATTGTGACATCTCAATTTGTTTGAATGAAATAGTAGGACAAGGTATGTTGAAGCTTCAATCAAAAGACAGGACAACAAGATGTGAACGTTTCGGCTTGGATCCTTGTTCGGCGAGCAGGACAAATGAAAATACGACAAGAAAAAGAACAGTACAAAAAATCTTTAGAGATCTCTTGTGTTGTTGACGGAAGTAGTGTGGCAATGTGCCACTTTTTCTATGTATAATTTTGTTTGCATATGTGGCTGGGTGCCACCTATGTTGCAGGGTGCCACCTATGGGGCACACGAGGTTTTCTGCCAGGCATCCACGTCATAAGCTGGGTATGCCTGTCCCACGGGGAACTGGTAAAAGAGCTCATGACGTGGACACAAAGGATGACTACATAAGCCGGGGGGAAATGTGAACTTGAGGCCTGCCTTGTACGTGTCGTGTGACGGAGTGTGGAGTGCATGTGTTATTGTGTGTGACCAACTGTGCTACTGATTGTACCTCTACATTAAAGCTATCGTTCTCAGACCTGCTTTTTGGTTCTTCATTTTAACCTGTACTGTAACCACCAGGCTACAGTAGAATGACAGGAAGTGAAAGAATATAAATAGTGTGCTGTGAAAAGAAGGTCCAGAATCTTAACGGACCAAAATATTTAGGGGTGCATAAAATACAGTCCAATTATTACAATTTATTTGAGTCTTATCCCTTGCCAAGTTTGAACAAGAAAACAAATTAATAGTCAGAATTGTACACAATTCTATTTGCAATTGTAACAACATTTGATAATTAATTTAAAATAGAATCTTAGACTAAACAACAGTTAACATTAAATCCTTATTCTCTTCAGATATACACCCCCCCCCCCAAACCCGAAACCTGGCCAAGAACACCCCCCCCCCCAAAAAACCACCTTTTTTCTCCCCAAAGTTACAGCGAGTATAAAGTTTTGACACGTTCTCGCGCCGTCGCCATGGGTAGATCAAAAATATATCAAGAATAGATCAAGAATAGAACAAGAATACACGAAGAAGAGATCAGACCATAGCTAATGAACCGAATGCCAAAGCTAGAGAGTAGTCCATAAGAGATGTACTTTAATCAATTCTCTCTACTTGGTCATGTCTCCCGGCCTAGGGGTAAGCGTTCACTTTCCAGAAGTACGGCGGTCCCCAAAAAGTGTGACGCTAGCCGCTCTCAGGTGCGTCCGCGAGATTTCGATCTTAAGGATTTGTTTTCTCTTTAATGCCAAACCAAAATCGGATATTCCCGGAAATTAACCTACAAGTCATGTGACTCATGACCTTATTACACCAATCAGAGTAATCACTATTTAATGATTTTATAAAACATCTCCTCATCGGGATGGCCGATTATTTAACACTGGATGTGTGTTGTTACGATTTTAGTATTTCGTTTTAGTGTACCGTAAAAAAAACAATATGCTGTAGTTACATACAGCTAACACCCCTCACTCACCTCCAAAATGCGTGTAGGCCATGACGTCCTGTCATGTGACTCATCCGTTCTGGCATTCTGCGGGGGCTCTGTCCACACCTATGGCATGTAGGGTGATCAATGACACCTATGGCATGTAAGGTGATCAATGGTTTTAATGTCATTACATTCCTATACTGTTTGACTAGTTTGCATGTTATATCATAAGTTGTCATGGTAGTGGTGTACTACTACATGTCACATATTCAGTGGCGTATTCTTATGTTCCACCCCCAGTTATACCGCAGATTCACAACCCCATACTTAAAGTGAGCCTATTTCCGTAAAACATAAGAAAATCTTTACGCACCAAAAGCACCTGTAATATTTTTTAAGAATCTCATTTAGCGTAGTTTATCGGTGATTCTATTTAGTCAAATCAGCGCCATCTGGTGGCGTTAGTGACATTGTTACATGGAGAATTATTATTATTATTATTATTTTTTTAAAACGCCGATCACATCTTGTGTAGGCTGATGAACGGGGCTCTTGCATCCGGGGCTCTTGCATCATAGCAATATTGTGCGGAACTGATATCAGCAAACATGTAAGTGCTATCTTCTTGCAGGCGCAATGTAAGATCAATCTTCTTGTAGACGCAATGCAAGTGAAATCTTCTTGTAGACGCAATTTAAGTGCAATCTTCTTGCCGACGCAATCTAAGTGCAATCTCCTTGTAGACGCAATGTAAGTGCAATCTCCTTTTAGACGCAATGTAAGTGCAATCTTCTTGCAGACGCAATGTGAGTGCAATCTTCTTAAAAACGCAATGTGAGTGCAATCTTCTTGTAGACGCAATGTAAGTGCAATATTCTTGCAGACGCAATGTGAGTGCAATTTTCTTAACGACGCAATGTGAGTGCAATCTCCTTGTAGACGCAATGTAAGTGCAATCTTCTTGCAGACGCAATGTGAGTGCAATCTTCTTGCAGACGCAATGTAAGTGCAATCTCCTTTTAGACGCAATGTAAGTGCAATCTTCTTGCAGACGCAATGTGAGTGCAATCTTCTTAAAGACGCAATGTGAGTGCAATCTCCTTGTAGACGCAATGTAAGTGCAATCTTCTTGCAGAAGCAATGTAAGTGCAATCTTCTTGCAGACGCAATGTGAGTGCAATCTTCTTGCAGACGCAATGTGAGTGCAATCTTATTAAAGACGCAATGTGAGTGCAATCTTCTTGCAGACGCAATGTGAGTGCAATCTTCTTAAAGACGCAATGTGAATGCAATCTTCTTGCAGACGCAATGTAAGTGCAATCATCTTGCAGACGCAATGTAAGTGCAATCATCTTGCAGACGCAATGTAAGTGCAATTTTCTTGCAGACGCAATGTAAGTGCAATCTTCTTGTAGACGCAATGGCTTGTTGCTAGATCTTCACGGTATCCGCCATACTGGAAAGGGGTTGGCCATGGCTGGACGGTTTGCACACAGCTGAATGTGGGATAGTGGAAGGAGGTCTTCAAAGATGAGTAGATACGTAAAATCAAAGAAAGACTTAGAGATGAACACTTTTTTATAATTTAAACAGATAATAAAAGTGCTCAAATTTTGATAATTAAATGTAGAGTATGGAAAAAAAAGTGTTATTTTAGCGTACTTAATACATTGGTGCTTTAAAAGCAAAATTATCTTTGTGTTAATAGACTCGACTGTTTCGAAGGGTATTTTTCACGTCAGTGAATGAAATAGCTCCAAACGAGGCTACTTAGACGTATTCCAGTGTGCGTATAGCACCACCAGAGACACAGTTTGTATCAGAGACTCTTGCTAACTGCGAACTCTCTTTTTGCTACACAAAACGCTTGCTGTGAGATATGTAACAACCTGTTGGAACTAAACGCTTGCTGTGAGATATGTAACAACCTGTTGGAACTAAACGCTTGCTGTGAGATATGTAACAACCTGTTGGAACTAAACACTTGCTGTGAGATATGTAACAACCTGTTGGAACTAAACACTTGCTGTGAGATATGTAACAGCCTGTTGGAACTAAACGCTTGCTGTGAGATATTTAACAGCCTGTTGGAACTAAACGCTTGCTGTGAGATATGTAACAACCTGTTGGAACTAAACGCTTGCTGTGAGATATGTAACAGCCTGTTGGAACTAACTAAACGCTTGCTGTGAGATATTTAACAGCCTGTTGGAACTAAACGCTTGCTGTGAGATATGTAACAGACTTTTGGAACTAAACGCTTGCTGTGAGATATGTAACAGCCTGTTGGAACTAAACGCTTGCTGTGCGATATGTAACAGCCTGTTGGAACTAAACGCTTGCTGTGAGATATGTAACAGACTTTTGGAACTAAACGCTTGCTGTGAGATATGTAACAGCCTGTTGGAACTAAACGCTTGCTGTGAGATATGTAACAACCTGTTGGAACTAAACGCTTGCTGTGAGATATGTAACAGACTTTTGGAACTAAACGCTTGCTGTGAGATATGTAACAGCCTTTTGGAACTAAACGCTTGCTGTGAGATATGTAACAGCCTGTTGGAACTAAACGCTTGCTGTGCGATATGTAACAGCCCGTTGGAACTAAACGCTTGCTGTGAGATATGTAACAGCCTGTTGGAACTAAACGCTTGCTGTGAGATATGTAACAGCCTGTTGGAACTAAAAGCTTGCTGTGAGATATGTAACAGCCTGTTGGAACTAAACGCTTGCTGTGAAATATGTAACAGACTTTTGGAACTAAACGCTTGCTGTGAGATATGTAACAGCCTGTTGGAACTAAACGCTTGCTGTGAGATATTTAACAGCCTGTTGGAACATTTTAAACATTGCCAGCCACTTTTCTAGAAAAGTCAAAATTGTCACTTCCTTGTCCAAAAAGCACGCGTCGTCTGGACGATTGTTCGATCTTTAAAGGCATCTCGCTGCCAACAACCGGTGTTGAGAACCCAACAGATCAGTCAGTCGTCTACGTCACAAGGCGATAAACCAGCGATTGTACTCGTGGAGTCAAGTGGTGTTGACCTTGGGAAAGGTTGAATAATTAACCACGTCCATGCGTGTTGGGGGGGGGGAGGGTGCCGTGGCGAGGGGAGTACAGTTACCAACAGAATTTATTTTTAAAATGGGAGTCGGAGTAAATCAATTGGTGGTTGGTTGGGGAAGAGTGGGGAGTGCAGGAAATTCAAGGATAAATTGATGGAATAATGGATTGTAGGATGGATGGAATAGTGTATTATTGGACGAACGGAGGGGTGGATGGATGGAAGGACGGATGGAGGGGTGGATGGATGGAAGGGTGGATGGATTGAAGGACGGACGGAGGGATGGATGAACGAAACAAACAGAAAACAAAAGATAATTGAACATCCTGATAAATCAATAAACCAAACTGCGTCACGTGATATTTTGTAGAGGAATGAATAATTGAAAGTGGATAAAAAAAGCAAAACGTTAAAAAGGAAAACGTCATATGAACAATAACAAGCATTTCTTTAAGTCAGTCGTAAAAAAACTTGTGGGAGTGAAGGAGACATGCTTGAAGTCAGTGGACCGTGGATCGAAGATTGTGCAATCTAGCACACCGATGTGCTAGGGAAAAGGGGCGGGGAAATAGATAATTTACCGAGTCTCTTGACATTAATGGGAAGGTATTATTATAATTTTTTTTATAGGCAAGTTTCATGGAGACCGTTATAGGCAAGTGTCTTGGAGTCCGTTATAGGCAAGTTTCGTGGAGACCGTTATAGGCAAGTGTCTTGGAGTCCGTTATAGGAAAGTTTCGTGGAGACCGTTATAGGCAAGTGTCTTGGAGTCCGTTATAGGCAAGTTTCGTGGAGACCGTTATAGGCCAGTGTCTTGGAGTCCGTTATAGGCAAGTTTCGTGGAGACCGTTATAGGAAAGTTTCTTGGAGTCCGTTATAGGCCATGGGATGAGATGAAGAGGCGAGGGTGTGACAGTGAAGCGTGAAGAAAATAGTTCACTCAATAACGTGATCTTTTAGCGTGACTGACACAAGCGGGCGTATTGATTTCATCATATGATCTTCAAAGTTTGCTGATTGGTAAACATAAAAAAATAATGTTTGATCGATTGTGTACATTGAAATGGCTTTAAGATGGGGATGGGGTTAGGGGAGTGTGGGGGTGCTTTATGGTAATAAAAGATGGGGTATTAGAAGATAGGCATATGGAGAATGGAGGCAGGATAGATAATAGTAAAAAATAGATGAATGAAGGTTAGATAATGATAATTGGGGGGGGGGGGTAAAGGAAAATGGGATGAATTTGATAATAGATTATTATTGTTTTTGTAAATGGCTAATCAAGGGGATGTACCCAGGGGCGTAGGAAGGGGGAGGCGGGGCGTCAGTCCGTCATCTTCACCACTTTCTTTTTTTTTATTGTATCGAGGGGGCGGCATTTTCAACCGACTGCAGAGTTTTTTTTCGTCCAACGGGGTCGGCTAAAACTCTCTCCTCCCCCTCCTCCCCACTTTTCGGGCAGCGATTGCACTATTTACACCACTAGATGTACCTAATAAAAGAAAGACCCACGTGTCAGATTGGGCATAACAACATGATATATTTGATTCGTTAAGGATGAAGGTACTGCTATGAGTTGTGCATACTTAGTGGAACAAGATGTGTTGAGATTACTTGCTGTTAGATGCACTTTCATACATGATGTTGGTCAGATGCACTTATCGTTCAATTATTTTGTAGGTGGAGTTATAGATCATTGCTCCGCAAATTGTGGTCCGCGGACCGGCCGTGGTCCGCGAGTTTTACGTTGCCGGTCCGCACTACGTGAATAGTTAATGTCAAAGGATTTTTTATATTTTTTTAAATTAATCTCGCACCGGTCCCTGGTGTAGCTTTGAAACGTGTCCACCGGTCCGCCAAACTTAAAAGTATGGGAAACGCTGTCATGGATCATCATCATCATTATCATCATCATGTTGTCCTGTGGTTATTTATTCTTATATTGTGCTGCTAAAAATTATGCTTCTGTTCATTGATTTACTAAGAGTTCTCTCGGTAGTGAAGCGAATACAGACATATTATTTTTTCCTTATGTTCGCTTCTAACGGAATGGGACGGAGGGGGGGGGGCGATACATCGATAATGGGTATAGTAAGGTCTGTAGTCTGCTCGCTATGTTATCAAGCTAGTTTACACTCTATTCTTACCGACAATGATCATCTTAAAATGTGTAACGGTTTCCCCGACATTAAGGGGGGGGGGGGGTTTTCTGTTCACTATGTAACAAAAATACTGACGAGCGATGACTTGCTCCACCCAAGCCAATTTTCACAAAGAGTTGCACAAGTTACGCCGTGGCGCTCAGAGCCAGGCCGTCAAGCGGCCGCAAAGACAGTTTGCGGGTTGGCCTCCGGGCCGGGGCCCGCACCAAAGACCGCGAAGGTGAGGCCCAGGACCGGGGACGGGATTCATCGTCAGCGTCAGTCGGTGACGTTTCAGCTATTCTCTGCTCTGTTTAGCACCACCAAGTCTTCCCAGAACAGCGGTTCTCAACATACTAACGCCGCGACTCTTTAAAACAGTTCCTCGTGTTGTGGTGACCCCCAAGCAAACAATTATTTTCGTTGCTACTTCATACCTATGTATTTTCCGATGATCTTACGCGACCCTTGTGTAAGGGTCGTTCGACCTCCGAAGGGATCGCGACCCACGGGTTGAGAACCGCTGTCCTAGAAGCTTGGCATTACTTTTTACATGTCTTGATTGGCACATTTCTATCTGGAAATATTGGTTCTCTAGTTTCATATCTTGAGACGCGTAGTAATCAACGCTTGTTATATTCTATCTTGTTATTGTAAATTTAAGCCATGATTTCCCACACTTGGGGCAGGACGAAAGCGATTGTTCATAAGAATAGGGGACCCTGGGACTTTAATTCGTGATATATACGTTTAAATAATTATCTTTATTCCGTTATCATCATTTTAATTCATGCAACAGGTTACAGGTATCTGTCCTATTTCTATACTATTGAGGATCCCTGGCCGACATTCCTTGCATGCAGATTTCTTAATGAGTTAACAAGCGATTAGGTTTCATTATAGTTACCTGGCATAAACATCAGTATCATCACGTCATCAGTCGACCTTATCTTACGGACACTCTCTAAACCAAACCGTGGAGAGATGTAAATAAAAAAAAACTCAAGATGGCGTCTGGTATGCGCGATGAGAGACACATTGTTTACAAACAGATAGCCGGCCCCCAAGTCACATGACAATCTCCTGTAGCCATATCTAAACAATCAGTGTTGTAAAAGTAGCCATCAGCTTGACAGGGATGGCCACATAACTGACTGGTGGTTTAATTTCTGTAGTTAGCTGCCTGATTGGTGGTTTAATTTCTTCAGTTAAGCTGCCTGATTGGGGGTTTAATTTCTGGTGTCAGGTGGTTTTCGGTTGAACGATGGTTACGCGCTAAAATACTGATAATTACCCATATATTTTCAAAAAGCTTACCAATAACTAATTACATAATTTCCCAAAACTTAAAAATAATTAAACGATAAATTCCCAATCAATTTCCCAAAGTTTGCAAATAACTAGCCCATAAATTCCTAATAAATTCCCCAATACCTACTGTGAACTAAACTATAAATTCCCCATTAATGTGCCAAGCTTACCGAAACTAAATCCATAAATTCCTAATAAATTCCCCCAAAACTTACCAGTCTTCTTCTTCTTCTTATGCCTTTTTACCCCGTCTGGGGCATAGGCCGTCCACAAGAATTTTCCACTCATCCCGGTCCCGTGCTTTCCTTTCCAATTGCTTCCAGTTGTATCCCATATTTTGCGTGTCTGTCTCTAGTTCACGTCTCCATGTATTCTTAGGTCTTCCTCTCTTTCTTTTTCCCTGTGGATTCCATGTTAGACATTGTCTGGTGGTGCTATCTGGGGGTTTTCTCAGAGTATGCCCAATCCACCTCCATCTTTTCTTTATGATGTCTTCATCAACGGGCACCTGGTATGTCCTTTCTAATAGATCTTTGTTGGTGATGGTATTTGGCCATTTGATGTTAAGGATCTTTCTAAGGCATGTGTTTATGAATGTCTGCACTTTCTGTGTAATGCTCGCTGATGTTTTCCACGTTTCTGCTCCATAAAGTAGGACTGTTTTGACATTTGTATTAAAGATTCTGACTTTGGTTTGAAGTTTCAGCTGCTTCGACTCCCATATTTTCTTTAATAACACAAATGCTGATCTAGCTTTTCCAATTCTAGACCTCACGTCTGCGTCGGATCCGCCATTTGTGTCTATGGTGCTGCCTAAGTAATTGAAGGACTCCACTTCTTCCAGTGCCTTTCCTTCCAGACAGATATGCTCTTGGTTGGATGAGTTCACCTTCATGATTTTCGTCTTGCTTTTATTTATATTAAGTCCGAGCTGTGATGAAAAGGTGGCTACATCTTTTGTTTTTTCCTGCATTTGTTGCTGGTTGTGGGACAGAAGTGCAATGTCATCTGCAAAGTCTAGGTCATTCAGTTGTTCCCAGAGTGTCCACTGTATCCCATTCCTTTTTTTGTCTGTGGATTTTTTCATTATCCAGTCAATGGCAAGGATGAATAGAAATGGGGACAAGAGGCATCCTTGTCTGACTCCTGTTTCGACTGTAAAGGCATCTGTGAGTCTACCTTCGTGGACCACCCTGCATGTCATTTCTTCATAAGAGCTCTGAATAATCCTGACTAATTTCCCTGGTACTCCATAGTGCCGAAGAAGTTTCCACAATGTTTGTCGGTCCAGGCTATCAAAGGCCTTTTCGTAGTCTATAAAATTTATGTATAAAGGGGAGTTCCATTCGATGGATTGTTCTACAATGATTCTCAGTGCTGCAATTTGATCTGTGCATGATCTGTTTTGGCGGAATCCAGCCTGTTGATCTCGTAGCTGCATGTCGACCTGGTCTTTCATTCTATTCAAAATAATTCTGTTAAAGACCTTTCCTGGTATGGACAGCAGTGTGATTCCTCTGTAATTTGCACAATTGCTGAGATCCCCTTTCTTTGGTATCTTGATGAGGTATCCTTCTTTCCAATCTTTTGGAACTCTCTCTTCTTCCCATATCTTTTCAAACAGTGGGTGCAGCATGTTGACTATTGTATTTATATCAGCTCTCATCATCTCTGCTGTGATGTTGTCCGGTCCCGGTGCTTTCCCTAATTTGAGCTGCTTGATGGCCAGAGCTATTTCTTCCCTATTTGGGGCGCTTTCTTCTATTTGTAAGTCTTCATTTGCTGGTTGTATGTCTGGTGTGTCTGTGGGTGGGGGTCTGTTTAATAGTTCTTTAAAGTATTCCACCCATCTTTTTTGTTGCTCTTTCCTTTCTGTTATTGATCTACCTTCTCTATCTTTGACAGGTCTCTCCGGCCTTTTGTATCGCCCTGACAGCTTTCTTGTTATATCGTACAGCTCTCTCAGGTTGCCCTTCTTGGCTGCTTCTTCTGCTGTTGATGCTAGGCCATCTATGTAGGCATTCTTATCTTTTTTTATGCTGTTTTTTACTTTTTGGTTTGCTTCTTTATATTTCTCTTGCGCTTTTGTTTTCTCCGCCCTGGTGCGGCTGCTGTTAACTAAACTTTTCATTTCTTTTCTCTCTTTTATTTTTTGCAGTGTGTTGATTGAGAGCCAGTCTTTGTGTTTCTGTTTCACTGATCCTAAAACTTCTTGGCAAGTGGATGTTACAGACGACTTTATGTTTTGCCATTTATGTTCTACTTGGTCATCTTCTGTTTGGTCTTCCAGCGCTTGGAACTTATTCCTTAAGGTAACACTGAATTCCTCTCTTTTCTGCTCATTTACCAAAAGTGCTACGTTGAATTTTGTTCGCTTAACAGTTGGCGGTTCCCAGTTCTTCTTCAACTTTAACTTTAGTCTTGCCCAAACAAGATGATGATCAGATGCGACATCTGCTCCTCGTTTTGCTCGTACATCTTGTAGAGACTTTCTAAATTTTTTGTTAATGCATATGTGGTCTATTTGGTTTTGCGTTTTGTTGTCCGGGGATACCCATGTTATCTTGTGGATGTTTTTATGTTGGAATTCGCTGCCTCCGATAACAAGCTCATGTGTTGCGCAGAAGTCTGCTAGTTTTTCTCCGTTCTCATTTCTCTCTCCTACACCATGGCGTCCCATGATTTCCTCATATCCACTGTTGTCGTTTCCGATCTTGGCGTTAAGGTCCCCCATTAAAATGTTCAGGTCTCTATTTGGGAATTTTTCTATTATTGTTTGTAGTCTATTGTAGAATGTTTCTTTCTCGTCTTCTTTGCTGTCGTTGGTGGGTGCGTAACACTGTATTATGTTCATCTTTATTTTCTTTTTCTTGGTTCGGAATGTTGCTGTTATTATTCTTGGTCCATGGGCTTCCCATCCAATCAATGAATCCTGTGCCATCCTAGACAACATTAGAGCGACTCCTTGTGTGTGCGGAGCATTTTCCTCCTCATGCCCAGAGTGTAGTAACATTTCTCCCGAGGCCAAAGTTATTTGTCCAGCTTGTATCCATCTTGTTTCACAGATGCCCAGCAGTGTAAGTTTGTAAGTTCTCATTTCTGCTGCCACCTGCGCTGCTTTCCCTGTTTCATACATGGTTCTGACATTCCAAGTGCCTATGTTTGTTTCCTTAGAAAGGAGGGTCTTCGGCTTTGAGGCTTCCAGTATAGTCTGGGTTTGGCCACAAGGCTTCATAGCTCTTCTTGAAAAAGAAGAGCCCTCTCTTCTCAGGGCTGAAATTTGTTGGTTTTTTCTTGTTGACGTTTCTGTAGCAATTTGTTTTTACGGGTGAGGTAGCTGGCCTCACGCCAACCCTCCTCCTTTTGCACCCGGGCTTGGGACCGGCCTTGGCGGAGTTAAAACTTACCAGTAATTATCCATAAATTCCCCCAAAATTCTCAAAAACCTACCAATAACTAACCCGTAAATTCCTTATAAATAACACAAAATTTACCTATAAATTCCCTCAGAACTTACAGCTGACAAGCCCAAAAATTACCAATGAAGATCCCAAAAATTATTACTGAAGACTAACCCATTCCTTCATTAAAACTTCATCTTGAAATGACACACCACTTACACATTAACCAGTGCTTCCTGAACGTTTCCCAACAGCAGTCACCACTACTCTTCACGCCGCACCTGATCACGAACTGTCCGTTCCTTCTCTAGCGCTCTGTACTGTCACAATATTCCACCCACAATCACTAGAACAGCGGTTCTCAACCTGTGGGTCGCGACCCCTTTTGGGTCGAACGAACATTTCACAAGGGTCGCCTAAGACCACCGGAAAATACATATACTCTACAGTTATGACGTAGCAACGTAAATAATTGTGTGTTTGGGGGTAGCCACAACACGAGGAACTGTATTAAAGGGTCGCGACATTAGGAAGGTTGAGAACCACTGCACTGGAAGTTATACAGTGCTCCGCAAGTTTGTTTTTTTTACATTCCCGTGCAGCCCAACAAGTCTCAGAATACTGACACATTTTCCCCCCAATAATGACGGCCGACAAGACGCTCACAAATCGTTGTTAGCACACACACGGACACATCGACTAAACGTTTAGTCACAGTGCTAATTCCAGGCGTAGGCCCGGCTGTTACACATTGATTTTTTTTTTACGTGAAGTTTGCGCATAGCTATACGCTCCAGATGCGAGATGCTTCTCCCTAAGCCGATATCCCGTTGGTCGAAGTGTAATTTGTTTAACATACGATTTTGTATACAAACCAGAGGATGGAGTCGAGCTCGCAGGAATTACTTAGACTCCAAATACCATATTGGATAATGTCCTCTAAGATGTGCCTTTGTGACTTAATTCCTTGCATTTTCTATCCACCTTATACAATAACACTTTTGTGGTTCAAAAGCTTAGACTCGCACACGGACTTGTTATTGTTTTCTCAAAGTTCACGGCGCCGGAAGAGAAGTGTAAAGGTTATTTCCGCTCCCTTTTTTGTTAAACCGAAATACAATTTAACGATGTTAATTTGCGGTTTGGCGGCTATGAACATGGGGAGTGAAATACATTGGGAACTCTGTTTTGTATATAAAAATTGGCCTCTAATGATTTGTTTCAAAACTTCACAGCAAGTGGTCTCAGTTCCAACCGCCACAGCTGTAGACTGTAGATTAGTCTAAACAATTACAGTAAAAAAAAGTCTCCAATATCATGCTATCCGCTGGGACGGAATCATTGACACTCCAAAAATGATGTTAAAAAGAAAGAACTCCTGACAAAAAGGGTCGAGGTCTCCTGGCACAAATGGTTAAGAACTCCTGACAAAAGGGTCGAGGACTCCTGACAGAAAGGGTTAAGAACTCCTGACAAAACGGGTTGAGGACTCCTGACAAAAAGGGTTAAGAACTCCTGTCAGAAAGGGTTAAGAACTCCTGTCAGAAAGGGTTAAGAACTCCTTACAAAAAGGGTTAAGAACTCTTGACAAAAAGGTTTAAGACTCCTAACAAAACGGGCTGAGAACTCCTGACAGAAAGGGTTAAGAACTCGTGACCAACATTCTGATAAGATGTCACAAAATGTTGGACTAATGTCAAGGAAAATGGCGCTGTTTCACAATGAAGAAAAAAAAGAAACTTGCCCGAAAATAAATGTTGGAGCAAAAATAGAGTTTGTGACCTCCAGCTTTAGTCTATTTTTACCCGCCAATAGATCGTTCTTTCATGAACGACTAACATCAGAATGACAAATAACAGTTGTTACCTTTTTATCGGGTGGAATGCATTCTGGAGCATTTTAATTTTGGGATAAACACAGTTTAGCTCGCTGCGCGAGTTCAATAATTTTAATGTTGGCAGGAAGAATCGTCTGAACGTGCATCAAGTTGGGGGAACTTTATCATGAAGCTGATTCATGCTGTCATGTATGTGACGGCAAATATGGCTTGTCCCTCTTTTACGTGAAAGGCGTGTTATATTTACGTTATTTACATTTTATGCATACGTTAATGGCATGTTATATGTGTTACTAGCAACTATACCCAGCTTTTCTCGGGTTTGTATTAGGGGGGAAAAATCTAATAATTGTAACAAGCAAACACGTAGTCCAAAAAAAAAAAACTCTTCACTAGAGTAACTATTGAAATTTAATATTTTATTCTACAAAATACCCGAGTTATAAAAAAAAAATCCCGTGAACATTGAATTTTGAACATTTTAGTTACAAATTCCTCAAACCGGGGTGTCTGCCCTTGTACTGAGTGCCTGTCATTGTACTGAGTGCCTGCCATTGTACTGCATGTCTGCCATTGTACTGAGTGCCTGGAAATGTACGCTTGAAATGCCGGTTTCTTCGACAGGCATTCTGACCAGGTGTCCAAAGTAATTTATTTTTTAAAGAGCCGTATACCGGCTGATTGGGATGGCACCCACCATTTGCCTCATTTCCTAGTTCCGAATGTGAGACCTTCTTGTTTTTTCAGCAGCTGGCCTAAACATCTCGTCTCGCCGGTGAATATTTTTCTCTCCTGATTTCCATTCAGAGCCAAAGGTTTGACACTGTAACACTACCTCGTGACTATCCAAAAGAAAACGTCAGACATAATCTCATTTTAGTAAGTATTTAAGAAGCTTATAATAAATTTACAACATGTACATAATTTTAAAAAAGTTTAAAGTGTAAATCTAATATGGACCGAAATTGTTACATGTGTAACAAATGATGCCTTTTGGATTGATCTAGTCTAGACGACGATTGGTACATACGCACTATCCTGATTAAAATGCACCCAACCTTTCGAGAATATAGTTTTATTCTAACAATCATTGAAGGGTGCAGAGTTCAGGCAGACACTGAATTGTGCAGCGTTCAGACTATCACTGAAAGGTGCAGAGTTCAGAAAATCAAAGAATGGTGTAACTTTCTAACAATCACTGAATGGTACAGCAGCAGTTGAAAAGCCCAGTTCTATAATGTGTACGAATCTATATATAAATGGCCCATGACCATTATATTGATAATTCTAGCTCCTATGCATGTAGAGGGATTTGCCATTCTCCCTCCATAAACACATCTACTATAAAGTAAATTTGGAATAACAATTAATAAAAGAACTACCATGACTGTAAAACCTTAGGTATACCAAAAAAAAATAGCTTTATAGACGACCCTGAATTATGTGACAATTCTAATGTAGTATTTTGGTAATGACATAGAACAAGGGCTACCAAACTACGGCCCGTGGAGCCAGTTCATCTGGCCCGCTGGCGGTACTTGAACTTGCTTGGTAAAACGTATGGAACACAAGACGTTGTGGTACAATTTAAATGTCAATATCATGTTTAGAGTACTAGGAGATCTTCACACATGCGGAGACCTCCTGGCTGCTATGCGCCGTAATTTATCCTTTTCAATTTTAAATTATTGTATCTAGATTTTCTTGTTTATTACAGACCTGTTTACCCTAAAATCATACAATATCGTCTCAAAATCGTACAATACGGTATCTTAAAAGTAAATAAATAAACATACAGTATGTTAAATTAAAACAATAACTACTCGCATTGCAGTGTCTAGTTGGATCAAGTTAAGATGGCGCCAAAAAATGTTAATTCCTAGAAGTAATTGACCGACGTATTTAATACAATCTGCAGTCACTTTGTCTATCACTGGTAAAAATAAAATTACTGGTGAAATTTAACGTGGTTCAAACTCGAACTCAGATCAGCATAAAACAAGATGTATTTAAATAAGAATTAATTAACAATTGATGACTTCATTTTAGAAAACTACCAAGTAACCTGAGGTTGCTTTTATTTTAGGAAAAGCTGGTTTTAAAAAAATAAATATAATATGAATCAATTTCCATTAAGCATATTCTGGCTAATATGTTATAGTCTGATTACTACCACAAATGGGTGAAAGAAAGATGAGTGTTGGAAACATACGGGGACATTAAAAATCATAGTCGCCACGGTTGGAACTAAGAGAATTTTGGCAAGTTCAGTTGTGCGGAGGACAGAAGAATTTGGAGAGAACATATAGTGCTACAGATACGCGAGAAAGCTAGGAACTTGCTGTGGTATTCTCTGGCACTGGATGAGTCTACTGATCTCTCACAACTTCTCGTGTTTATTTGTGGTGTCAATTTGGACTTTCAGATAACGTAAAAGATGGAATCCGTTTGCAGCATGCATGGAACAACTTAGCGTCTATGAGCAAACATTTTCAAAAGATAATGTACTTGAAGTCAGCACGTCGAACGAGAGGGATTGATAACCATTTGAAAAAAAAATTCTTGTCATTGGATGCAGTGATTCCAAACCAAACAATGATGATATCTTGAAAGCCAAACGACAGTTTCATCAGTCTCACTAACCTTTTTTGCTGCTTAGTTTGTGAGATTCGAATATGTGCTAACTTCGCCTTCCTTGATATCTTTTTTTTTTTTTTAAATATATGTATTGGTTATCTTTGCTTTTTCGCATTGCACGCCACTCACCCATGATTAAAATGGAATACTAAAACAAAGTTTTTCGTCTCTTTTTACCCCAGATCTTTCGTTCTGGCTTGCAAGTATTGTACAGAATGATCATCCGGCCCGAGCGCGTCATTTTTTTTCCCATTATCCGGCCCGCCGTGAAAAAAAATTTGGTGACCCTCTGGCATAGAATAAAGGTTTATCCAAAATGCGTGCACCAGAAACAAGTTAAATTGAACATCCCTAGAAGCCATTTCAGTGTGAAAATAAAATTAATTTGTTCACTCTTTCCGGCTAAAGTTAACGATTGTTTAAAATGACAGCTTTTGGGATGAAGGGATTTTGACCAACCTTTCCAGGAACCATCTGTAGGCCAGGAGGAATGACCATGCCAACTCGGTTGGGATCCATTGTTAGGTGCTCTTGTGATTGACCGACCTGTCTGCAAACATAGCCGCACCGAGCTTTATAGATTATAGATTTAGTGATCTTTAATTTTTTACATATATTTTTAATTTAGGACCTGCTCTAATTTTTTTATACGAAGAGCTTTGTTATATTTTACATTCAGGAACCCGTGGGTTGTTTACCCTAAGGCTTGTCTGGTTTTACATTAACGAAATGGTGTATTTATACTACTATCTAGTCATGGTGCAGGACACGTGCAAGGTTGTGGAAGTCATGCTACATTTTACTATTGCCTCCTATTTTTAGTACAAATAGTTGGACCACCACAAGTAGTTTTAGAACAAATAGTTGGCCCACCACGAGTAGTTTTAGAACAAATAGTTGGCCCACCAGGAGTAGTTTTAGAACAAATAGTTGGCCCACCACGAGTAGTTTTAGAACAAATAGTTGGCCCACCACGAGTAGTTTTAGTACAAATAGTTGGCCCACCACGAGTAGTTTTAGTACAAATAGTTGGCCCACCACGAGTAGTTTTAGAACAAATAGTTGGCCCACCACTAGTAGTTTTTGTACAAATAGTTGGCCCACCACGAGTAGAGTGTTTAAAATATTATTTTAATGTTTATTAATTTTTTTTAAAATTATTTTTTAAAGTGGGATGGTGGTTGTGGAGAAAGGATCTTATCCTCCATTGTCTGTCAAGTAAAGTGCACAAATTATAATTTTCTGTTCCGTGCCGTTACGCTACCAAACAACAAACCGTAGCAGCAGTTCTGTGTCGAAGACCTAATGGCAACGTCACATTTTACCTCACTTCCAAAAAAAAAAAAAGCGATGCTATTTTGGTTTACCATTAGTTTGCGCACAATCATCCGCTAACTGAAATAAAGTTTTAAGAACCTTTTACCCATCGGCTACAATCAACATCTTTCACATGTACTGACACGCCGGCCCTGACGAGGTCGCGCCCTTAGCCCAGGGCGAGCAACGGTGAAGAAATGGGGGACAGTGCACACATTATAGAACCGGGCTTTGCAACTGGTGCTGTACCAGTCAGTGGTTGTTAGAACGCTGCACCATTCGTTGATTGTCTGAACTCTGCACCATTCAGTGTTTTTCTGAACTCTGCACCCTTCAATGATTTTTAGAAATATGCACTATTTAATGATTGTCAGAACACTGCACAATTTAAGGACAGCCTAAACACAGCACCATTCAATCATTGTTAGAAAGCTTCACCATTCAATGATTGTCTGAATTCTACGCCATTCAATGATTGTCTGAATTCTACGCCATTCAATGTTTGTCCCAACACTGGACTTTCAATGATTGTCTGAAAGCGATATTTTCGTGTTGACTATATCGGTCAGTGGCGGATCTATGGATGACAAAGAGATGAACCCGATGCATGAGACTTTGACTGAGGTAGTCGATAGTAAAAATACCTGCGGATTTAAGTTTGCATAAAAGTAAAATAATTCAATCGATGGAGTGGAAGTACACACATTGCTGGTGTGTCACAGAAAAAAAAGATCAAATGTTGATTCACGAAAATATATTCCAGAACCAAAAAAAAGAACGAATCCAGACCCTAAGGGTTCGATACTTCAATGTGATAAAATGTCAAATAGACATGATGACGTTACAACATTGGAGCCAATCGTTGTCCCCACAAACTGTATTGAAATCCACGTTTTCCCTAGGCAAACACAATAGAATGGACTGCGATGGTTTTCCAATTAAATCAAAACAATACTCCTCCAAAATATGTGCGTTAGTGGAATCTACTATCCGCCACAAGATTAAAGTCACGCCAGACACAAAGGAAGTCGGTGTAGTTGAAAACAGAAGCTGGGGAATTTTATCACACAGTTCGTGTTTCTCGTGTGATCCGAGCTGCACTTAAACACAATAAAAATCCTGGTTATCAGCGTTCAGTAAAGGATTCTCGGCAAAGCTCTTCGGAGCTGATTGCTTCGTGTTTCAGTGTTGGGGACAGGCGACTGGAGGGTCAATGTGTCAAGCTCTTGATGTGTATTTCAATGAGAATTTTTTTTTTTAAACAGCGCCTGGTTTCAGTGGACATCTTTAGCTAACCTTACTGTTCACGATTTTCAACAGAATATGTTTTTTTTAATTATAAAAATAAGACAAACTGTGAAAAAAAGTAAATAATTCAGCCTTCGATGTAGCTCTTACTCTTGCATCTAAGTAAAATATCTTTTATTTGACTTGACCAAACGGTTAAATCACTTTTTCTGTGGTGTGTTATCCAGCTCCTTGATGGTGTTTCCCCACCGCTCTCCCTCCCGACAATAGCCAGTGCACCAGCGCATGTCAAGTGCCAGGACGCACATCTCCCATCGTTTTAGAATATTCATAGTCCCGTCTCTTGTGGCCGTGCGCATCACATCGTACGGGAAATTGATGCAGAGCGCAAAAAAAGTTGGCTTTGACACTCGGAAAGAGTGTAAACACGCTGTTGGATTCGCGTGCCCAGGAACTCTCCACAAAGCCCCCTGTTCCCCGATGTATATACAATTTTAGGACTCGCGTTTATGTTGTATTTCATTGGAGGTGCACGCCACTTATTATTGGCTAAATTACTGTATACAATAATAATTATCTTATTTAGGACTTTTCGAAAACAACAGGATTAGTCCTAAGAGACGAGTGACTCCATATAACGTTCACGGGGATGGAAAGACTAATATTTTTTTTGCATCCCATCTAAGAAATGTTGATTAAAGCCTGTTTTGTTGCGGAGGTGAGTAAATTGAAGTCGTAAAATTTCAGCCGAATTCAGATAATTTTTTGAAACATATATACAAAAAAAACGATCGTTGCCGCTATACTTCAGTATATTTCTATTATTTCTAATTCACAAGTTTTTAAAAAGAAAAAGAAAATTTTATTAAAAAAACATGCTAAACCAGGTTATTAGCAAGAGTCAGAAAAGTTTGCTCGGAGTCATCTGAAAATTTGTCCGACTATAAAGTCCAACCCGAGATTAACAGAGACCGACGGATTCATCTTTCAGTAATGCCAACCTATACCGGCACATATTTTGTTTTTCCTGACACGCATTGAAAACAATGCTTCTCACACGTCAATAAAGGGGTTACCGGAAATTTGTTTGAAAGAAATTTGATCGAACGGAGATTTGATCGAACGGAAGATTGGTCGAATTTTTATTTTCAGCTCGCACGATCAAGTTTTATACAATATAGTAAAACAAAATAATGCGTTCAAAAAGAAATTTTACGCAAAATTTGATCGTGTAAACTAAAAAAAAAATTCGACCAAACTTCCGTTCGATCAAATTTCCGTTTGATCAAACTTCTCTCAAAAAAAAATATTACCGGATATGCAATAAAAGGGAAAAAAATAAGTCTCTTGATGTTTGACCAACTGATTTCCTTTCTTACTTATTTTAGAGACTATGCTATAGAGCAGTGGTTCTCAACCTTCCTAATGACGCGACCCATTAATACAGTTCCTCATGTTGTGGTTCATGTGTGTGGCCCCCCAACCATAACATAATTTTCGTTGCTATTTCATAAAAATTTGTCTTAGGCGTCCCCTGTGTAAGGGTCGTTCAAACCCCCCCCCCCCAAAAAGGGTCGGGACCCACAAGTTGAGAACCGCTGCTGTAGAGGCATCTCTGCTTAACAGTGCGCCTGTGCCGTGTATCTCTGTCACACGCGTCACTGTCATGTCTCTGTGTGACATGCGCCCGTGATACGTTCAATAATATCTAAGTTAAGTACGTCACCGCGCATTATCTCCAAGACGCCTGCGTCACTGCTCTAATCACGTTAGATAATTAAAATCTCGGGCCTACCCGGTGCATTCAATTCATTAATTAACTCCCCTGCTTCTATCTTTAGCTTTTTTTGGATTTATATTTAAAGATATCCCCCCCCCCCAGATCCCCCCCCCCCCGAAACCCCCGGGTTATCAGTATGTGCGCATCTGTTATTGAGCTAAGAATGAGCCTCGCTGGTGCTTATACTTTGCACCTGCGCGTTATTTTTATATTGAATTTACTGCTATTTGTTTTCTGAAAGACGGTTTCTTGTCGACACATTCATTGTTTTGTTGCGCTCCTTTCCCCCCCCCCCCCACACAGGTCTTCCCCCCCCCCCATACTTTGTTTCGCTCATTTCTTTCTACGATTCTAAAATATCGCCGCTTGTTGCCATTATAAATTAGATTCATTTTTGTGGAATTTTATGTTGCTTTTTTTTTTGTTGTGTGTTACAAAAGACCTGTTTTCACCAACCACCGAGCTTAGATTAAACACAGGGCCGGATTTACAGACAGGCCGACTAGGCCGTAGCCTAGGGGCCCCGCGAAATAAGGGGCCCCAAAATTAGGAGTAGTATAATAAAAAATATACAGTTTTGAATTTAAAAAAAAAACGTACACAATATTTTTTTATTTTTCAAAATGGGGCCTCAAATTTTTTTTGGCCTAGGGCCCCTAAAATTGTAAAATCCGGCCCTTATTAAACATGGAGTAAACAAGAGTTCGCGTCGTAGTTATCTTTTAAATTCTTCTTGGGACGCGTATGTGATGGCGGGATATTCCCTAGAGACTAGCAACAAATTGGCTCACCCCCCAATTCATATAAAGTCACGTGCTCACTTCTGTCACGTGGAGCAGGTAAGACTATAGCACAATCTGGTGTCTGCCAGAGATACAGCGGGATTAATGATCGGACCGTGTTAATTTCTCATGAGTCATCACGTTGGTGGTGCAAGAATATTCTGGACGTAGCGCGTGGAAAAAGTCAGGAATAACAAAAAACCCATGGCAAATTTTGACTGGACAGAAGGTGGTAAGTAGGGCAATCAACTCAGTGGCGTGGCACTTAGTGTTGACCAGTTCTGGCCAAGAGTTCCCCACCCCCCACCCATTAATGGAAAATACTCAGTAGTTTATTGAAAATGCAGACCTTCCTGATAAAGAAACAAATTTCCGTCAAGGGTGGACTGTCCCCTTCTGCCTACGCCAATGCAACAACTATCCACTTCATCTCAAATATTTCCAACCATTGATTGCTTGTTAGTTCCAGATAGAAAAAAAAATAGAAATGATGCCTTTTATCCTCCTCATCTCTGTATCTCTGCTGGTTTGTTTGCTTTGAGTGCGGTACGATCAATAGGATCAAATGCCATTCATGAATTAATCTAATGGCCATCAAGTAAAACCTTTTTACTTTTTGTATTCCCCCTTAAAAATACCTATACATTTCGTGCAGTATTTTTTTCTTCTAGAAAGTGCATTGTAATTTTGTTTTCTTCTTTCTTTTTTTTTTGTGTCTTATACAAACAAAAAAAAAAACCAAAACTTTCTTTCTTGAAACTTTTTTTTTTTAAAATCATCTTTCAAACAAAATAAACACACTTGTATTGGAGATGTATTATTAAGTATTATAATTTTATTTCGTAGATCTTTGAAACAATTCCAAACAAAACAATATTTATTAATAACATAAAGTGTAAAAAATGAAAAGAAAGGGGGAAAAAAAATCTTTGGAGGTGAAAATAATGCGCAAAGTGAAGGACTGTCTTAAATTGGTCTTGTTGACGCCAACGGGGAAAAAAATCTTTGGAGGTGAAAATAATGCGCAAAGTGAAGGACTGTCTTAAATTGGTCTTGTTGACGCCAACGGGGAAAAAAATCTTTGGAGGTGAAAATAATGCGCAAAGTGAAGGACTGTCTTAAATTGGTCTTGTTGACGCCAACGGGGAAAAAAACCGCAACTTGCTGCCTTAAAAGGTTAAGTTCGATAAATAATTTACAGCCAAATGGTTTCATCTGTGATGATTGTACAAAATGTATTTACCACACATATAAAAAACAACAACACTACACATATAAATAATAGAAGATATATCCCTGTTAAAGAAAAGATTCACTTCAGAGTGATTACATTTTCTCTAACTAACATCTCTGAATAAAAGAATATATACCAACATATCTTTACATCTGTTATCTTCACTCATTGTACACCTGTTATCTTCACTCATTGTACACCTGTTTTCTTCACTCATTGTACACTTGTTATCCTCACTCATTGTACACCTGTTATCTTCACTCAGAGTTTTATAATCTATGAATTTATATTTCAAAAATATACTGATAAACATAATATTTTCTCAAGAGAAGCATTTATTTTAAAACCCGTTTGATCTTTCATCCTTCTCCCACAATGGCAATGAAGCCCCGACATCGGGGGCGTTCTTATTCTCAGTTACACAACTAGGCATACGAATCTGATTCCTCCTCCTCTTCTTTCTTTTCTCGTCGCCTTCGTTTGGACGGCACCAGGTCCCCGATCAACCCACTGGCAGTGTTGAACAGATTCACGGGTGTGGTCCCGTCAGTAATAAGTGTGGACTTGAGACCTAGTGCCTGCAGCATTCTGACCTGCATATCTGGTCCGGCCGTCGCCATGGCGAGCAGAGTGCCACTGCCGATCGACTCGACCATCTGACGAAACTTGTTGACCTCTATGGTGGTCAGCTCTGTGGTCTTCTCTATCTCCATGATGTTCTGCTCTTTCAAATACGCCAACTCGGCGGTTCTGGCTTGCGTCAGGCGTTGAAGCTCCGATTCAGCCTCTATCGTCTGAGCCTCAGCTTTGAGTTTCGCCTGTTGGACTGCCGCCTCGCCTTCAATTCTGGCCGCCTCGGCGCGGCTTTGCGCTTCGGCCTTGGCCTGTCCAGTGCTTTCGACCGCTGCGCTGTTCGCCTGGAGTTCTAGGAGCTCTCTCCGCGACTTCTCGGCCTCTGCCTCGTCCATGATTTTCTGGCGTTCGAGTCTTCCTTTGGCCTCCTGCTCGAGGCGCTCGGCCTCGTGCCTTGCGGTGGCTTCTTGGGAATTCGTTGTTATCTCAATGGCGAGCTGGACAGATTTTTGGAGAGAATCTCTCGTGCGCTGATCAACGGGCTCTACTGATTGGATGTCGACGTTCGTGATGACGAGATTGTTTTGCGGGAATGTCAGATGAGATCCGACTTTCCCGTCCTTAAATCCGAAAACGGATGACCTGATTATTTTTGCAGAGTTCTTGTGGAAATCGTCAAACGTCACCTGGGCGACAGCGCCGCGAACTCTAGAGGCGATGGCTTTGCACGAATCTCCGACAAAGTCCGGCACGCTGAACAGTTTCGCCGATTCTTCGGGAGTTTTGCCGGTAACTTCAAAGTACCAGTTGTAGGCCAGCTGCAAGGACAGCCTGGCGTGGTCCGCAGTCTCCACGGTGATGATATCTGTAGCAAAGTCCGGACCGAGTAGTAGACACAGTGCTTTAATGGCGTGGTTTTTCTTCGGTTTACCGCCCGAGAGGCTGAGAACCGTGAACTGTTCGTCCGGGCCCAGCATGACCAGTTCAGGACCGAAGACCACCCGGGACTTTTTGTCTTTATAATCGTAGATCTGGACTGCTGCGTTGTGGGGCACCCTGAAGGTTACGACACGGGTCTTGTCTCGAGTCTTAGACTTTGAATCTTGGCCTTTGCTGGCGTACCTCTCTGACTTGGGGTCCCTTTCGCTGACGATCAGCTCCTCCACCGTTTCGGGCAGCTCCTTCTCCCAGAGCTCTTCGTCCTCTTTAATCATGTAGGTCGCCCCGGTAATGGCCCTGACTTTACCGGTCTTGATGTCCCTGACGTAGATGCCCTCGTTGAGGTCGAGGGGTATGGCTTTTCGCTTCATGACCACCTCTATTTCCACAGGCGGCACGTACTCCAGCGGGCCCCTTATCATCCACCTGTCTCCCGGGCTGCGCTGTGTGACCCCATCCTTGAACTGTTCAGTGGCTCTCAGCACGAGTCCTTCGTCCTCACCGAGGATGTAGATGTTTTGAATCCCCTTTTCCAATTTCTCCCCGGGCAAAAGAAAGAACGATTTTTCCCCTCTTACCAGCTTCTTTTGTCCAAGCTGGGGCTTACCGTCAGCTCCGACTGGATCGAGAATAACCGCGTACTGCCGGTTGGTCAGCGTCGTTATGTTGACCACACCAACGACCTCCTCGTAAACACCAGGGATGTGTGCCTCCGAGTCGTTCATTGTAATCAGCCATTCCTCCCCGTTCTTGCGGTCAACCCCGAAGTCATCCTTGAATGATTTCAGAGCTCTGACGTGCAAGGCCTTCATCTCGGTCAACACGTAAGCCTTGACGATGTCCACCACCTCCTCAAACACCCCGGGTAGATATGCCCCTGTTTGCTTGACAAGCCATTCCTCGCCCGTCACTCGCAGGTTCCCGTCCCTGTCCTCGAACTCTTTCGTGGCTCTGAGCTTTATGGCCTGGTTGGGGCCAATAACGGTGGCCCTCACCGTCTCTTTCACCACCGTCTCTTTCTTTGGAATATAGGTACCGGGCCCCTCAAACAACCAGACATCGCCGGCAGCCCTGTCAACGTCACCATCTTTGAAATCCAGAACTGCCAGGATCTTCAGAGCTGAATTCGCCTGGACCACCGTGAGAGCGGTGACCGGGTGCCTCAGAACCTCCCCTGGGTACAGCGGGAAAGGGTCCTGGGCCAGCCGGATCTCCAACTCGGCATGCTTGAGCTTTATCTGACCAAGCCTGTCGACCACGACGTTTCCCTCCTTGTCCCGGCACACCGGGTTTTCAATGGTGCAGTAGTGTCTCGGGGGGACAACTATCATCTTCTCGGGGCCCAGTGTGACTCGTTGGTTATCCTGGCGGACGAAGGTCTGAGGGCCGAGCTCGATCCTCGTGACGTTGCTGTTCTGGTCCATGACATGGATATAAAAATAGGGTGGGATCCGGAAGATGGGGGTATCGGCCTTGTCCCAGCGGGCATGGGGATCATCGAAACGGGTTTTTCTTGGCTCTGCCATTTTTTTAAAATCCTTTTTTGAAAATATAATGGCTTGCCGAGGTTATACTGATTGGTCCTTTTCTAGCAACGCGAGTGTTGGTTCATGAACTGTTGTTTGCCAACGTGAGACGAGTTCTGAAAAAGAAACAAAATTTGAAAAAAAAACCAAAGTCACATTTTTTAAAAAAAAAAGAGGTGGGGGATGTGGGGATTCGGTTGTGGCCACCTGTGTGCGTGTCTTCGTAATAATATTTCATCATATTCTTTTTTTATATATTTTTGCATGCAGGCATCACTGGATATATTTAACAAAATCAGACATCTACATTCGTGCAGTAGTGACATTTTTCTCCTAATGATTTCCTTTTCCTCCTCGCCGCGAGCCAAATTGGGTAAGCGATACATAAACGGTAATATAAACTAAGTTTGAAATTGCGTGCGGTACCGTCTTTGCTTACCCCAATGGCGGTCTTTCTGAACTTGATACGAGGGAGGACACCTAAAAAGACACCTTAAATTATATTTAAAAAGAAAAACCATTACAAAAAAAAATCCACGATTGCCGAAAAAAATAAATTTTACATGTAAGTTGTGTTCGACCCACTCCTGGGTTCGGCATAGCGGTATTATTGCAGTTAAAGTTCATTAATGTTGCTGTCCGTCTGGACGAGCAGACGCACGTCTTACACCAGGTGAGGTCAGGGCTTTTATTGTTCAAATGTCCAATCACGTCTGATCCTAATCCCAGACAAAATATCATAATATCAGTGCAAAAAAAAATTTAAAAATCTTGAGATCAAGATGGCCGCCTATTTTAATGACGTTGGACGTCTGACCAGTATTGACCTGACAGTACTCTGAAAATCATTAAATCCCGCAAAGCATTAAGACTGGCGTTGTTTTTTTTGTTGTAAGTCTTTGGAAGAAAGACAACTATAGTAAAACATCTGGTGTTTTTACATTGTTATTTTTACACCAATATTTATTGATTCCCTTTCACATCCATATTTATTAACGTATTTTACGGACTATAAGACGCACCTGAATTTTTTAGCAATTTATTTAAAAAAATAACATTTTATTAATTTCGAGTATAAGACGCACGTGCATCTTGGAGGCGATTTGTCGAAGAAAAAAGTGCGTCTTATAGTCCGTAAAATACGGTACTTTCTCTTCACAACCATATTTATTTCTTCCTTTTTACACCCATATTTATTACTTCCAGCAAATATTTACCTTTTTAAAATTGTATCGTATAGAAATCAGTTTAAAATACACACAGGACTTTAGCATATTCAGTTATTTTTATGTCATCATTAAATCGTAAGTAGATAGAAGAAATTTTTTTTTACTTGGTTGATACTTCAGATAACGCTATAAAATATTAAGTAAAAAAAAAGTGTTTAAAATAAACTCATCAACAGAGACGGAAAAACTGAGCTCCAACTGACGTCAATCAGCATAAGAGAAGCCGCTCTTATTTTTATAAGGATGGCTTGAAGTGGTGGCTATTTTTAGACTTAAGGGAAATGACCACTTTTTCTGGGAAACTCTTTTTTTTTTTTGCAATGCCAGTGAACGGGTCTTCTCCTTTCTTTTTGTGTGTGCTTTGTTTTAGATCTTACAGAAAAAAAAATTTACGCTACAAAGCTGCAGGCGGCTGTAATGATTGATATATACCTCACTTCTGGAACTTAACGTTTTGTCTTAAACTACTAACTGATGTTGGCATCAGTGTCCGAGCCGCAGCATAGACGTTGCGGCTTCCCAACACTCCAGTTAGGTTTTTTAAACATATATTTTTTTTTTCCTTTTCGAATATGGATATAAACATCTGTAGAAAGTTTTATTCCCCTTCATCTCCACCACCCTCGCGCCAAATGTCCCATTCCTTTTTTTTTTTATCTAAGGGAAAATACCCTTCTTAACCAGTTTAGCAATAGAGTTACGTCAATGATTCCAGAGATTAGGACCCAATTAAGGATACGAACTATTGAGAACTCTTACAAGGCTGAAAAATGACCAACCCCGGCCCCTTATAATCTCGAGCATTGGCCACTTCCAACAGCTTCGCGCCGTACCCCCCCCCCCCCCCAGGCCTAACCCCCGCAAATTGTCAGACGACAGTAGCATCATTCGTGTTGTCAACACGTGTTCAATGGGCCTTGTGTTTTAAGTCGCCTCCTTCAAAATCAATCCCCAATCCTCACGCCTGCCTGATTTCTTCACGCTTCCTTGCGCCCCACTCGAATGCCGCCCCCACCCAATGCCCCCCCCTCCGACTTCTGTTTTTAAGCCAAGAATTCCGCACACTGCTGCCAGCTTAAGTACTACACACTCACCGTGGTGCACAAGTCCTGGCCAACTATTGGCACTGAGGTTGGGGGCTAGGAGCGTTGTGGAGTGAGGTCGGTGAAGTGAAATGAACACAAATCGTATGGCGTGAACAACGTTTTCAGGTTACTTTTGATCACGCCGTGTCTACAAAGACCACATAAAAGACGAGGGTCCACATGAAACACAAGGGTCCACATAAAACACCGGGGTCCACGTAAAACGCAGGGGTCCACATAAAACACCAGAATCCACATAAAACACCAGCCAGGGCCCACATAAAAAACCAGAGTCCACATAAAACACCGGGGTCCACATAAAACACCCGGGTCCACATAAAACACCTGGGTCCACATAAAACACCAGGGTCCACATAAAAAACAGGGTCCACATAAATCTCTCAACTTCTCTTAAAATACCCGGACCAGTGGCATAGGAAGAGAGGGGGGTGTGGAGGGGACGGTCCGAAATGGTGGAAATTTTTCTCTTGAAATGGAGGGGCGGTATTTTCGGCCAGCTGCATAGATGTTGTTTTTTTGTGGAAAGGGGTGGCAAAATTCTTGGCCCGCCCTGGGTGTCACGAACCCTAGCTACGCCATCGACCCGAACACATTAACTGCCATCCTGTGTTGAAACGGCATTTAAAACCTCCCCTTTTTTTTATCTCTCATAACCCGACAAAAGACAACAAACTCTCCCCCCCCCCCCTTTTCTTCAAACTAAACTCTTTACCAACGCATGATCAACAACTCTTCCTTACACCAACGATCACGCGAACAAATCCAGTTCACAGCACGCTATGTTAGCACCTACTCCAACTCGTGACACCATTTAGAAGCTCATTGGCATCCGAATAAGGTCCGGTAATTTTGAGCGGGTAAGAGAATGTCGCCCCTAACTCCCTAAGGCTGAATGTTTGAAAACGACGTAAGGAGACATGTGGAAATGTCCCGCAGCATGACCTGAATCTGTGGTCTAGTTTGACCCACTGGTAGTGGAGGAAGTTCTTTCAATACGTCTCGCTGTCCCCATCACACAATTTACTTCTGGGTAGGAGTAAACCACATACACCTATTGTAACGCCACCACCACCACCCTTCAAAAAAAAACAACAATACGTTTTTTAAAAAAAAATGTTTAATACCAGTACAAGTAACACAACAAAAAAAAAACCCTCATATTAGGACAAAACCTGTCTAAATGGGCATCAAGGGTTAATACCTTTGGCCGGAAGCAGGGCGTGCAGAGGCCGAGGCAACCGGGTAAATCACCCGGGGGCCGTGTCCGCATTGGAACCCACCAGGCAGTGGCGTAGGAAGGGATGCTGAGGGGGGCGGTCCACCCCGGGTGGCTTTTTTTCTTCTTCTTCTTTATATTTAAGGGCGGGATTTTCGGCCACCTGCTGACCTCTTCGTTGACGGGATGAAAAAAAAAAGGGGGGAGGCAAAAAAAGGCTGGCCTCCCAGGAGGAACTAACCCTGGCTACGCCACTGGATGTCCTGTAGAAAACAATCTACAAAACGGTTGTGAAGCGAAACAAAACGGATAATTCAGTGCTTTTTATTTGATTTTCATTGCTTTAAACTTGTATCAATGTTCTGCAATTGCTAATTTTATGTGTGATGAGCATTGAGCCTAGCCCTAGGCCGGGCTGGGGTTCTGCGCTATAAGCTATATATATAAAACCACCTTAAGAATAATAATGATAATTAGCAGGAGAGATTCCACAAAATATCATGTATATTATACTACAATGTCACATAGAACAAAGGCCATTAAAAAAATCACGCATATTGTTACATAGCTCGAAGTTCCGTTAAAAAATCAGCCGGAGTTGTTGTTTTGTTTTCGTTCGTATGCCCTCCCTTTACACCCGGCACTTCCACCCCCTCAGCTAATTACATACGCCGGTCGTTGGCCAGGTCAGGAACTAGATTTTTTCCCTCATAAGGGTTGACAATAATTTCCTATTTATTACCGCTGTCATCTATCTTGAACTGCTCATAAATTTTTTTAAATGTTAAATAAATTGTGTATTCAAACACAATCTTCATGCACATTTATGAAACACAGGAACGCCCACTTTAACACATCAGTTAAACTCTTAAACAACACAACCCACCCACGCAACAGACAACATTGGGGAAAACACGAACACTGTTATGTGTTACTGTTTCTCTTGTGTTTTACTAACCTTCCTCGTCTTGAAATCACTCGGTGGAAGCTCCTTTTCTGTGGTGTGTTACAAACTGTCTTGTCTATAGAGTCTAACAGTGGACATACAGAAACTCAAGTGTGTGATTGATGGATCTACCAGTTATGACCAGCCAGCCGGTCTCGCCCTGTGCTTGTGACGGACCTTGATCGGGTCCCTTGCTATTTGGGAAATCCTGTTTCGACTCGGGCAATTTATCGATATCGCCACACCACAAGCCCGGTTGAGAGGGAAGACTAAGGCGCTATTTTTAGACCGGTCTGACCCAGACCTTGGCAGTCCGCGGGGCTAACCACGGTGATGTCATACCAAGGTTTTTTCGCAATAATCTTTTTATCAAACGCGTAATTCGTCTTGAACCGATAAGGCTTTGGGGTGACATTAGGGAGAGGGGTGGGGGGGGACTTGTTTTAGTACTTGCGACCCACCTCCTTATTCCCCCCTCCTTATTTCCTTGTTTACATTTCATAATTTTTTTTTTTTAATTTGAAATTTAAGGCTAACGTTAAACATACGTTAGGATCACAATATGTTTACTGCAGGGGCTTTCCCTGGATTTTCCGTCCCCGTGGCACGAATGTTAACTTAAAAGTCTCTCTGTTTTGCTGTTCCTTGATACACAAACATATTCTAAAACTCAAACAGTTCACGTTATACATGTGATAGGTACGTCGTGTTCAAATAATTTGTCACTTGAAGCAAAACATCAAAATTGTCGTCAATCTTATTTTAATATTTTTTTTTTTAATTCTTTAAATATTTAAAAAAAAAAAAAAGCAGATGTCAAACTATTCTTGACAGATTAATGATTTCAACCACAGATTTTAATTAAAGGCAATGTGTACCGCATTGCACATCACAGTTCTTCTAAACAAATATTCGCAATGAGAAACTGAGATAACAATTAAAATAACACAACATTTCTAGTCGTTATTGGAGGATTAAGTTGCTGGAGATGGGGGAGGGGAGGTAGGGGTGGAGGAGGTGGGGGTAGGGGTGATGGAGGTAAGGGATGTGTGGGAGGTGGGGGTAAGGGAGGTGGGGATAGGGGTGATGGGGGTAGGGGAGGTGGGAGTAGGGGAGGTGGGAGTAGGGGAGGTGGGGGGTAGAGGAGGTGGGGATAGGGGTAGGGGAGGTGGGAGTAGGGGTGGTGGGGTAGGGGATGTGGGGGTAGGGGATGTGGGGGTAAGGGAGGTGGGGGTAGAGGAGGTGGGGATAGGGGTGTTGGGGAAAAAATGCGGGGGTGGGGGACAAGGCCTCTTACATTTTTTTTTCAAACAAATGAAGATATTTCTAGACTGCCATTTTTTAAAGTAAATCAAAGGCCAGCGCCCTTAAGATTTCGAAATACCCATCATTTCTTGACCTCTGACCTCTGTATTAATAGCATCTGGATCAGCCATCATTTCTTCATCGCTGTATTTATTAATGGCATCTAAATCTTCCACACGCTCGGTTAATGAAGAGGGATAGCGACCAACTCTAATGAGCCATCCTTGAGATGGTGTGGTGTCTACTGGATGAATTTAGTACCGACATGTTAGAAACCTAGCTGTATGCCAGGGACACATCCAGTCAGTGGCGGATTTAGAGGAGATACATAGGATGCATTTTAACACATTTATTTTTAAAGTATATATTCCTAAATCAAGATAACAATGCATGCTATGAAGAATATCATAGATCAACAGATTGTATGGGGCCAGGTGAGTTGTATGGGGGACCGCCGTGTTACGGGGCCGGGTAAGAAGTGTGGGGAACCTCCTTGTTATGGGGCTGGGTGATAAGTGTGGGGACCTCCACGGCCTCGGCAACAAAGAATGTCCTGAAACAAACAGAACATCATCATCCTAAAATGTATTTTTTTTTTAAAATCCAAACACCACCGATGAGTTCGACTTGGAGTGATAAACAAATCTGATTGGGTTGGATAATGTTGGACACGTGTCTGGGACTTGTCTGCGGCAAAGAGCCATATATTAAATTTTTGATCATAGTTTTAACACAAAAAAAAAGAAATGGAGGAGCCACAAGACCAGTCTTGCATCATGTTACTCCTAATTCAGTATAATGCATACAGTGTAAATGAAATTTTTTTTTTTTTTAGTTATGTAATTTCATACGGTGATTTATTCCACAATGATTAATACAAATTTTCAGCAAAAACATTCAGATGTATGTAACATACATTTTTTTTTAAAAAATGAAAATCCTAAACATCAAGTTTTCTTTATATAAATTTTAAAAAAAAAAAAATGTATATACTTTTTTTTTTAATTGCAATTCTGTAATGGTACGTGATTTCTCATTAGTTAGGTATCGATACTGTAAATGGGTCAATTTCTGGCGTAAACACTTGCTGCATTTCTTTCATTTCCCCCTTCTAAAATACATTTTTTTTTTTTTACTGCTTACCTGAATACGCCACAAATGCAAAGCGCGTGGCAACAGCTACACAATTAATCCCCGCATCACAACACGCACCATCGAATAAATCATTAACATTTCCACCCCATCCCCCACTTCAACTCTTTTGAAAAACAGGATTTTTTTTTTATTTGTGGGTGTTTGGGGTAAGGAGTGGGGCTGAAAATTCGACAAAATGTGTTGTCATCGGCAACGAGTCTACGTGCCAAGTTTCAGCTCGATAGGACGACGGGGAAAATGGCCATTTGGCCTTCCGAAGATTTTGTCACAAACACAAGAACAAAAGGGAAGTTAATATAAATGAATTTTTAAAAAGCATGTTTAATAATCCTTCTGCCGTCGGATTTCATTGCAAAGGTTGTCACATTTGGTACATAATCTGATGTTTTGACTTACACCATTCACTGGCTTTTTACTTTGTCTTTTATTTAATACATATTGGAAAATAATTGTTTTCAAGTCAGTATTCCCCACCTGAAACATATTTAAGCATACAACAGCCACACGTGAACGTTTGAATAGCTGCATCCGGCTCTCGAGCCACAGGCTACCGATCCCTGATCTAGGACAAAGACAAAACATTTCTACTGTTTATGAAACAAAAAATGATTTAATTTTCCATTTCGCAATCTTCTGGTGATTAGAGGTGCAATTTTAATAAACATTTACATTCTAAAACACAAAATAAACATTTATTTTTAAACAAATTCTTTTTACAATCAGTTCTGGACCTTAAGAAGTATCATTTTTATTCTGAGAACTGAAAATGTAGTGCAAAAACCCTTTAATTAAGATTATAATTATAAAATCTTTCTTAAACGAAAATACAAATAACCAAGAGACGAAATCCAAATAATTACGGCGGCCAGGAAAAGAATGGCATCAGTTGCTAACTATGGAATTCCCCTGTTCTTTTTCTAAAAGTAGTTCCCGAAGAGTTAAATTGAGAACAAACTGCCTTGATTTGTTGTGACTTAGCTTAAAGATAACTCGGGAACTTCTAGAATATAATTGCGATGCAATCTCCCTTGATTAAAAAAAAACAACAACAAAAGCACACAAAAAACACAACAACAACAAAAAAAACGAGAGTTCAGTTTTCAAAATGGGGAAAAAATCTTTTACTCTCGTTTAATGAAAGATTTTTCTTGCAATCAATTTACTTTTGTTTTTGTATTCCTAGGTAACGTGAACCCACGATACAATAATTATATTGAATTATTTTCTTTTTTTTTTTTTAAATGCATCATGAATCGATTGTTTGTCGTTTAGAAATATTGTAATTTGTCTAAACCGTACTCAAAAAAAATTGAGATAAGTTAACCACACATTTTTTTAAAAAATAAATAATTATAAATTAAAAAAAAAAAAAAAGACCACAATTTAAGAAATGTATAAATGTGCTGTCAGCAGCTCCCGTTCAAACATTGGCAGACATTGACAGCGAGTATACAAAATGCACGTTATTATAATGTGTCATGGAAAAATATATTTTTTAATATCAAATGGAAGCATAACGTTATGATTATTACTTTAGTTCTTTAATATACATTTATTTAAAAATAGTGTTCTCTAGGTGAAGGTCATTAGAAGGTAAAGGCCATTGGAATGTGAAGGCCATTAGAAGGTGAAGGCCATTAGAAGGTGAAGACCATTAGAAGATGAAGGCCGTTAGATGGTGAAGGCCGTTAGAAGGTGAAGGCCATTAGAAGGTTAATAATAGTATGATGTTAAGGCATTAGAAGGTGAAGGTCATTTAGAAGATGAAGGTCATTAGAATGTGAAGGTCATTAGAAGGCGAATGCCATTAGAAGGTGAAGGTCATAGAAGGTGAATGTCATTAGAGGGTGACTGTCATTTAAAGGTGAAGGTCATTACAAGGTGAAGGTCATTACAAGGTGAAGGTCATTATAATGTGAAGGTCATTGGAAGGTGAAGTTCATTGGAAGGTGACTGTTATTAGAAGGTGAAGGTCATTAGAATGCGAAGGTCATTAGAAGGGTATTAATGAGTTTATCCTCGAACATGAAACCTGCTTAGAGATTTTAATACTTAATAAAAAAATAAAAAATATTGATAGAAGCTGAACGAATTTTATTTTTTTGTCAATTTCTTGTATAAAAGTGTTTCAAATGAAAAGCTCAGCCAAGAAACAGCAATACCAGGTTATGCTTTCACGTTAACAATAACACTTTCCAACATTCAAAAACAAAACAAGTAAAAAGGGAAATAATTAAGGTAAAGGTTTTTTTTTTGCCCCTGATCTTGTTCCAGGCGTTTCAATGCTCTATCCGCAATGGTTACCCTTAACACAGGTTAAGATCCACACGCCTAACATTCTGTGCACTCGGGAGTGCGAGCAAAGAAGCTGGATCATTTATGGCATGTCTCGAGCCTCTGAAATACTTTGCGACATGTCCGTCCAAAGTTAATGAAATAGTTTTGCAGTCTAACTTCCCAGCTAAGCATTCGATCAGAGATAAGGATTTTTAAGAAAAAACTCTCCTTGCATTGATGCATATTTTATATAATTAAACCATACAAATATTTTCTGAGAGCTTTTCAAAGAATAAAAGTAAAATAACCCTCCCCCCCTCATTTTTTCCAACCCCATGGCGTAAGCCTTTCAATGTAATTTGTGAGCAGCTGCACTGGCCCTGAATTTATTAAAATATCATACAACGCTCGAGTTGACCGTTGACGTATTGTTACAACTTAGACACACACACACACACACACACACACAAACCATCATTTTTTAAATTTTGATTCGTAATACCTTTTTTTATTTTTTTAAAAACAAAAACAATCTTTCTTCTCATAAAACCTACTATTTCGGAAGAGTTTTCTTTTTCTTTTAAATTGCAAAGATCTTTAGGTAACCCTGTAAGTCTTGCTTAAGTATTGTTTATGTCAAAACTACGGTCAGTACAACAATAGTGGATTAGCAGCCAGAGGATTCTTCGTTTCTCGTGCAGCTACATCCTTTATGGAAACCTTGTATATTGGTAGAAAACAAGTTTTAAAAAAAACAACATTTGACTTAGTTGTTTTCCTGGGACCTATCCTCTCTATGGTTTTCTTACGTGTGTGTGTACGTATATTTAACTCTTTTAATTCTGGATAGCTGTGATACTGTGCTAAAATATCTTTCTCCTCCAACAGGTTGATTTAAAGACCATTGACGTCAGGAGCTGGAAGACATTTGGAGATTTCTTTTGAAATCCATAACCATTTGAGAAGTGGATAGAGGATTTCTTATGGAAAATGAAAGCTGCAGTTATGTAATTAAACAACGAAGCAAGAAGACAACACAGCAGCAGCTCTTTAATATTTTTATTTATACACGATGACAGCTTTAGAAAGTAGCAGCGTTGTGACATTACGTATTGTAATATGATAAGTTGCATCGCTTCACATTGAAATAAGCGTTGAGGATTCGCTTCCTAGTGAAGTTTTTTTCAAACTATTTTGATGCAATATTGATAGTACTGTCATCAAAGAGAATTTTTGTGTTTTAAACTACGCATATTTGAGCGCTGTTTTTAAAATACTCCAATTTATCATTTTAGCTTAAGAGATAAATAGTTTTTAAAAAAAATAATATCTAAACCTGTTAAAATCTACATCCACGTATTATATAAAATATTATGGTAGTCAGAAAGAAACGCAATGTATCTTACCTCCAAGAAAATTCAGTTTTCGGCTTAGGATGACGAGAATGTCAACATTCACCGGCTGAGGCTGCCCCACGGCGTCGCAACGGTCTCACCAAGTGCCTGACTTTGACCATCACCATCCATAGCTCCACCAAGTCATGGGGCTCAGCTGCTCCAAGGAGCTAACCGAAAAATTTGGCTTCGCAGAGAAGATGAAGGAGAAGAACAAGCGGATCTACTTGTGCAACGACGAAGGGGAGGAGATGTCGTCCGCGAGCATGCGCGGCATACCGGAAGCCAGACCCGCCCTGTCGGCCGAGAGTCAGGTCATCGTGCTGGAGTCGTGGGACATCATAAAGAAGGATATTGAGAGAGTGGGCGTCGTCTGGTTCATGGGGTAGGTTGGTAGGTTGACTGTGGGCTTTTAAAATAGATTTACGAGTTGAAACTGCCAGGTGGAAGAAGTTATACCTACAAATTAACTCGTGAGCGCATGTTACATAAGTTAACTTGTTTAGGAAAAAAATGTTACATACAAAAAGTCTGGTTTAACTTGTGTTAGTGTATGTTTTAACGACAATGCTAACTCTTTAGGATACATGTTAAAAACCTGGCGTCCTTTTTTTTAAATTTCATAAATATTTTGCTATTTTAAGAGGTTTTTTCTTGTCAGGACGTATGTTAAATTTTTATTTTAACGGTTTTGGGACATGCTACATTAACTAGCATTTTTAAAGAACATAGCTATCCTTACGGTTAATAAACAAAAAAAACAACAACAACAAATTAGGACTTAGCCAGGGGTTCTTAAGATTTTAGCAGGGCATCGCCCCCTCTTGATATCACAACATTTCACGCAACCCAATGATAAAAAAACTATAATCGAATTTAAATAACCCTGATTTACTGGATCTTCCGGCATTCACTTACAACACTACCCCCACCCCGCACCAACATAAGGTGCGGGCAACCCTGGTCTAAGGCATACATTCATCATAGTGTAAACTATTTATTGATAAGATGCTTTATCAAATATAATAAAACCATAGTCGCAATGGGGTAAAAAAAAAAAAGAAGAGGTGATTTATAGGTAAAAAATACTTTCAATACTTATCGTCCATAGAACAAAGTGCAAATCTGAACTGGCTGGTATATTAAAATTTCACATTAAACATTAAGGCGAAAATTCTCGTCGACACCCCTGCTCCCTCCCTACTTCCCCACCCCTACTGGTATCCATTTACTCCTACGTTTTTATTACTACAAACGTTCTGAGTACATGCGCAACAGAAAGGAACAGCAACAATAAAAGTCATTGCCAGCTTCCCAGTCTTTACACGTGGCTTTGCGTTTGAATAGAAAATCGAATGTTTTATAAACTATCTTCGTTTTACTCATAGTCTGCCTTCCATTGGTCGTAAAACCAAAGAGTTCTCTTTGTTTTTTTTTCAACAAAAGATTCCAGTTGGTTTAAAATAAACCTATTTGGCATCCTCAACGCCTGGCACTTTTACAACCAGCCCCTAGCATTCCCCCCTCCATGGGCGGCACTGCAACATTCCACGGGTGGCACTGCAGCAATCAAACCCGATCCTTTGCGTTTGGCGAAAATAAACAAAAGACATAAACGTCTGCCTGGTTGATTGGCATTAAAGATATTTCTGGACCGGTGGCTCAGCCACGTCCTCGGCGTTGTTGAACAAATTATGCGCCCCTGGCGGGCGCGGGTATCAGCCAATTTAGGGTTAGGTTTAATTTAAAATGGATTTTTAAAATAAGAGCGACAGTTTAGTGTTTTGGACACACTGAAAATAGCGTGGGTTAGATTTACTACAAACAGACATTGTCATAACATGAAGAGACCAACAAAACAACTCACCATAAAGTACCGCCCCCCCAAACTTTATTTTAATCCTAAACCGCAGCAAGTATTATTGTAACTGTATTTGGATGTTCATTTGTAGTAAAGAGTTCTGCCATTTGTGTGAGAGTGAGACGGGGTACACCAGGCCTACGGTGAGAGTGAGACGGGGTACACCAGGCCTACGGTGAGAGTGAGACGGGGTACACCAGGCCTACGGTGAGAGTGAGACGGGGTACACCAGGCCTACGGTGAGAGTGAGACGGGGCACACCAGGCCTACGGTGAGAGTGAGACGAGGTACACCAGGCCTACGGTGAGAGTGAGACGGGGTACACCAGGCCTACGGTGAGAGTGAGACGGGGTACACCAGGCCTACGGTGAAAGTGAGACGGGGTACACCAGGCCTACGGTGAAAGTGAGACGGGGTACACCAGGCCTACGGTGAAAGTGAGACGGGGTACACCAGGCCTACGGTGAAAGTGAGACGGGGTACACCAGGCCTACGGTGAGAGTGAGACGGGGTACACCAGGCCTACGGTGAAAGTGAGACGGGGTACACCAGGCCTACGGTGAAAGTGAGACGGGGTACACCAGGCCTACGGTGAGAGTGAGACGGGGTACACCAGGCCTACGGTGAAAGTGAGACGGGGTACACCAGGCCTACGGTGAGAGTGAGACGGGGTACACCAGGCCTACGGTGAAAGTGAGACGGGGTACACCAGGCCTACGGTGAAAGTGAGACGGGGTACACCAGGCCTACGGTGAGAGTGAGACGGGGTACACCAGGCCTACGGTGAGAGTGAGACGGGGTACACCAGGCCTACGGTGAGAGTGAGACGGGGTACAACAGGCCTACGGTGAGAGTGAGACGGGGTACACCAGGCCTACGGTGAGAGTGAGACGGGGTACACCAGGCCTACGGTGAGAGTGAGACGGGGTACACCAGGCCTACGGTGAGAGTGAGACGGGGTACACCAGGCCTACGGTGAGAGTGAGACGGGGTACACCAGGCCTACGGTGAGAGTGAGACGGGGTACACCAGGCCTACGGTGAGAGTGAGACGGGGTACACCAGGCCTACGGTGAGAGTGAGACGGGGTACACCAGGCCTACGGTGAAAGTGAGACGGGGTACACCAGGCCTACGGTGAGAGTGAGACGGGGTACACCAGGCCTACGGTGAGAGTGAGACGGGGTACACCAGGCCTACGGTGAAAGTGAGACGGGGTACACCAGGCCTACGGTGAAAGTGAGACGGGGTACACCAGGCCTACGGTGAAAGTGAGACGGGGTACACCAGGCCTACGGTGAAAGTGAGACGGGGTACACCAGGCCTACGGTGAAAGTGAGACGGGGTACACCAGGCCTACGGTGAAAGTGAGACGGGGTACACCAGGCCTACGGTGAAAGTGAGACGGGGTACACCAGGCCTACGGTGAAAGTGAGACGGGGTACACCAGGCCTACGGTGAAAGTGAGACGGGGTACACCAGGCCTACGGTGAAAGTGAGACGGGGTACACCAGGCCTACGGTGAAAGTGAGACGGGGTACACCAGGCCTACGGTGAAAGTGAGACGGGGTACACCAGGCCTACGGTGAAAGTGAGACGGGGTACACCAGGCCTACGGTGAGAGTGAGACGGGGTACACCAGGCCTACGGTGAGAGTGAGACGGGGTACACCAGGCCTACGGTGAAAGTGAGACGGGGTACACCAGGCCTACGGTGAAAGTGAGACGGGGTACACCAGGCCTACGGTGAAAGTGAGACGGGGTACACCAGGCCTACGGTGAAAGTGAGACGGGGTACACCAGGCCTACGGTGAAAGTGAGACGGGGTACACCAGGCCTACGGTGAAAGTGAGACGGGGTACACCAGGCCTACGGTGAAAGTGAGACAGGGTACACCAGGCCTACGGTGAAAGTGAGACGGGGTACACCAGGCCTACGGTGAAAGTGAGACGGGGTACACCAGGCCTACGGTGAAAGTGAGACGGGGTACACCAGGCCTACGGTGAAAGTGAGACGGGGTACACCAGGCCTACGGTGAGAGTGAGACGGGGTACACCAGGCCTACGGTGAAAGTGAGACGGGGTACACCAGGCCTACGGTGAGAGTGAGACGGGGTACACCAGGCCTACGGTGAGAGTGAGACGGGGTACACCAGGCCTACGGTGAAAGTGAGACGGGGTACACCAGGCCTACGGTGAAAGTGAGACGGGGTACACCAGGCCTACGGTGAGAGTGAGACGGGGTACACCAGGCCTACGGTGAGAGTGAGACGGGGTACACCAGGCCTACGGTGAGAGTGAGACGGGGTACACCAGGCCTACGGTGAGAGTGAGACGGGGTACACCAGGCCTACGGTGAGAGTGAGACGGGGTACACCAGGCCTACGGTGAAAGTGAGACGGGGTACACCAGGCCTACGGTGAGAGTGAGACGGGGTACACCAGGCCTACGGTGAGAGTGAGACGGGGTACACCAGGCCTACGGTGAAAGTGAGACGGGGTACACCAGGCCTACGGTGAAAGTGAGACGGGGTACACCAGGCCTACGGTGAAAGTGAGACGGGGTACACCAGGCCTACGGTGAAAGTGAGACGGGGTACACCAGGCCTACGGTGAAAGTGAGACGGGGTACACCAGGCCTACGGTGAAAGTGAGACGGGGTACACCAGGCCTACGGTGAAAGTGAGACGGGGTACACCAGGCCTACGGTGAAAGTGAGACGGGGTACACCAGGCCTACGGTGAAAGTGAGACGGGGTACACCAGGCCTACGGTGAAAGTGAGACGGGGTACACCAGGCCTACGGTGAAAGTGAGACGGGGTACACCAGGCCTACGGTGAAAGTGAGACGGGGTACACCAGGCCTACGGTGAAAGTGAGACGGGGTACACCAGGCCTACGGTGAAAGTGAGACGGGGTACACCAGGCCTACGGTGAAAGTGAGACGGGGTACACCAGGCCTACGGTGAAAGTGAGACGGGGTACACCAGGCCTACGGTGAAAGTGAGACGGGGTACACCAGGCCTACGGTGAAAGTGAGACGAGGTACACCAGGCCTACAGTGAAAGTGAGACGGGGTACACCAGGCTTATAGTTTTTTTTTTTTAAATAATCCCACCGTGCAGGCTCTTGTCCTTGGCCTAGACATAAGATGTCTCACCGTCTAGGCTCCTGTCCTTGGCCTTTATAGCAACAATTCGCACAGTGTATGCACTTGTCATTGGCCTAGATATAACAAGTCTCCTAGTGTAAGGTCATGTCCTTGGCCTAGATATAAAAAGTCTCAACGTGTGAAGTGTTGCCCTTGGCCTAGATGTAACAAGTCTCACAGTGTAAGGTCTTGTCCTTGGCCTAGATAGAACGAGTCTCAACGTGTAGGCCCTTGTCATGTGCCATCTTTTGGTCTCTACTGAAGTTTTGTTAGTTCCTATGCAAAGTTGAACCTCGTAATGCTTTCATTCTGTGCCTAGACACTTTCATTCTGTGCCTAGACACTTTCATTCTGTGCCTAGACACTTTCATTCTGTGCCTAGACACTTTCATTATGTGCCTAGACACTTTCATTCTGTGCCTAGACACTTTCATTCTGTGCCAAGACACTTTCATTCTGTGCCTAGACACTTTCATTCTGTGCCTAGACACTTTCATTATGTGCCTAGACACTTTCATTATGTGCCTAGACACTTTCATTCTGTGCCTAGACAATTTCATTCTGTGCCTAGACACTTTCATTCTGAGCCTAGACACTTTCATTCTGTGCCTAGACACTTTCATTCTGTGCCTAGACACTTTCATTCTGTGCCAAGACAATTTCATTCTGTGCCTAGACACTTTCATTCTGTGCCAAGACAATTTCATTCTGTGCCTAGACACTTTTCAATCAAATTCAAGCTTGAAATGTCTAAGAAAATCTAACATATCTGTCTAACTACAACCAAACACTCCTGTCTTCAAATATCCTGCTGGGCATTCAGATTGGTGGTTAATTCATTCAGATTTCTAAAAAAAATGTCCGTCGCCAAAAACGAAGATTTGTGTTTAAAAGTGCACGATACTGAAATAGGCCATAAATATATATATATGATATGAATCAAATATAATGTCGCTACTCCGCGGCTTTGCGCATATCGCAGGTGATTCTGAAACCTATCCCCCCGCGACGGACGAGGGATCACTGTATATATAGTCATTCTTTAGTGAGTTATTATTTCTTTTTGGAAATGTTGGTCAGTGTTTAAAATAACACCTTTCTAAAGAATATTGAAAAATTCTTTTTTTGCCCTTTTCCCCCTTTATCATCTCCGTGAAGGGAATGACCGTTACTAATGACGCTATTATGTCCCGTCCATTAACTTTCAACACTGCAATTATAACTCTTTCTTGTAATGTTAAAAAGGCGCGAGGGGTGGGGGAGGGGAAAAGGGGGGGGGCGCGAGGATGTTAACAATCTATCGGATATTTTCTCTTTTTTCGACCCGATCAATGATTTCAATAAATGCCAAGGATCCTCTGATGAAATACTGTTGTTTATAATGCAACACAACCTGGGGGGAAAAAAGTGGGGGGGGGGGGTTCCGAGATGGCGGAAGTCAATTATGACTTACTCATTAATGTATTTGTGTGATATAATCATGACGTGGCTAGGTAACCTTGGCGGGAAAACAATTTTGAACTGTTCCCATCTCTGTCAGCTAAACTTTTCTTGCGAGAAAGGAAGGGGGCGCGTTAAAAAGAATATGTAATAAACATATTGGCTTTATACAATCGAACCCAGAAGAAGAGAAAGTCAACTTCATTGAAAGTCCAAACTTTTTTAACAGGCAAAACACAATCGAAACTAAGCATTTCTCAGACGTGAGAGGGGGAAAAAAAACATCGCGTTTTGAGTGTTTTGTTGTTGTTTTTGTTGTTGAGAAATGAAAGAAAGAAAGAAAAGAAAAACATTTACTAGGACCTTGACCTCCTTAGAAATATATGGTAAATTATATTTAATCTCATATGGCTGAATCCACTGTTTTTAGCTACTTTACCTACTTTACCTACTTAACCTACTTAACCTAATTAACCTACTTAACCTACATAACCTACATAGTCTACATAACCTACTTAAACTACATAACCTAATTAACCCACTTAACCTACTTAAACTACATAACATACTTAACCCACATAAACTACTTAACCTACATAACCTACTTAACCCACATAACCTACTTAACCTACATAACCTACTTAAACTATATAGCCTACTTAACCTACATAACCCTCATAACCTATTATAAACGCAATTCCCACCAAATCGCAATGTCAGCATTGTAATCACCAACATCCCTGTCACCCAGAAGAGCATCGACAGGTTGGCAGCGGTCCAGAGACGGGCCGCACGCCTTGTCCTGAACCACTACAGGAATACCTCTAGTGTTGGCAGCATACTGAAAACACTGGGCTGGTCACCATTGGAGGAACGGCGAAAATTATCCAGGCTCTCCATGATGAACAAGATAAAAAATGGTCTGGTCCACAGCTCCGGCATTAAACAGAAACTCGTCACTCTCCCCCACTAGAGAGCGACGAGGCCATGACAGGCAGTTCCAGCTCATACCAGCGAGAAGCCAGTATAGGAACGGCTTATTCCTGCAAAAGACAATCAGGGACTGGAACAAGCTTTCTAAAGGAACAGATGAGGCGACAATACTTGACACATTTGCCTCTATTGCCTCAAGTCTTAAGACCCCCAGTTCATGATACCATCGCTGAGTAGCCCTTACAACCAGTGAAATATCCTCTTCGACACCAGGCACATAAACATTGTCAATCCCCTCTACATACATAGGAGTCTGAGTAATCAATACATTGATCGTGGGCCTTTGATATATGGAAGAAGAAGAAGAAGAAGAGACGCCAGCTTGTGGAAGAGAACTGTCTCGCATGTAGTGTGGTGGGTGGGGCGCCATGGCTATAGGATGGTATTGGATTTGAGCTGCGACGCCAGGACACGGCCGTACTGATGGCTCACTGGATCAATTCTCCTTTTAAGTGGTGTTGATCTAAGCAATCTCGAACGACATAATTATATAGTAGTATTAAGCATCTTTTTTTTTAGCTCAGCTTTTTTGTAAGCATGAAATGCATTGGGGGTGTGGTTGGGAGGGAGGGGGGGTCCATATTAATATAACACAAATGAAGGCTGGGTAATGGTGATGCCACGTCTGTGCCGTTTTGGGAAACTTCAGTTAAATAATGACATAATTGAGTGCACATAAATCACGCAAGGGTCGGGGTAAAGTAAAACGTATTCAGCCACACCCCTGAACTCCAAACCCCGCTTGGGGGGGGGGGGAGACCACACAAGCCATTACTTACTATTTCCTAGCGGTACATTTCTATTTTCCTCTCATGGACTCATTATGACTTACTTTTTTTTTTTTGGTCTATGCGTCTTCGTGTGATGATATATGGATCAGCTGATCCCTGGGTCTAAGAGTCATCTTCATGGTACCCAAATATATCCCATAATGTAATTCCTGAAATAGCCGGTACCGGTACTAAAATCGCTTTAAAAAAAATAGTTTTTGTGTTTTTGTTGTTGTTTTTTTTTGGATTTAAAACAAAAGAATTGTAAATAAGTTTAAAAATAGTTTACCCCCATTTCCCTCTGGGTCAAGGGCATATACAAAGAATGTATAATGAAAACTTGAATTGTATACCCTTTACCACTCGGATCCTACACCCCCTCTCCCAAATCCCGTTTATTTATTTTTTTAAATTTAATTTAGGAAAAAAAAAAATGTTGGTAAAAAGAATTGGGGGGTGGTGTGGAATTCGAATATCCGTGTAAATGATGATCCAACCTGTTACGTGCTGCTATCCGTATGGAGAAAGTAATCTCTTATTTAAGTGTATGGTTCGTTCTAAAACAGTACACAACAAAAGACGATACCAAATGTTAAATACAATAACAAAGACTACGATACTCAAACCAGGGCTAATTGCAATTAATACACTTTATGATACATTACAAAATCAAAATGAAGTAAATTAAAGATGTCGACTTACAGAATAATGATTGGCTTGTACCGGTACAATGTTGAAGAATACACAATGTTGTAAAAAGCTGAATAGTGAAAAGAAATCTACACACAGTAAACATATCTCTTGTATCGCAGCAAATATAACACGCTCAAAATATATCGTGATCAAGTCATAGCACACACACAAAAATAACTATCGTCCCCTTTCATTGTCTGTTCTACTGATCTTTCCAGAGTTCTCCTAATAGTTCTACATAATTCTGAGGAAAATATTAATTATATTTAGCTGTAAATAATGTCAATTGAGACTAGTTTTAGCTAGCCATACCCCAAATGCGGTTCCGAGCTTGGGGTCAGCCAGAGTTCATTCACGGGGAAAGACGACGTAAACACGTCGTGTACATAACAAACCCTTAACAGTTGTTTCACTTACTTATAAGCCTTTTACCCCGCTTGGGGCATAAGCCGTCTACAAGAACCTTTCCTTTCCAGTTGCTTCTTGCCGTATCTCATACTTTCTGTGTCTGCCTCTGGCACGCTTCTCAATGTATTCTTTAGCACTCATATCTTCCCGTTTTCCCACGTGGATTACATGTTAGGGATCGTATGTTGATGTTATCTGGGGGGGGGGTGCTACAAAAAGCGTGCCCCATCCACCGCTATCTTTTCCTAATAATATCCTCCCCGATAGGCTCTTGGTATTTCTTTTCCAGTAAGTCTTTGTTGGTAATGGTGTTAGCATTTCTATGAAATCAAATTCAAAGTAAGTTTACTCACTTTTGCAATCCTTTAAGAAAATACAGAACTTCTTGGAATTTTACATTTAAAAAGGGTATTTTTTTAGCTATATACACAACATTGTGTTGGGACTATCAGACGAGATTAACAAATTTCAACCCTCTAGGATTAAGTGCACCTGAAGAATTTCAGTTTCTCAGTGGTCAAAGAGTCTTTAAAAGGTCAAACGACGATAAACGCTGAACTCAATACATTACACCAACGAACATCGTTCCAAAAATAATAATTAAAAAATAATGAGTTTGTCCTTTAATAATAAAATTGTATACCTTTGAAAACGGCACTATATTATAAACAATGTCTCCGGGGGAAGAAAAAGGCGTATTTATGCAGAGTGTAGTGAGTTTACACCCCCCCCTCCACTTTTTCCCCCCTGTATTGTCCACTGAAATAAATATTAACATACCTTGGTATCTACTACCAGTGGTTTTTCTTCTTTTATTAATAAAATGATCAGCTTCATCACCGCTTTAAAAAAGGTCGGTGAACTGCGCTAAATGAATATTGTCTTAAAGCACCTGTGTGTGTTTCCAGGCTGTTGGAGGACGAGGCCATCCGAGGCACGTTCATGTCGTTCAGAGACAAGACACCCGAGGAGCTGAAGGCCAGCACGGCCCTGAGGTCGCACGTCCTGCGGGTGATGGGCGCCGTGGAGAAGGTGGTGGCGCGCCTCGACCAGCAGGAGAAGCTCATCACCCTGCTGCACGATCTGGGCCAGAGGCACATGGCGTACAACGCCAGGCCCGAGTTTCTTGACGTGAGTACACTGACCATCATTTTGTGTGTGTGCAGGTCAAAAATTTCTTTTTGGTGTATTTTTTTTTTTCATGTTCTGCATGGCTATCGTACATATAATGTCAGAAATGTATCGCTGTTACTTAGCTATATTTAAATGTACACTTCAGTGTCTCGTGTCGTCTCATATTGTTCTTTGTATGTGGCTGTCTTTTTTTAAGTCTTTGTTTACATATCGTAGATTTATATGTTTTACTACTCGAATGATGACGCGAGACCTGAAGCTCTGACTCCGTCTGTTTTAAACAGTTGGGGTAAAAATACTGTACAAAGCACAGCGGCTTGGAATGTTAGCCTCGACACAGACAGGAAAGAAATGCCCGCGACAATAAAACTCAAACATTTATCGAAACCGGTACTACGTATTTAGCATTGGCGTATCATGATAACCGTGTATCATTAAACTAATACAAAACTGCACAGTTTCATGCGGGATTAATGTTCAACTGTAAAGATTTTAATAAATATCTCCTAAAAGGGGCGCACAGTTTAGCAGTATGTCGATGAAGTTACTTGAACATAATTATTATTTTTTTTTAATTTGTGGCAAATAATGTACATATATTAGCAATACTAAGCATGCTGTCAACGTCAACTGAAAGATACCCGGGTGTTGTCAGTTATGCGTAATAGGTAAATGAGAAGCTTAGACGAGAGTGCCACCTTATATTGCTAGGCACGCGTAGAGTTCATGAACTGTGTAAGACCATCGGCTTACTGAAGATTAAAGGCTTGCTGAAGATTAAAGGCTTGCTGAAGATTAAAGGCTTGCTGAAGATTAAAGGCTTACTGAAGATTAAAGGCTTACTGAAGATTAAAGGCTTACTGAAGATTAAAGGCTTGCTGAAGATTAAAGGCTTGCTGAAGATTAAAGGCTTGCTGAAGATTAAAGGCTTGCTGAAGATTAAAGGCTTACTGAAGATTAAAGGCTTGCTGAAGATTAAAGGCTTGCTGAAGATTAAAGGCTTGCTGAAGATTAAAGGCTTACTGAAGATTAAAGGCTTACTGAAGATTAAAGGCTTACTGAAGATTAAAGGCTTGCTGAAGATTAAAGGCTTACTGAAGATTAAAGGCTTACTGAAGATTAAAGGCTTGCTGAAGATTAAAGGCTTACTGAAGATTAAAGGCTTACTGAAGATTAAAGGCTTGCTGAAGATTAAAGGCTTGCTGAAGATTAAAGGCTTACTGAAGATTAAAGGCTTACTGAAGATTAAAGGCTTGCTGAAGATTAAAGGCTTGCTGAAGATTAAAGGCTTCCTGAAGATTAAAGGCTTACTGAAGATTAAAGGCTTACTGAAGATTAAAGGCTTGCTGAAGATTAAAGGCTTACTGAAGATTAAAGGCTTACTGAAGATTAGTGGCTTGCTGAAGATTAAAGGCTTACTGAAGATTAGTGGCTTGCTGAAGATTAAAGGCTTACTGAAGATTAAAGGCTTACTGAAGATTAAAGGCTTACTTAATATCACAAGCTTACTTGCACACTGCACGAAGTAGTAAACATTTATAGTTTGGGAAAACGAAACTAGTTTCGTATATCCTTGTTTTTACGCAATTAGCGAGCTTATGGGGCACGCCCAAATTTTCGCAAAGCAGAGTAGCTTGCCCGTGGGTGCCACCTACTTTTTTCCAATTCGGGTTGTTTCCGAAATCAAATTTTGGTTGTTTCTAAACTCGATTCCAGTGATTTTGAGGAAGGATAATTAAAAAAGACCGGATAGTACAGTTTTTATTTGCAAATGTATTCTTTTACTTTGAATAAGTTATTCACTCTCAATACAACGCCGACGTCTTCCAATTCATGTTTACTTATCCAAAACCATGACAACCACAAATGAGACGAAAGCGGATATGATATGAACCAACCCATTTCTGCACGTTTCTCTCCGAACATAAATAGTTTTTATTCTATTTATTTTTTTAAAGAAACATTTTTTCCTTCGGGGGGTCGTACCCCTCATATACAAACCAGGATCTGTGCCAACTCCGTAATTTAACACACCGAGCTTTTCGTGTACGCCAATCGTGTGAAATGTCGTCATAGAATTAAATAAAATACACATTTAACTCCCCCACCCCCCCCCCCCCCCCGTTCCAAAATAACGTTTCAAGAAGCGCAGAAATTACACAATGTTTGGTTTTTTTTGGTTTTGTTTTTTTTTTAAATTTGTATCATGTATTTATTTATTTTTTAAAATGTTTTTTTATTAAAACAGCTCGAAACCGCGCTCAGAATTATTTTTTTTTTGGACACATAACAAAAAGTTCGCTTGATCAATCCCCTCATCATTAGCCTGAAAATTTTATGCCATCTTTTTCATATTTTAAAACTTCCCTTAAAACACGGGGGATATCCTTAGGATAGCTTCGCGTTGTGTCCTTTTAAGAGATCCTCTCATGCTCGCAATGCCCCGCCCCCCCCCCCCCCCCGCCCAACCTTTTTTTTATGTCAGTAAGAATTATGTTTTAGGCTGTCTTTTGTTACCGTATCAAATTTGTTTTTGTTTTTTTTTTTCTTCTTGACGTCACCGACATATTCTGTTTCAAATATCAAAGACGCTCTCTCGTCCTGTTTGTTCCTTTGTTAATTTTTACATAATTTTATTTTTATTAACTTTTAAAAAAAAGCATAAAAATCATTTTGCTTTCCGTGATGTCTGACTTTTTTTTTTATTATTATACATTTTTTTGGGCCTTAACCCTAACCTCCGTTTAAGAACGAGGCGCATTTTCGTGACGTCACAACCGCGGGTCGGAGAAGCTGACCTCGCGTCGTACGTTGAAGGCGTCCACACGTCATTTGTTCAAACCAGAGCTCAGCTACGTTGTTGTTTTAAATCTGTGAACAGAAATAGAAATAGAAATGGTTTAGACTGACTACAAACATGGATATTGCGGATTTGAATCTACATCTATCCTCCACTCCCACACTTAACAGCCACATGTGTCTTTAAAAAAAAAAAAAGCTTTATGGAATCAACCTTTGAATAATGTGTCTCGCCTTTCTATTAATTTATTTAACGGAAAAGAATGACGTCACCTAATGAAACCTGTAAGAAGAACGCAGATGGCTGCAAATGTCTAAATTTAACTTTGGTTATCACTGTCGTGTTTGTACGTCGAACCATCTCCATACTCTCCGTGTCAAAACTTCCGTCGCATGTATCAGCTAATGTTGGTAAAATAGTTAGTGAGTATCTCAAGGCGTAGCTGTTTGCGATCACTAACACCACACCCCCACCCCCCTTTTTTTTTTCTCCCCAACCCGTTACGACAACACAAAGCAGCAGAAATGTGTAGCTGCACTTTGACGTTTATCTTCCAGTTCTGCTGAGAACAATCCTTGACATTTTCCATAGACGGAGTCAGCAAACAAAACCATTCACCCACCCAGGTGTTCCTTGTGAGTGTAATTGATTGGTCGATGCCGAATCGCTATACTTAACTTTATTTTGAGGTGGGATATCGAACAAGTGTAATCGATGGGTTCAGGTGGGTGATTTCGTTATGGTATTTTTTTTTTTTTTTTTTTTTTTTTAAATATACAAAACATTGTTGGCAAGTAATGTATGTTTCGTAACTACTCCGTTGTGAAATTTGACCTTCCGTGAGCCGTACGGGGGTTTACTCTAGAGTTGTATGAAGTGACGTCATCCCCCATTGCGTTGAAATAAAACATGAACAAGTTTAGTTTTCATTTTTTCATTTACTTTCATGACTTCGTGTTTTTTTGTTGTTGTTTTTGTTTGTTTTGTTTTTGTTTTTTGTTTTTGTTTTTTTTAAAATATCGTTTTTTAAATCAAACTTTTAAATTTATTTATTTTTGTATCCGGTTCGTTTTTTGTCTTTTCTTAAAGTCAGTCTTGACGTTAAAATCGCTCTCTTTTTTTTTTTTGAAACACAAATCAAGCAAACTATTGGTTATAATCAGTATCCGGAAATTTGATCGAAAGAAATTTCGTCGACGGAAAATTGATCGACGGAAATTTGATCGAACGGAAATTTGGTCGAATCTTTTTTTTAGTTTATACGTTAAAATTTTGCGTCAAATTTCTTTTTGAACGCATTATTTTGTTTTACTATATAGTATAGTGCGTTCAAAAAGAAATTTGACGAAAATTTTAACGTCTGAACTGAAAAAAAGATTCGACCATTGATGGAGTCGTTTGTTAAATGTTTTTGCTGCTAACAAAAAAAAAAATTAATTGAATTAAAAAATAAAAAAAAAAGGGGGGGGGGGGGGGGGGAAGAGAAAGAGAATGCGGTTCGTAAAAGTGAAATATGGTTGTGTTCAGTTACTCTTGAATCCCCAAAATGGCTCAATCATTTGCCTCTTCGGCTTCATACACGCCACTTACACGTTGATGGATTTCAATTTAAATACAGGTTTTAAGAGACCTAAATGACCGGTCTAGCGAAATGAACGTCCAGCTGATATTGATCGCTGTGTACGTTCTCCATTACGGGAGTTGGGAAGGGGTGGGGGTGGTTCTAGCAGTGGCGTCATTTCAGTTTTTTTCGAGGATGGAGGGCAAAACCAAACCTTGGTCGGCTTGTTAAGTCCTTTATTACTGGAGGCGCCACAGTACGTAACAATTTAAATAAAACCTGCAAATTGAGGGGGGGGGGGATGCAAATGCGTCACCCTGCCCTACCCAAATGACGTGCCTGGGGTCTAGCGAGGGTGGAACTAAATTTGGGGGAATTTCTCACAGTGCTATTAGTATTGCGTCTCGGTGCATTCCCATCATCATACGGGTCCATGGCCATCATCATAGAGATCCCTGGACATAATCATAGAGATCCCTGGACATAATCATAGGGATCCCTGGACATAATCATAGAGATCCCTGGACATAATCATAGGGAGCCGGGGACATAATTATAGGGGTCCGTGGAAATTATTCCACGATCGTAGCGCTATCAACAGGTAAAGGAAGGAAAAAGGGGGGTGGGGGGTTCAGTCAGATGACTTCTGAAATTACTTTATTACTAACCAGTTATCTAGAGAAAATAATGTCAACTAATGTTTTTCCACATCACACATTTGGGCCCCGCAGGAGTTACGCTACGGCAGTGCTCACACACTTACATTTGCCACCGCAGCTGCGCCAAATATTTTAATGTTGTACAATAGTTAGGACTTGACTTGTGATTGGGAGGAAAAAGGGGGGGGGGGTGTCTATATCCACAGCTTACGATGAGGCTTTCGTGGGCGTGTCTTGTTGTGAGTGTAAGCCATGGCTTACGTCCGCGTCACTCACGTCACTACCTGAGCTGTCGTATTGCTCTTGCCGTACGTGTCGATGGCGTATGGAGGGTTATAATGTTCGAGGAAGGGGAACCAAAAACATTTGACTTTGTCAACACATTAAAACAAAATGTCTGACGAGGGAACTACGTCGAAAATTACAGACACTATCTCTTGCCACAACGTGTGTCTCATCTCTGTCTCGAGACTGTGCTTCGTCCGTCTCTGGTCTGTTTGTTATCTGTGCCTCATCCGTGTCTCATCGGCGTTTCGATGACGCCTCTGATGACATTCTCGTATGACACTGACATATTGACAGCAATCACCTACGTGCACAGAAGCCCTGCAAGCAGTGTGACAGATGTGGTTTTGTGGTTCGCCCACACAGCTCGATTACCTTGGTTGGCCCACACAGTTCGATTACCTTGGTTTGCCAACACAGTTCGATTACCTTGGTGCGCCCACACAGTTCGATTACCTTGGTTTGCCAACACAGTTCGATTACCTTGGTTTGCCAACACAGTTCGATTACCTTGGTTTGCCAACACAGTTCGATTACCTTGTCATGTTTGGTACAGAATTGGCCGGCCTCGGGGGGGGGGGGGGGTAGACGATTATGTGGCTTGGCGTTGTGAATCTTGGGTTAAAGTATCGTTTTGTATGGTATGGTAAAGGTGTCGTTGTGAATGGTGGGGTAAAGGTGTCGTTGTGAATGGTGGGGTAAAGGTGTCGTTGTGAATGGTGGGGTAAAGGTCTCGGTGGGAATGATACGTTATGAGTATCGTTGTGTATGGTTTTGTAGGAGTATCATTATGTATGGATTTCGTAAGAGAATATTTGTCAAATGTAGGGTAAAAGGTATCGCTGTGTATGGCAGGGTAAGAGTATTGATGTGTATGTTTTGTACGAGTATCGTTGTGAATGTTAGGGGTTTAAAGTATCGCTGAGTATGGTAGGGTAAGAGAGTCGGTGTGTATGGATAGGGTAGGAGTTCCACTGTGTTGTAGGACTCAGCCCCCCGTTCCCAACCGACCAATTACGTATTGAGGTAAAAATGATGTGAAGCCATGAAAACGTTTTTCCTCCGTCGAGAGACTCGTTTCAAACAACAACCGCCCAACATATCTTCATTTTCACTGCTAGGAACACGAGGCGACTGGAGCTATGCACCGTGGACAAAACCTGGGCACGCGTTCAAGATGTGGGAATTTTACTGCTGTCACTTTCTGGGGCCTACTGCAGATTGGATAATTCAGTGGATACATAAATTTTGCCTTAATCCAACTTCGTCAAAAAAAAAAAAACGATTGCTTTAACCTTTCACCTTTAACATATGTGTAAAGTTCATTAAAACTTGAAACCATTGCTACCAAAGCGCTGTTCTCGTGTTCCTCGTACAGATAGAAGTTTTTCGAGAGCTGTTCCTTCTCTAAGTCGTTCTTTCAGTCATTCTATTAGTCCTATTTTCTTGGTCATTTTCTTGGTCATTATCTTCTGAATGGTGCCTCACGTGTCATTGACACGGCTCGTTATGTCATTGTTTTGTTTCTTTCAAAACGGGACGTAAATAACGGAAGAATGCATATGTCGTTAATCCAAGTTTTGTTTTCATGCAATTTGAATATAAATATAATATTAATAGGATTTCTTTGAAGAGAAGAATGAAAAAAAAAAAAACCAACAACAAACACACGATCTTTAATTTTAAATTCTTATTTAGGACTTGATAAAGGTCTTTAATTATTTTTTTTTTTAAAAACTTGAATGCTAGGTGATTAAAACAAATTAAAATTTGAATTCAACGAAAAGTCACAGTTACGGATTTTTAAAAGTTTCAAGTCAATTTTTTTTTTAAAAATGTATATATTTATCTTGTGTTGCTGTGGATGTCTTATAATTTAGAGTTATCTCCTTCCCCCCCCCCCCAACCCCAAAGGAATCGTGACCCACAGGCTGAGAACCGTTTCCTTGAAATGCTTGTTGAATTTATGTCTGTGTGGACGGGGGCAGGGGATACTGGAGGTGGGGGTCAAACTGGTCGCTGTTTAGCTTTGTAAATAACAACTTTAAACTCCAACCGGCGTTTGAAAATTGCCGAAATTCCGATTATTGAAAGCAGCGAAACAAAAGTTATGCAGATAGGATCGTTTCAATTTTGGGGAGGCACATGGGGGTCTTAAGCCAGCCTGGACGTCACACGAAGGGTTAACCAGTAAATGGTTCTCTCCTTGTCTCAGGTTTGTGCACTACTTGACCAGTCAATGTGTAATTATTCGCCCTGGCAGAGATGGATTTAACAACAAAAATATGCTCTAATTCCAACTCTCTCTCTCTCCATTAAATCAAAGAAAAATTATTTCAAGTCTACAACTTATAGTTACACAAAATATCATGTAATTAAAGCTATGATATCATTTTTTTAAAATATGATCTTGACCGTTTGGCGCAAGGGAAAAAAAGGTGGGGGTGGGGGCAGGGCCGGCCTTAGGCCATTGCAACCTATGCGGCCGCAATGGGCCCCGCACTTTCATAGGCCCCGCCCCGAATTTATTTTCTAATACAAAATCTTAATTTTCACTTATAATCCTAATTCCTACCCAGAAAGGGCCCCGCGCAATCCGTTTCGCATAGGGCCCCGCAATTGTTAGGGTCGGCCCTGGGTGGGGGTGCTGGCGAAAGAGGATGTCCACATTGGGTTGTACTTTTTTTCTTTAAATGGATGATGGGGGGGGGGGGCATTTCGGCCAACTGCATAATTTGGGGTTTTTTAAGGGGTAGGGAGCAGCAAAATTTTCGGCCCTTGTCCTAGGTGGCACTATTCCACTGCTGGCAGTTAAATTTTTTTTTTTTAAAGTACATAATGGTAGATGAGATACATTTTTCTTTCACGGTCTTCCTTTTCCAAAGAACTATCTTTAGCGAACTATCTATTCCAGGAGAGTACTATTCCAAGGTTAGGAATATTTAAAGCAGAGCTACTATATAAGGAGTTTATATAAGGTATTATATATATAACAGGCATTTAAAGTGTTGTCTTTTAGATTGAACTGCCTAGTTACTTTTTGACACACACGGCCTTAGCCTAATTACTTTTGGACACACACGGCCTTAGCCTAGTTACTTTTGACACACACGGCCTTAGCTTAGTTACTTTTGGACAATCGCGGCCTTAGCCTAGTTACTTTTGGACAATCGTGGCCTTAGGCTAGTTACTTTTGGGCACACAATGCCTTAGCCTAGTTACTTTTGGGCACACACGTCCGTAGCTTAGTTACTTTTGGACACTCGCGGCCTTAGCCTAGGTACTTTTGGGCACACACGGCCTTAACCTAGTTACTTTTGGGCACGCACAGCCTTAGCCTAGTTACTTTTGGACAATCGCGGAATTAGCCTAGTTACTTTTGGACACTCGCGGCCTTAGCCTAGTTACTTTTGGGCACACACTGCCTTAGCCTAGTTACTTTTGGGCACACACGTCCTTAGCTTAGTTACTTTTGGACACACATGACCTTAGCCTAGTTACTTTTGGACACACATGGCCTTAGCCTAGTTACTTTTGGGCACACACGGCCTTAACCTAGTTACTTTTGGGCACACACGGCCTTAGCCTAGTTACTTTTGGACACACATGGCCTTAGCCTAGTTACTTTTGGACACACATGGCCTTAGCCTAGTTACTTTTGGGCACACACGGCCTTAACCTAGTTACTTTTGGGCACACACGGCCTTAGCCTAGTTACTTTTGGGCACACACGGCCTTAGCCTAGTTACTTTTGGACACACATGGCCTTAGCCTAGTTACTTTTGTGCACACACGGCCTTAACCTAGTTACTTTTGGGCACACACGGCCTTAGCCTAGTTACTTTTGGACACACATGGCCTTAGCCTAGTTACTTTTGGGCACACACGGCCTTAGCCTAGTTACTTTTGGGCACACACTGCCTTAGCCTAGTTACTTTTGGACACTCGCGGCCTTAGCCTAGTTACTTTTGGGCACACACTGCCTTAGCCTAGTTTCTTTTGGGCACACACGTCCTTAGCTTAGTTACTTTTGGACACACATGACCTTAGCCTAGTTACTTTTGGACACACATGGCCTTAGCCTAGTTACTTTTGGACACACGGTCTTAGCCAAGTTACTTTTGGACACTCGCGGCCTTAGCATAGGTACTTTAGGGCACACACCTCCTTAGCTTATTTACTTTTGGACACACATGACCTTAGCCTAGTTACTTTTGGACACACACAGCCTTAGCCTAGTTACTTTTGGGCTCACACAGCCTTAGCCTAGTTACTTTTGGGCTCACACAGCCTTAGCCTAGTTACTTTTGGGCTCACACAGCCTTAGCCTAGTTACTTTTGGACACACACGGTCTTAGCCAAGTTACATTTGGACACACACGGCCTTAGCCTAGTTATTTTTGGACGCACACAGCCTTAGCCTAGTTACTTTTGGACGCACACAGCCTTAGCCTAGTTACTTTTGGACAATCGCGGCCTTATATGTTTATCATTTCAATCTGCAGTTTTTCATTGACGTTGACCAAGGAGTCGTAAAAAAAAAATTTAAGAATATAACTAGAAGGTATAAGCAGAGGCGTCACCTTTGGCGGTTAAAATATGACTTTAAAAAGCTTATTTATTCATTTAATTTTATTTAAAGTAGTGTGGGTAATTGTAACTTTTCTTCGCCACACATGAGGTTATTGTGGAAAAGGGTTGCCCAACTGGGACTAGGAATGATTTATCAATAATGATACGCTTCGCAACGTTCAAAGGTCAAGTAAAAACACAATGTTCTCATGTAAGGAGCAAAGCTGTCTTAAGCACCGCGCACAGGAAAGAATAAATAAAACCTTACATTATCCGTTCACGACCGACCTGGTCGCGGTGCAGTCATTTTAAAAAAATAATAATTTGTATATCTCATTTGATGGAAAACCCGAACATGGATCTCCAAACCAGACGTTTCCCATGGTGCGAAAACCGTTTCTTGCCCCCTACACGATCCCAGAAAAACATGTGTATAAAAAAAAACATTTCTAAAATCCTTCACATTAACCAAAATTTCAACACTTATGACACATTACATCCAATTACTACAATTCAAGGATGTAATGGGAAGATTTAATCAAGACAAATGTTGATGTACCCGATCACAAGTGTAAAACGCTTAGATAATAATAAATATATATATATATATATATATATATATATGTATATTTGCTGGCATCCGTCCGTCACAGTGTGACGATGGTGTAGAAATCGAAGAACGAAATGCACAAAGCCTGGGATTATTCTTCTAGGATTATAAGCTTGTTCCCAATAGCGAATCGCCTCTCTCCACGCCGCTGGATAACCCACGGGAACATCGTGTGGATGATACAGCTTGGCACCAGTGGAATCGCAGGAGTTGTCGGAATGTTTCATTGTACCAGTGTTATCCGCCTGTGGGACTCCATCTCCAGGTTTGGATTCAGGGTTTCCGTCTCTTAGATGAGTTGCCATCCAAGGTTAACGCGTCCACTCACCCTATATAAATTTAAGAGGCTCGCTATTCACTAATGTACATTAATTTTAAAACAACTGTTGTGCTGTACATCTTCTAGCATAAGAATCCTTGATATGACCGCCAAGACAAATTCGTACACCTCGGGGAGGTAGAGAATTCGATTCGGGGAACTGGAATGATTCCTCGTTAAGAAATCGAATTTCTTTCCTTCCGGTTCACTGAAGGGTGCATTATGGGCCACGAGTAAAAAGGTCAAGACTGACCTCTCTAAAAAGCTGTGCGTGAGTGAGCGCCGGTCAGCGTGAGTGTGCCTGAGTATGCGTGTGAGTGCGTGCGTGTATGCGGCTGTGCGCGACTGTCTGCGTCCGCACGACCCAACAATATGCTGTCAGTGAACTTGGGATATACAGATACTTCGTTATGAGCCCAAAATTGAAACGATGCGGATCGATCAAAGCCAAGTGCGTCGGTACGTCCTTAGTGTAGCTATGGGGTATGACCATGCAGGAAAAAAAAGTTCTGAGAGAAAAGAGAAATGGATTTGTTCTTATCGTATCATTTGTGGTTGTCAAGTTTTTGGCTAAATAAACATGGATTGGATGACCTTACCGAGAATTGAGAGGGAAGAAATTATTCAGAGTAAAAATATAAATTGTATGTTCAAAACTATATTATTCTGTGCTTTTTGGTTTTCTCTTTTTTAAAAAATTAATCCTACTCATTTTACCGGAATCGCGTTTAGGAATAACAAACATGATTTCCGAACCAAACCAGCTTTGAAAAAAAAAAGTCGGAAACCAAGAACGAGCTCATTTCCGTTTCACAAAAAATTCGACATACCCCATAACAACCGAATTTTTTTTATCTACCTTTGGATCAAAATAAACAATCTTCATATTGGGAACCAATTGTTAAAGATTATACACAGGTGGCGGCGTTCACATTATAAATGTGTTTACGGAACATTTTGGACAGTCGCTGGTGAATCATTGAATGGACTACGATTTATTGATTGTTTTGTCACGTGATACGTGTAAAAACAAGTAATACTTCCGGGAGGCTGTCTGCAACACACTAGTCGCTCACAAATTTTTCTTCAAACAACTTTCTTCCTTTAATCATTACTGAATTCTAATTATTGTCACATTTAACGAATGCCATTTAAGAGAAACGCGTGTATTCAAGAATATTTTGCAAAGTAAAATTTTTAATTAACATTGGGGAAGCGTTGATGGAGACAAACATTTTGCTTTAAAATTAATGATAATGGCTGATCAGCTGTTATCTGTTGTTATATGTAGCAGAAAGCCTACCAATGGCTGGTACGTATCACGTGACAAAACAAGGAAGTGACTCATCGTAGTCCATTGCTCAATGGATCAGAAAGGTGACGGCCTTAAAAACCAACATAAATGTAGCAGACGGTGAGATGTGAAAGGGATTTGTTCGATATATTCCATATTCGCAGACATTAGGAATGACATATTATCAGTGACGTCATTGTATTTATTTGTATATATTTTTAAAAAATAATACTAATAAACTTGCGCCAACGTTTCCGCGGAGGTGTTTAGGGAAAAAGAGAGTTCAGGTATTAGCCAAATCTCTCCCTTCAAGGATCTGTGATGGTGGGGAATTATTGCGGCAATGTTGTACACCGTGTGTGGATGCCTTGGGCGCGGTTGAACTTTAACCAAACCTTGATTCTATCTATGAAGAAGGTTGGGATATTTCAGGATGGCCAACCAGATGACCTTCGGGTTATCAAATATCAAGATGGCCAACTAGATTACCTTCGAGTAACCATATATCAGGAAGGCCAACTAGATGACCTTTAGGTTATCATATATCAGGAAGGCTAACTAGATGACCTACAGGTTATCATATATCAGGAAGGACAACAACTAGACGACCTGTTTTTTATGCGTTATCTTGTTTCAGATTTGTAGTGGTAAGAACTATCTTTCATATAATTTGTTCGATAACAGAAATAGAAATATCATTGTTCGCTGTGTTAGTAGATTTAAAATATATAAATATATTGCTAATGGAAGGAACCTCAACTGTGTGCCGTGGACCTTTTCTTGATCTTGCCAGGTCAGACTCGCCATGTCCGATTCGCCAGGTGCAGGCCCGACAGATCAGACGTCGGGCCAATACTAACTGGTTGCATGAGGATACGTGTGGTTAAAATCAGCTTTTTCGCCATTGGGGGTGAGAGGGGAGGTCGCGGAGGATCTGTCCGCCCCGGGCGGACTAATTTTAATTTTATTTTCATACAAAGGGGTTCACCTTTTCAGCCAAAAGCGGTGCCCTATCGAATAAGAGGAAGGCAAAATTCTCGGGCAGCACTGGACGGCACCATACTAGCCATGCCATTGCTTCTCGGGTAAAAGTGGTGTTGATTTGAACTTCCCAAGTTTGAATTTTCGACTCTTACTTGGGATTTTTTTTTTCGGGGTTGTTTTTTTTTTTTTGGGTGTGGGGGGCAGCAACAAAAAATTTGCGAATAATGTTCAGCTCATTCTGTTCAAAGGCGGTAATCTTTCACACCTTCATTCTCGCAAATCTCTAAATTACTTCATTTTTTTACTTTTTTATTTTCTTTAGAATAAGCTCAGCGCTGTCTCTTAATGTCCAGCAGCACCGGAAGCTGTGAACCATCTGCCATCGCGCGGCTGAAAAATGCATTAACCCCTTGCGGCCCTCCAACGTCCGTTTTACCGGTGACGCGCTATTTGTGATTACCTCCCCTGAGCCCACTGGCTGTCACCACCTGGGCAAGTAATGGTTTCTTTTCGCCCTCCTTTTGTTCTCGTCCATCGATAAGGCTCCAATTTTCAGCACGTCTGACGTCACCGCGAACGCGCTACATTGATGGAATGATAATAACATGACGTGGTGCAGTGGGTCTCAAGCGTTTTACACTCAGTAGTTTAATGCAATGGTTTCTGACAAGTTTATAAAAAAAAAATCGGTATATTCCAAATATAGAATCCAATACATTTAACAAAAATCACTTTGTTTCAGCATGTGAAATGCGATAAAATTTTCGGGCAATAAATTTGAAATAAGCCTACGCTGATATTTAAAGTTTTCGACGATTTGAGTTTCCTTTCAAATTTAAAAAAATAAAAAAAATTGCGATATATTTCTCAAAATTTCAATGTCTCTTGTTCCAGACAATAGTTCCAGCAATGGCTTTTCCCGTCAACAACGAGCTTGTTATCACGTCTAGATATTTATGTATAACAAGAAAAACATCGGCATATTATAAACTGGGATGCTGACTATTGTGTTACGAAGTGGCTATTCGTACCCGGGTACTAGAAGTGAGAGGCTGGGATTTAAAAAAAACTATTTAAAAAGGGACCCGGGCACGCAGCGCCACCATTCGCACCCGGGTCCCATTACACTAAATGCTATTCGGATGTCATTTGTGGTAGTTTATTTTAGTTAAACTGGAGAAGTAAGTTTACAAACGCATAGTCCATTCAATTATCTTTCATTTGATACCAAAATTTGTCTTACGAACACAACAATAATATTTTGAATAGTTTTTTTTTATCCCAACCTCTCATTTCTGGTACCCGGGTACGAATAGTCGCAGCCATCGAGTTATCGTTTCTACTATACACTGATTCAGGAAGTGAAGCTCGTTGTAACAGAAAGTAATCAGAGTAGTTATCACGATACTGTTATCGTTTCTACTATATACAATGATTCGGGAAGGCAAGCTCGATGTAACAGAAAGTAATCAGAGTAGTTATCATGATACTGTTATCGTTTCTACTACACAATGATTTGGGGAAGTGAAGCTCTTTGTAAAAGAAAGTAATCATGTTAGTCATGTCATGCGAATTACAAGCTCACTCGCACAGTTGGTTTCACTAAATCTTTAAAACAAAGCAAACGTAAATTGTCTACAACCACATTCCGATGAGCGCTTCTGTCTGTTTGTTTGTTTGATTTTTTAGGCCTCCTTTTAAAACAATCAAGTTTCTTGCCTGACGGATTTTTATGATCACACTTTAGTGGCTTTTTTCCAATAATACCTTGGATGCTTTTTTTTTTTCAAATTATAATTTGGTACCCTTTCTGGTTTAACGTGATGTTATTTTTTTTCCTCATCAAGTTTTGGTGGCTTTTTAAATTCAACTTTTGTGGTATGTTTAAATGCTTATTGATTTGATGATGTCAGTACGTCATCATCAATAACTCTCAAATCAATCATAAAATTAGGGGCATTTTCCTCTTTCAATTGCGTAATGGTGGTACAAAATAATAACATAACTGATTCCATAATCTTGATAACTACAGAACTGAGTTATAGTCTTGATGACTAGGGAACTGAGTTATAGTTTTGATAACTAGGGAACTGAGTTATAGTCTTGATTACTAGGGAACTAAGCCACAGCCTTGATAACTAGGGAACTGAGTTATAGTCTTGATTACTAGGGAACTGAGTTATAGTCTTGATTACTAGGGAACTGAGTTATAGTCTTGATAACCAGGGAACTGGGTTATAGTCTTGATTACTAGGGAACTGAGTTATAGTCTTGATAACTAGGGAACTGAGTTATAGTCTTGATTACTATGGAACTGAGTTATAGTCTTGATTACTAGGGAACTGAGTTATAGTCTTGATAACAGGGAACTGAGTTATAGTCTTGATAACTAGGGAACTGAGTTATAGTCTTGATTACTAGGGAACTGAGTTATAGTCTTGATAACTAGGTAATTGGGTTAAAGCATTGATACCTAGGGAACTGAATTATAGCCTTGATAACATTGGAACTGATTTATAGTCTTGATTACCAGGGAACTGAGTTATAGCCTTGATAACCAGGGAACTAAGCCACAGCCTTGATAACTAGGAGTTATCAGTGGGCGCCAAGTTGGCTGAAATAAAGTTGGTTTGTTTTTTAAATTATAATTGAAACTTAAGTTATTACGATCATTTTTTAAAATTATTTTTCACGGTTTGTTAACGGTACGCTGAAGTCAAACATTAAGAAAACTGATCTTTTGGCTACAGCTTCAATCAATTTCCCACGTCTGCTGTACTTAATATAAAACTGGGCAGGTGACACGTGGTGCGGCAGTTGGCGTCATGTTTGTGATTGACATCTTCAGTTTCTGAAATTGTCAACACGCCCGTGTCCTTATCGCTGAAGAACGCTTCCGGTTGTAAAACAAGAAGTTCCGGTTCTGTCCATCTGCAGCCTCACCACCCCCCCTCCCCCGCAGCATCGCATAACAATTATAATTATTGCACAATGATGAGATTAGTTGTTCAACTGATGACTAGTATCGAGGACTTCCTAAACCATTTCACAGGGTATCGATTGCAAGATTAATGAGATTATTTGTTCAACAAAAGGTTAGTATCGAGTACTCCCTAAACCAATTCACCATCAATTACACCAATGAGTATTAAGAATGATTCATTCTGTTTTGTTTGTTTTTTTCTCTAACCGCAATTTGTTGTTGTGTAGTTTGCTGGCGTTGTTGTGTAGTTTGCTGGCGTTGTTGTGTAGTTCTCTGGCGTTGTTGTGTGGTTTGCTGGCGTTGTTGTGTAGTTTGCTGGCGTTGTTGTGTGGTTTGCTGGCGCTGTTGTGTGGTTTGCTGGCGTTGTTGTGTGGTTTGCTGGCGTTGTTGTGTGGTTTGCTGGCGTATTTGTGTGGTTTGCTGGCGTTGTTGTGTGGTTTGCTGGCGTTGTTGTGTGGTTTGCTGGCGTTGTTGTGTGGTTTGCTTGCGTTGTTGTGTGGTTTGCTGGCGTTGTTGTGTGGTTTGCTGGCATTGTTGTGTGGTTTGCTGGCGTTGTTGTGTGGTTTGCTGGCGTTGTTGTGTAGTTTGCTGGCGTTGTTGTGTGGTTTGCTGGCCTTTTTGTGTGGTTTGTCGGCGTTGTGTGGTTTGCTGGCGTTGTTGTGTTGTTTGCTGGCATTGTTGTGTAGTTTGCTGGCGTTGTTGTGTGGTTTGCTGGCGTTGTTGTGTGGTTTTCTGGCGTTGTTGTGTAGATTGCTGGCGTTGTTGTGTGGTTTGCTGGCGTTGTTGTGTGGTTTGCTGGCGTTGTTGTGTAGTTTGCTGGCGTTGTTGTGTGGTTTGCTGGCGTTGTTGTGTGGTTTGCTGGCGTGTTGTGTGGTTTGCTGGCGTTGTTGTGTAGTTTGCTGGCGTTGTTGTGTGGTTTGCTGGCGTTGTTGTGTGGTTTGCTGGCGTTGTTGTGTGGTTTGCTGGCGTTGTTGTGTGGTTTGCTGGCGTTGTTGTGTGGTTTGCTGGCGTTGTTGTGTGGTTTGCTGGCGTTGTTGTGTGGTTTGCTGGCGTTGTTGTGTGGTTTGCTGGCCTTTTTGTGTGGTTTGTCGGCGTTGTGTGGTTTGCTGGCGTTGTTGTGTGGTTTGCTGGCATTGTTGTGTGGTTTGCTGACACTGTTGTGTGGTTTACTGGCGTTGTTGTGTGGTTTGCTGGCGTTTTTGTGTGGTTTGCTGGCGTTGTTGTGTTCTTGCTTCCTAATTTTTTTTCGATGTCTTGCATAGATGAAAAGATTTCAGTAATGTTCGAGCCCGTTAAGTCTAAACGTATCTTTTTTTTTTTTAAAATCTTCTCACGACAACGCAAGCAAACCACACAACAACGCCAGCAAATCACACGACAACGCCAGCAAACCACACGACAACGCCAGCAAACCACACGACAACGCCAGCAAACCACACGACAACGCCAGCAAACCACACGACAACGCCAGCAAACCACACAACAACGCCAGCAAACCACACAACAACGCCAGCAAACCACACGACAACGCCAGGAAACCACACAACAACGCCAGCAAACCACACGACAACGCCAGCAAACCACACGACAACGCCAGTAAACCACACAACAACGCCAGCAAACCACACGACAACGCCAGTGGCGATCACTTAAGTTTTTTTTAAAACTTTGCTCAGTTTCGTGACATATTTTCGTGTGTCCTGTTTGCCGTAGACTGCTTTTTAGTCGAACCGTTCACATCTTACAGTGTCCCGTCGTCGATTCAATCTTCCACATACATTGCTCTAACCATTTCATGGGTCTTAGCCCAGAGTTTTTGTTGTGATATAAACGTCCGACCCGAAGTTTGAAATTGAGAAAATAAGCACCAAAAAAATGAAATCATTATCTGTTAACTTAATTAATTTGTCATGCTACTTCTTAAGACTCTAAAGCAGGTACCATCAATAAGCCCAGTCGTAAACCCGAAGAAAATAAATTATGGTACATAAAATAATAACATAAATCCCCCCCCCCACCCTCACCAAAAAAAAAAAATAACCTGAAGAACAAGGGACCCCAACTAATCCATCCATCCATCCTTGTGGCTCTACAGCCCATGTAGGGCTTTGGCCTGCCTCACCACTTCCTTCCACTCAAACATCCATCCATCCTTGTGGCGCTACAGCCCATGCAGGGCTTTGACCTGCCTCACCACTTCCTTCCACTCAAACATCCATCCATCCTTGTGGCTCTACAGCCCATGCATGGCTTTGGCCTGCCTCACCACTTCCTTCCACTCAAACATCCATCCATCCTTGTGGCTCTACAGCCCATGCAGGGCTTTGGCCTGCCTCACCACTTCCTTCCACTCAAACATCCATCCATCCTTGTGGCTCTACAGCCCATGCAGGGCTTTGGCCTGCCTCACCACTTCCTTCCACTCAAACATCCATCCATCCTTGTGGCTCTACAGCCCATGCAGGGCTTTGGCCTGCCTCACCACTTCCTTCCTCTCAAACATCCATCCATCCTTGTGGCGCTACAGCCCATGCAGGGCTTTGGCCTGCCTCACCACTTCCTTCCACTCAAACATCCATCCATCCTTGTGGCTCTACAGCCCATGCAGGGCTTTGGCCTGCCTCACCACTTCCTTTAACTCAAACCTGACTGAAGCATTTCTTTTCAGTGCTTGGATTCCCAGCACCTGTAGCTCTTTTCTTCCACATCATAAATCCACCTAAGCCTATAGGTCTACCTTTGAGCCGTTTTCCGCTTGGGTTTTGGGGTTTTCCACATCAGTCCTACGTCAAGTTGCATTCTTTCTAAGTGTCCAGTAAATGCGGGCAAAGAATTCTTATATACAAATTTTTAAAAATTAAATAAAACAAAAAATGTATGATTGTTTTAATTATTACGCCATGTTAGTTTGTGTGTTTTTGTGTGAGTGCGTGTTTGTTTGTTTGTGTATGTTTATGGGAGTATGTCTGTGACGTGTGTGTTTGGGTGCGTGCGTGTGTGTAAGTTTAAAAGTTCCAGACAATATTTGTCTTTCCCTTTGTTTTATTACAGAGATTTTTTTTTATTTAAACGTCAACGTGATGACTTTATGCATTCTCGTATCTCTCTCCCCAGCTTGTCGTTATGACTTTATGCATTCTCTTATCTCTCTCCCCAGCTTGTCGTTATGACTTTATGCATTCTCGTATCTCTCTCGCCAGCTTGTCGTTATGACTTTATGCATTCTCTTATCTCTCTCCCCAGCTTGTCGTTATGACTTTATGCATTCTCGTATCTCTCTCCCCAGCTTGTCGTTATGACTTTATGTATTCTCGTATCTCTCTCCCCAGCTTGTCGTTATGACTTTATGCATTCTCTTATCTCTCTCCCCAGCTTGTCGTTATGACTTTATGCATTCTCTTATCTCTCTCCCCAGCTTGTCGTTATGACTTTATGCATTCTCTTATCTCTCTCCCCAGCTTGTCGTTATGACTTTATGCATTCTCTTATCTCTCTCCCCAGCTTGTCGTTATGACTTTATGTATTCTCTTATCTCCCTCTCCTCAGCTTGTCGGGCCGCAGTTCAACAACGCCATCCAGCCGGCCCTCGGGGACAAGTGGACACCGCAAGTAGAGCAGGCCTGGGCTGACCTTTTCCGGTACATAACCCACGTCATGAAGGAAACGATGGTCATGTGATTCGTCCGGCCCGCGCTCCACAAGACACACCAACACTTCGCTGTCGACCGCCTGGTGTCTGTTTACGGACGTGAAGTTTACGAGACTACTGCGTTCATGACACCAACCACCTTTGAACTGGTCTTCTCATCAATTGTAACATTTCATCAAACTGGTGTTAAGCTTCGCAAATATAAAAAAACTTATTGAAAAATTCATTTAGCGAAATATAACAAGGATAAATACATTTTTTTCTATTTTTAGACAAGCCGACAAATAAATTCTGTGGGTAAGTCCTGTCTGTCTGAAAAAGTATGAAACCTTATTGGATAACAGTCCATCATTACATACAACCACTGCTGCCAGGTGTTCAAATTGTGTCAATAGTATATCATGAAATCTATCTTGGCGCAATCAAATGAGGGTTCGCTTATGTAATGTCAACCCTTATCGGATTCACCATCCAAAAAACTAGACGACTCGGCCTTTCAATAAATCTACCCACACACGCATCTACCCACACACGCACCTTCCCATACTCGCGGTACTCGCTCTACAACTACGACCACATCCAGACGTCTTTCGTGAAGAAATCGAATGAGTGATTTTTTTGGACGAGAGCGCTAAAATGAGCAGAGAAGCGGATTCCTTGAATACGTCATACAATATATGTGTATGTGGCAGTGAAAAGCAACAGAAAGTGAAGCAACGGAAAGATCTGTGTCAACATATGCCATAACCAATCAGTCTCAAAGTCACCAAATGTTTCGTTCTGCACACAGCTGCCATATGTACATTGGAATACTTGCAGCAACAAAGAAGAGCATTGCGGACGACCAAATGTAACAAGGAGCTGAGTTTCTCCTGCGGGAAGTGCAGCTGAGACTGATAAATCCAGGATCGGCCTCGAAAGCCATTTGCTTAAGTGTCAATAGCTGCTCCATCATCCCATCGTCCCGCGAAGATTGAATGATATTATATATATATATATATATATATATACATATATATATATTTGCACTGGAATACACAAACTTTGTTAAGTCATAAGTATACGACTTGTCAAGTTTCAAATAGGACTCAGCCTATACCATAATTTATGGTGAAACCAATATGGCATATTTCGCTTGTTTAACCAATCACACCACCTGTAAGAGAGAAGACTACAGTGTACCGATATGAAATGCGTTTAAACACATTCAGCTGGGTATCTCCCTTTAAGCATGGCAACGTACTGCTATGTTATGTCAACCTGGACAAAAATAAAGGCTCTTGCAGCCAGTTACACTGAAGACAAATATGCTCAATTTCAGCCGATAGATGTTTCTGATCTTTCATTGAACACGAGCTACGGAACCTTCAAAGATTGCTGTCATGAACTCACCTCAATGAACGTTGCACCCGTTTCTTTCACAATGGTCTCGCAAGGAGATGGTCTGTTGTCTGGTGATGTTTACTTAACTCCTTTCATCAATAAAATTGAGGCATCTATTTAATTTTCATAACAGTTCCTAAAAATGATGAGAAGTCCTACCCTGAAATGGGGTGAAAAAATTAATATCTCCGACACGGCTTTTTTTTTCGCGCTGAATGTTTCCCCTGGTTTTACATACTTTATAATAGTCCAGTTTGGAATTGAAGATTATCTGAAATTATTGCTGCAATAAACATTGTTAAAACACTGTTTCCGTTATTCAGACTGGTGTCAAACGTCACCAACATTAGAACCGGTGGTGGATTAAGCAAGCACCTCAAACATACTCAATGACGTGTCGGTCTCTCCATGCCTGAAGTTCTGAGGAGGTCAAAAATTGGCATGGGTGCCGTTTGACATTTTAGTGAGTGAAGGTCATTTCTACACATTTATAGCCATAGCATCAGAGCAGCGGCGGATCCAGTGAAAAACTAAATGCATCAGTGTTAAGACAAGATGACTGATCGTTATATACATGTACGGTTTTACAAGAGTTCAGACTGGTCGATATCGTAATAAATATTTAAATGTACACAAAACTTTTTTTTTCAATTGACGCTCCACCAATGGCCCATCTGTCTTACATTAAATTAACCTTCGAACTATGCTCAAGTTTTGCTTTTAAAGAAAGGGGGGGGGGTGGGAGAACTGGCTTTTACATAGAAGTATTATTTTAATTGAGAAGTATTAAATTCATTATCATTAAAGTTTTGAAAGTTAAGATTGGATTTCGACTTAAAAAATCGCAGTCACGTGATGCACATATTGAACGAGCCTCGTTTTCAAACGAGAGAATTCGTTGACTTTTGCCTTAGTGAAAATGTTGCCTGTGCTTGGTCTGACAATGTTACCTGTGCTCTTGGTCTGACAATATTACCTGTGCTCTTGGTCTGACAATGTTACCTGTGCTCTTGGTCTGACAATATTACCTGTGCTCTTGGTCTGACAACATTACCTGTGCTCTTGGTCTGACGATGTTCCCTGACCTCTTGGTCTGACGATGTTCCCCGAGCTCTTGGTCTGACGATGCTCCCCGAGCTCTTAGTCTGACGATGTTCCCTGACCTCTTGGTCTGACGATGTTCCCTGACCTCTTGGTCAGACAATGTTCCCCGAGCTCTTAGTCTGACGATATTCCCCGAGCTCTTGGTCTGACGATGTTCCCCGAGCTCTCGGCCTGACGATGTTTTTTTAGTATCTGTTGTCTTGTTTGCGCGAGCTGTGTGTACTTTCCATGGTCCAATAATATATATGCATTGAGTGGATTTCCTATTTATGTTGTGGATTATATTTATTTCATTTCTAAGGATTAGTTTTATTTTTTAAGATTATTTAATCGTCTTTATCATAGCCTGCAAAGCCATCATATGTTTTATGGCGATTCAGTTAACGTTAAGCATAAATTTGGCAAAGCACTTGTAAATTTTTCATGAGGAAAATTAGTGATGCGGCGCATGGGTCATGCTTAATGCGCCGCTCTGTTATTTATAGCAGAACTTTGCACACGTCAGCAATAAGTACATCAAATGGCTTTACCGCGCTTGTGATGGTCCGGCACAACAAGGATTTTTTGTTTAAATTTAAATGTTCAGTCTAAAATCTTAACAGACTTTTTTTGAACTAAGCCTACCTAGCAATACATTAAAAAAACAAAGGTATGGAATTTACTGACAATCTGTTCAAAGACTTTTTTTTTTAAACTGTATTTTAGAAGGTTTCAATTAAAAATTTTAAAGGTTAGATTAAATCAATTGTATAAAAAAAAAAGGAGGGGTTAGTCATTGTAAATATTTGTCATTCAAAATCAAATATTTCGGAGCCAGAATTCGGATGGTAAAAACTATTTTTACCCTTTCTAAATAAATATAACTGTCTCAATGGAACTATTCTGGGGACGGCGAGGGACGAGAGTTGTAGTTGAGACGGTGACGTAGGGGGAAAGGGGTGTTGGGGGGGGGGGGGTGTGGGGGGGGACACATTGTCTCGCTACGTCACTGGCTTCAAACTACATCTCGTCGCATCGTGCTCTATTACTCTTGTATGGTATATTATACTTTACATTATATTCATTATATATCATATTATGCTCAGTAAATGTTACACTATATACTTACATTATATATTTAAATTATGTGTTACATTAATGTTAAATTATATGTGTTTTTCTATATCATTATTTCCTTTAACAAATAACTTTATTATTTTTTTTCCTTTTAAATAATAATTTGATTCACTTTGTAGCGTTCAAATAAAGGGATATCCAACGACCGGAAAGACGCCATGACTACACACAATCTGCAGAAAGACTCTTTTAGTTTGACTGTTGGTGTTCATTAAGATATGTATAAGGATTCGATAACGTTTATTGTATATTTCTATTGATCGATTGATTGATTCGTTGGAATTTAATTGACCTTCCGTCTTTGTATGAAGGAATGGAACCTAACTGTTATGAACATGATTGATACGTCACTTACTCTATGAATATATACAAATAAAATATATCACTACAGAAAAGTGGGTTTCAGCGTATTATTTTATTGTGGCATTTATGTTTATTATAATTTAAATCACTTTTTTTGGCCTGATTTTTTTAAGACTATATTTTTTTTACAATGGCTGGGGATTAAAAAATACTGAAGAATATTGAAACAATTTTCTTGTGGTCTGTTGCCTATTAAGTCGCAGCTGGTATACTAGTCAAAGCTAATTGCAAGTGACAGCTTAATTACTAGGACAACTTAATTACAAGTGACAGCGGAAATAATAGTACAAGTTAATTACTAGCCACTAAGCGATTTCTTAAGCGTTGCATCCACACCTAAGTTGTAAATGTATATTAAGAAATTTTTCGAAAAAAAACTTTTTAAGGGCTGTTTAATTTTATCTACAAAAGCGCTCATCAAACAGACAGATTATATGTAGGCGTACACCGCCCCCTTCCTCTACACTCTATCCTCACCATCCACGCGGTGACCGGTGTGGGAATGAACTGAAATATAACATTGGGAAATGGCGTCAGCGGGCGGTCGAGCCAGAGGTCTTTATGCCTATCCCCAAACCACCCCCACCCCTAGGCCCGAGTATTGGGCCGCGAAGCGGCACGTTGGAGATCTCCTTTTGTCAGTACAGCCCCCACCTGCATCCACTCGATCGTGCTCACCAAGGACATCCTGTCGGCTGGACACTGCTTGCGCAGTAAGAATGATCGACATTCCCAGTGGGTCGGGATGATATTATTTACCTCCTTAAATTCCTACCCCCCCTCCCATTTTCCCATTCCGGGAAGCATCACACGCCCTCTAATAGGGATTTCTACTATGGGTTTCTACCTCGCAACTAACTTACGAAGCAGCTGGGACGAAATAGAATAATCGACATGGGGCTGCCACAGCCCTCCTATGCCTCATAGCCATTAACGGCAACATGTAATCATGATCACTACTCTGTTTTTGGCTTTTATTTCCAAAGTTGTTAGCCCTGTAGATACTACCATTTACGACGGAGACCATGCGTGGCTTTTGTCTGCCCACGCAGGCACACGCAATGGTGGTTTTGTACCCTGGGTAATGCCTGTGGGTCGGTGGCAGCTCCTCTTAAGTCAGCAAGTCACTACAGACTTGCCAGCCAGAGACCCGGGGGTGGGGTTGGGTGGGTGGGGGAGAGTGGGAATGAACTACGATACATGATTTATATATTACATCTCAACCTCGACACGCGAACGTAAGAAGACAACACTGATGTGTGTAGTTAGAAAGGCCTTTCGTTTTTCATGGAAAATCCCCACCGAAGTCAAATAAATACATAAGTAACCATATTTAACATAAAGAGTTGACAACCGGTGCCTGTCTTGACAACCGGTACCCGTCTTGACAACCGGTGCCCGTCTTGACAACCGGTGCCCGTCTTGACAACCGGTGCCCGTCTTGACAACCGGTGCCCGTCTTGACAACCGGTGCCCGTCTTGACAACCGGTGCCCGTCTTGACAACCGGTGCCCGTCCGGATACGTGGAGGTGAGGCGGGGAACGTTCTGCATCAGACTTAAGTATTTGCCTCAAACCTGACAACCTTGTCTGCTTCACCGAGACCAGAGGAAGTCACGCAACCTGTTTTACGTGTAGTGTACGAATGTGTTCGCTGTAGAAATGGAGTTCTAACTAGCCACCACGTCTTCCTGGTCTGTTATTTGATACGTACAATAACAGTGTGAATAATTAAACTAGCCTTATGGCATGGAAAAATTAACTCTTCGGATAGACCTCATTTAAAAACCGCCTAGTATATTAAGATGATAGTTATTTGTAAACCATGTAAACCTTAAGTGAATGTGAGAGATTAAGTTAGTGTCACCAAATTATATAGATTGCCAGAAGACCGAATCTGCATTAATCCACCAGTTTAATTTTCTCGTGGATACAACGGTATGCCATCCTCAATACAATGTAAGGTCTCGAATATCATTTTTTTTTTAATATACACTGTGTATTTATAGACCCAAAGTGTGTTTTTTTATTGTATTTTTTTTACCATAAACTAAAAATAAATAATAAGGAAAAACAAATCCAAATTTGTTTTTAAAAAAAGATTTTTTTTTTTAATTAGACTCTAAGATTGTCCACGACAGTCGCAAATAATCTGGCAACGTGTTTCATTAAAATAAAATCTGAGGTTCAAAGGTGTAAATTAATTACTGAAATTCAACATTCCACTTTAAATAATGTGTACAGGAATAAACAAAAAAGCAGACCTGTACGCTTCCAGCAAACAAAGTGCTCACTGTCTGCAACCTTTACGTGCAGTTAATTATGCGAAAGACAAAATAAAACCAAGTCTACCCGTATAAAGTGTATGTTATTTTATCATAATTACACTACATAATGATATAACAATTACAATGATACAAACACCAATTACATGTAATGTGTCACTATACTACGTATGAGTACACCATTTAGTTTTACGTCCCAGCACTAGCTATGCCTACGCCACTCAGCCAGCCTTACCTGACATCCTCTGGAATAAAATAGTTTTATTCAAATTTAAAAGCATGCAATGACCTTTTGAAAAAAAAAAAATCCATTTCTGAAAAGTTTCAAATAAAGTCATGAAAAGAATCCCCACATTCCAAATGGACACATTCAGTTTAAAGTTTAAAAAATGAAACCTAAAAAACACACAAAAAATACCTCTAAGGCAGCGGTTCTCAACCTGTGGGTCGCGACCCCTTTGTGGGTCCAACGACCCTTTCAGTGGGGTCGCCTAAGACCGTCGGAAAACACATATACTCTACAGTTATGAAGTATCAACGAAAATAATTTTTTGTATTAAAGGGTCGCGGCATTAGTAACGGTGAGAAGCACTGCTCTAAGGTATACAAAAAAAGTATACGATATTTTAACTTCCTACAAAACAATTTAAAAAAGCAATACACCTAAGAGCATCAATTTAAATAAAAAATTGGAGATTTTGCCGAAAATACTTGGGTATAGCCAGTGGCGTAGCGAGCTTAACTCGCGCCCGGGGCACAATACCTTTTTAGCCCCCAAATACCATACAATATTATAGTAAAATATACCATTTGGCGCCCCTTTGTGAGTAGCGCCCGGGGCATGATGCCCCCCTTGCCCCTCCCACTCACTACGCCACTGGGTATAGCATTATCTTGAGGTAACAAGGAAGCAGAAAATATTTGGGCATAGTGTTATCTTGAGGTAGCAAGGAAGCAGATAATAATAAAAAGCCTGATGAAATTTGTACAAGTTTCCTTGGAAGTTTGTTATTGGCTACTGCTTTCCTAAGCAGCTTTTGATCGATATGATTTTTAAACCACATTAATATAATTTCCCGTGGACGGCCTGATAGAGCATATCTGCATTTTGTTATCCCTGCTTACCTTAACGCAGTGGTCGGCTAATCGCGGCTAGCGAGCCGCATGCGGCTCTTTAGCGACCTGAGTGCGGCTCGGCCAGCAGGACACAAATCGGGTTTGACCCCGACAATATACGGTTCTTGAAAAGAAATTTGGCTCTCAAAATTGTTATAATTGTCTTGCTGCTGATTAATTTATTTTTTACTCTTTTTGACTAATGAGTTTGCCGAGCACTTCCCTAGTGAAAGTTCCTCTATAAGATCAGATTGGCTTAGCTGTGAGTGTAATTTGACTAATGAGATCTTCCGAGCACTTCCCTAGTGAAAGTTCCTCTATAAGATCAGATTGGCTTAGCTGTGAGTGTAATTTGACTAATGAGTTTGCCGAGCACTTCCCTAGTGAAAGTTCCTCTATAAGATCAGATTGGCTTAGCTGTGAGTGTAATTTGACTAATGAGTTTGCCGAGCACTTCCCTAGTGAAAGTTCCTCTATAAGATCAGATTGGCTTAGCTGTGAGTGTAATTTGACTAATGAGTTTGCCGAGCACTTCCCTAGTGAAAGTTCCTCTATAAGATCAGATTGGCTTAGCTGTGAGTGTAATTTGACTAATGAGTTTGCCGAGCACTTCCCTGGTGAAAGTTCCTCTATAAGATCAGATTGGCTTAGCTGTGAGTGTAATTTGACTAATGAGTTTGCCGAGCACTTCCCTAGTGAAAGTTCCTCTATAAGATCAGATTGGCTTAGCTGTGAGTGTAATTTGACTAATGATTTTTCCGAGCACTTCACTAGTGAAAGTTCCTCTATAAGATCAGATTGGCTTAGCTGTGAGTGTAATTTGACTAATGAGTTTGCCGAGCACTTCACTAGTGAAAGTTCCTCTATAAGATCAGATTGGCTTAGCTGTGAGTGTAATTTGACTAATGAGTTTGCCGAGCACTTCCCTAGTGAAAGTTCCTCTATAAGATCAGATTGGCTTAGCTGTGAGTGTAATTTGACTAATGAGTTTGCCGAGCACTTCCCTAGTGAAAGTTCCTCTATAAGATCAGATTGGCTTAGCTGTGAGTGTAATTTGAATAATGAGATCTGCCGAGCACTTCACTAGTGAAAGTTCCTCTATAAGATCAGATTGGCTTAGCTGTGAGTGTAATTTGACTAATGAGTTTGCCGAGCACTTCCCTAGTGAAAGTTCCTCTATAAGATCAGATTGGCTTAGCTGTGAGTGTAATTTGACTAATGAGTTTGCCGAGCACTTCCCTAGTGAAAGTTCCTCTATAAGATCAGATTGGCTTAGCTGTGATTGTAATTTGACTAATACTTTGGTATGGTTATGATTGTGCAGTACTTGTAACACTGCTGTTACAGCAATATTGTACTGATATGAGGTTGAAAGTTGAATTCTCCTGGACTTTGGGATGAGAAAGGCCGATCATAACTTTTAGCGATGCCGGATGAAGACATGATGATAAATTAATTTCTTTCTGGCGGGGGGGGGGGGGGGGGAATAACTGCATTAACGCTCCTAAGGATTACAGTGTAGAGTAAAGGGATACATGTTAGAAATAGTGTAATCAAACGAGTCTCAAATGGTGGATAAGGCTTTCATATTGTTATGAAGGATGACGTATTTTTAGCACGCCTATCTCGCGTCCCACGTGCATGACCCCTCGTGAACTCTCGTGACCGCCTTTGAAGTGTGGCTAGAAAAACCTTATTTTTTCTAGTCAGGAGAACTGTCGAAAATAATAGAATATTCTGGATAAAACGAGAAGGCAAAACAATGCATTAGACGGTTCTAGACATTAGTAGGAAATGCCTATAAAAAGGGCTGACCGATAGAGAGAGAGAGAGATTTTCTTTTCCTTGATTACGAGGCATGCTATGTGTCATTATACTTTGTTGTGTGTAGAGATTTTTATTTCCTCGTACAATTTTGTGCTCATTGTATTTTTACATACAGTACCGGTACCAGCAAATCTGTAAGTTTATAATTTTAATAATATTTCTCTTGCTGTTATTATTTAATTGAAGTTCACAAATTAAAAAGTTATTAATTGTAATTAGCTCTGGCCTTAATTGTCGTTTTATTTGTTATTATTTTTAACCTTTGGTATCGTCCTTTATTATGGACTGTTTTTAGAACGAGCCCTAGACAAAACAACAGAGATTAAATTCTCCATCTATAACGGTCCGTAATAATATTTTTAACAGGTTTGTTCACGATGGTTGTTGTAATAGTGACATAACAGGTTTGTTCACGATGGTTGTTGTAATAGTGACATAACAGGTTTGTTCACGATGGTTGTTGTAATAGTGACATAACAGGTTTGTTCACGATGGTTGTTGTAATAGTGACATAACAGGTTTGTTCACAAAGGTTATTGTAATAGTACACACAACACTGACCACAGAGAAGGGGGGGGGGGCATGGATCAGGTCTAACTGTTTGATGAGCTACTCCATTGTCTGGACGAGACTGCATTGGGGGGGGGGGGCGTGCGGAGTCAGGGTGGTGTAGGTATCAGGTCTATCTATTGTCTGGACGAGAATGCATGGGGGGCGGAGTCAGGGTGGTGTAGGTATCAGGTCTATCTGCTTGAGGAGCTACTCTTGCATCCAATGATGATACATTTAATTAATGCTAAATTTTGATCAGAGCAATAAAAGATCTGCCGCTTGTTGATTTACCGCTATTTTTAAAAAAAAAAATTTTTATTCCAAAAGCCTTGTTTGTGTTCAACAACCATAAATTTAATTATTATATTAATTTCAGTTTATAATTTGAACCAAAAAAAAAATGTTTTGCAGCATTTGTTCCTAATTATTATAAACACATTATACTTTATGCTGTCCAATCTGGCAAATTTTTTAAGCTGTTTGAAAATATTTAAAATATTTTGAATGAAGAACATTTTTTTGTTTTTTTTTAAATACTCCTTTTAAGCAGGCCAATAAAAGTCATAGTCCAAATTAAATAAAAGGAACACAAATTAATAGTATGAGAAACGCCCAGGCCGGAAACCCTCCTGCGCCCCTTCTTCCTGTGACGATGGCTTGGATTGGATTGAGAATTATGGCACGTGTCTCCGTTCTCGATAATCCAACAAATCCACAAGTTTGGGAAAATAAAAAAGGAACGAAAAAGAGAACAAAAAGAACCGTAACAAATACATGTCCTTAAGGAGGGGATTTATTTACAAGAGTTGCCTCTCTTAGTCTCTAAAGAATTCAATCCACTGAGCGCCATTGAAGTTTTGGTCTCCTAATGAGATCCTACTATCCTACGGATACGTCAAAAAAAAAGGCAGCTGCCCCCCGTGTCCGTTGGGAATTAACTAAATAGTAGGGTAGCCCCAGACAACACCATTCACTACAGCAGTCATAGTTTCAGAGCACCTCGGCTGCCAACAACGGAGACGAAATGCTGCTATGACCTTGATTTTTGCTGAATCAAGTCGGTCACTCGGACTCGGATTTTCTTCCCTTGTTTTGGACCAAAAATGTTGTTTGCTGTCTTCTTTTAAAATGTTACCACTAATTACTTTACTTTTAAAATATTACCACTAATTACTTTACTTTTAAAATGTTACCACTCAATAATTTTCTTTTAAAATGTTGCCACTAATTACTTAACTTTTAAAATTTTCCCACTAATTACTTTACTTTTAAAAATTTTCCACTAATCACCTTACCTTAACCAAAAAACAAAAAAAAATCTAAATTGTTTTAAAGTATTTTATTTTCAGAACTATAATGTTAATTCTGTTCGACTGTTGTTGTTTCTTCATTTAAACAAGGGCTGTTACACGATTGAAATTGTGTGACTCTTAAACCCCATGATAAAAGTTTACTAATTTTCTCTGCCCTTGCGGGTATATATATTATATATATATATATATATATATATATATATATATATATATATATATATATATATATATATATGTATTAAACCGAGCCCGGCCCATGACAGAACAAGGATGATGCTAATTTGATCTTAGATAAAAATGCAAAGCGAATGAGAAAGGTATGAAATTCTAATAGCCCTTAGCAATGGATTTTAAATAATAAAGTTAAAAACACATTTCAAATATGTTTGGTGATTTTTTAAAAAAATATTTTTTTTGCAATGTTAGGGAAATAAACCCTAATGAAAGCAACTTTTTAAAAAATAAAAATTATAGTTAATATTATTTATAAGTTAGAACGAATAACTTTATCTTTCATTATTTTTATTTTTTTTTAAAATAAAGGTTTTGAAATAACGCGACTTAATTTTTTTTTTTTACTAATCTGGCTTGTCGGCGTCTCTCTAGTCGATCTTTTACTCATTTCTTTTCTTCATGCAGACTACAGGATAGAGTCAAATCGGACAGAAGAAGTGTGTCTATACTTCAAGTTCAGTAAAGGAATATAATTATATTAGCTCGCTTGACCTTGTTTGAAGTTAGAATAAAAGGGGTTGGACTGCGATAAAGCTTTTCACTTCAGTAGATAAATGTGACATGAACAATTTGTCATTAAAACAATACATGAATATAGGTCAAGCTTTCATTATGTTACACAAAGCATACATCCAAACGTTTCGGAAAATGCCTTCATCAGTACAACAGAAAAGATTCATATCAGCATAAATTAAATTTACAAGAAGTATAATTATATGCATGTATATTTCTTTAGGCATAGACAAGCCTACCAATATAGAACAGAATAAGAATGGGTACAAATCCCTAACGAAGACAAAGCTCAGCAGAAGAACGTAAAAATTGGAATTTTTAAGAACTATTTAACAAGTTTGCGAAACTTTTCGTATAGTATATGCAATGACGCATATTGCATGTGTCTTTGCCGCTACTTGTTGCACACTTCCACAGAAACACCGCCACATCCAGGTCGCCCTTAGCCTACCCGTCCTTAGCCTACCAGGGTACCTGTGTCAACCGCGTGACCTCCGATCAATGACACGGGTGCGTCTGCCGTTAACAGTAACTTCAGTCACACAAGACACACACACACACACACCACGGCCTGACGCCGTATAAGTAAACAAGGCCGATCGCCGTATACGAAAGACATAGTGCACGCGTTACATCGTGTCTGATTCAAAATCAGGTCAGATTGCAAGATTATTTTTTTTGTCAGTCAATAGTGTGTTGTTGTGTTGCTGTTAAGCGTGCATACAAACGACGGGGTGGTGTAGGTTTGTTAAGGGCACCCCGAGGAACAAGGCAGAGACATAGGTTTCATAATATATAGTATAGCTACCTGTTTACGCGAGGATGATTTGCAAGAAGAAGAAAAAGGAACCAGGTAAGAAGCGGCACACAGGAATTACTATTAGTATTTGTTATCAATTTACTGCTTAATCTTTATAAGATCATCGGCCCTTTCAGCTCTGGTAATATTTTATTGATTTGTTGTGCAGTTTTAGATTTAATCGAACTTAGGCGCGTGTCTCCTGCTATTACAGAAAGTTATTACTGCTATGACCTTATCCTGTCTTAAATGCCCCCCCAACCCCGACACACCTTTCTCATTTTGAAGTGACCACTGTCCATTCGTTTTAGATTCAAGAAACAGTGGATAAACAGGATACGTTTTTAGGCTTAAATAAAAGATTTTTTTTTTTTTTTTAAAGACAGAACACTAAAAAGGGACGTTTCGCCTAAATGCCTTTTAACTTAGCCCAAGTGTTTCTCTGTGAAATTTGTAGTAACTAGTAGTAGATATGTGAGTAAGCTTTATGCTATTTACAAACTATTCATTACAACGAGAAACGATATTTTAAAAAAAAAATTAAAAAATAAATTCTCTAGGAAACCTCACTCCCACTAAGCTGCCAACATTATTGGTGAATACTGAAATATTTTTAGGAGACCGCTGCTCCAGTTTATTGAAAGAATTTTTTTGTTTTTCTCTCACATCAATTCCATTTTTTTGATACTAGCTTTAGAAAAAAGTTTCTTTAAATAAATTGTCAATATGTAAAAAAAAAAAATAAATAAAAAAAAAATATTAATTAACCATTTTCTTGGTTGGGACATGAATAAATGAACAAGTCTTACAAAAGGCAACAGACGTTCTTTAGTTAGTCGTTTAAATGAAGAAAGTTATAATAGTTTGAAATTCCAAATTAACCTTTTAAGTTACTGCATTTGTTTGGAAATGCCCGCTGTCTCATTTTAGCTCGGATAAATCACAGATCTCATAAATTACACTTCTCGTGTGACCCCTGGACTGCTTCCTAATGGACTGCTTCCTAATGGACTGCTTCCTACTAATGGACTGCTTCCTAATGGACTGCTTCCTAATGGACTACCTCCAAATCAACGTATTTGGTATTGAGAGTATATTACAAATAATTCTAAATGTTTGAAAGAAAGTATGGTTCAATAATGAGTTCAATAGGGCTTGTCATTTCTCAGACCGGAAAACGTCATAGCGCACTACGTAATGTTGCTATTTTTAGAACTGCGGACAAATAAATCTGAAAACACGGTATACAACGAAGATTTTGTTCTACAACTGGTACCCAACACTAAACAAAAATTGAAATTGGAATGATAATCAAAATGTTAGTTCACAAACTTTTTTGGCTTTCTTTTAGCTTTCTACTTCTTTTAGCTTTCTACTAGATTCCCATCTAAAAAGAAATAATTAAAATAAAAATGAATGCAAATGGGCGGGGCAGATTGTGTATTATTCTGAAAATAAAAAGATAAGAAACTGTCGGCAATTTAATAACTATAGGCTAAGATTTTTTTTTAACTATGTAATTTAGGAAACTGTGTTACACAATTAGCAAATTTGAAGAAAACACAAATAACACAATAATAATCGATGAAAAGTGCCTTATTTGTAAGAACACGTTAAATTCTTAATTTTTGTTTTTAAAATATCAATTTTTGTAAGTGTTCGTGCTATATGTTAAAAGATACCCAAGATTTCATACACCCTTTCACCCAGGAATCTACACAAATACTATTGATGGACTTTGGGTGCAGGTCAAGCGTAAATTGGCCTGTTTCCAAACTACAAACCCACCCACACCCCAACACAGAGAGAGAGAGAGAGAGTAAGAAAGAGAGAGAGACACACACACAACTTGAACGTGTTTCCGAAAGTTGTTAAGTGACTTTTATCACATTTGACCATTTACTAATGGTAAAACATTATTAAACTGACATTCGATTTAGGCCTACTACTACTACTACTAGTGTTATGAATTAGGCCTACTAACTACTAGTGTTATGCATTAGGCCTACTAACTACTAGTGTTATGAATTAAGCCTACTTACTACTAGTGTTATGAATTAGGCCTACTAACTACTAGTGTTATGAATTAGGCCTACTAACTACTAGTGTTATGAATTAGGCCTACTAACTACTAGTGTTATGAATTAGGCCTACTAACTACTAGTGTTATGAATTAGGCCTACTAACTACTAGTGTTATGAATTAGGCCTACTAACTACTAGTGTTATGAATTAGGCCTACTACTACTAGTGTTTTAAATTAGGCATACTTTCTAGTAACTAACTACTACTACTAGTGTTATGAATTTTGGACCTGCGTTCGGATGATCCCAATCCCTTAACACAACTAATTAGTGTGTTTCTCTCGATCTCTCTCAAAAAGTATTATGTCATTTTATTATTGAGATTGTGGATTTTTTAAAGTGGTGTAAATATTTCATTAAATATAGTTGAAAACAATGTTTTGATTTAGGTTAAGAGTCGCTTCGCTAACATAGCAGTACTGAACAGTGTTGGCATTTTGTCCGCATAATTACCCGGATGATTACAGCAGTTCTATTTATAGATTTCCGCCATTAAATGACAAGCCCTATAGCGAGACAAAATAAATTCCCGATAACTACGACTACGTTTGGCGCGTAATATTTTCTGTTCGGAGTATGAAATCGACTCAATTTAAGTATGGTGTAAAAAACATTCGGTTTAAAAGTGGTTGGGACATCAGAATATTTAATACTGTTCAAGGGCGTGAAATAAAAAGTGTGCAGTGATGTATCATGGGGAAATTGGGCTTCTTAAATGTGCTACTTGAGTTCATGTTTTGTCAAGTAACTTTAGTAGAAGGTAAGTTCACGCATTGCTGTCGCCAATGATTGGCGGGCTTCATCTAATTAATTAATACATGACTTCTGTTGTAAATATTTCCTTTCTTCTTTTTTATACATTACTAGCGATTACCCGGCATGCGTTGCAATGCCACTCATCGAAATAAAGTGTCTGTGTTTTAATAATTTTTTTTGTAAGTTCTTCTAATAACCACCTTTTTTTAACCGTCTGGTGCGTATTCGAATTAATTAGAAGGTTTTAAGAAGTGTCAGCAGACCACACGCAGCTGTCCGTGTGGGAAGCATGGATTTTCCAAATTTAGTCCCATAACTTATAGCGATTGATCCCCCCATGCAATAGCTATGTTTGAAATTATACTTATATGGCTCATTTATTACATATAAACAAATTTAGGGCCCCCGGCCCCAAAAGTAATATTGTGAAATATTTGTACTAAATCAGAAACCTATTTATTAAGTCACATATACAAAATGAAATGTCACAGTTTATATTTAATGTAATTCCACCCACTTATGCAATAGCTCTGCTTGACGTTATATTTACATAGCTCATATAAGAAAAAAAAAGAATTTAAGGCCCCCGGCCCAAAGCGGAATATTGTAAAATATTTGCACTTCTTTAGAAACCTAATGCGGGCCTGCACACAACAACTCACTGAAAGTGTATCGCATTCAGATGAATAGTATAGGAACTCATACGGAAATTATATTTAAATAGCTCATATTAGAAAGAAAAACTACTATAGGGCCCCGGTCCAAAACTGGTAATTCTTTGTAAAATGAATGGGTTTTGATATTCATGGATATACTTTTTTAAATGTACTTACATTGTGTTAATGTCATTGATTTTCTTAATTCGTAAAATGAGAATATAGCATCTATTTTTCACAACAGTAATATCATTGGATTTAAAGATATAAAATTGTACACACCCTATTTCCTAACACCCATATATATGTACCTAAGAAGGCAAATTATTTGTCAAATTCATTTTGTCAACTTCCCCATACCCCAAACAGAGTTTTAAAGAAATTAATAAAATCATCCACGGGATTGTAATCCACTTACTTACGCAAAAACAATTTTTTTGCATTTCAAATGCTTTGTTCTTATTTAAATGAGTGATAAGTGCATTAGTGGATGCTATTTGGATATGTAGTTTCGCTGCACTGATTGCATTAAACGGCATTTTCGTATTAAAAGTATATTTAAAGGTTAGGGTTTTTTATATTTTTTTATTAATTTATAAATTTCATAAATGTATATTTTTGGAAAGAATAAAAGTAAAAATTTATTAAACGTTAAAAATAAAAGGCAAAAAATTTATTTCATTTTTTTAAATTGTAGCAATTTAAAAAGCAATCTATTATATTTATTAATTTTACTTTTAGGAAGGGGGAAATACATTATCAATTTTATTAGACGCGGTTATTAAATCAGATAAATTTTGCATTGAATAAATAGACAATTTGAGTTCTGACGTCATTAGCGTTATTATTTAGAACAAATTAGTTTTACTTTTATTACGCAATATTTGGAACGTACTTAAAAATGAATTAAAATCAACAGATGTTTTGGTTTCCCGGATAAATGTGATTACAGTGTAATTCTTTTATTATAATTTGTTTTACTAATTTTCATAACTTTCAACCACATATAAAATGTTTAAAATAGTTCCTTAGTTGTTACTCCAGATTTATTTGTAATTTATATTATTAATACTTAAAATTTTATTAAAATTAAAGCGAATATACAATATATTTTTCGCATTACCATTAAAATAATAGTAGAAAACTATGATTGTTTTAAAAAATGGGAACGTATTTAAGTCGTATCGGTTCTTTGTGAGTTACGGTCAGCATATATCATTCTTATATAATAGATGTATTACTACATCATTGCTATTCAAAATCACAACACATTTACAAAGCTATATCCGATTCTAAAATACATCACAAAATTCAAGCTTATTTATAAAAACAACAAAAATACTCTCTACACTAAACATGCAAAAACATGTTTTTCTCTGCTCTTGCTACAAATTGATGTCTGTTGGCATTTGTTCAAGGGCGGTTGAGTTGATAGATCCGATTGAAATTATTTTGATAAAGTTTGTTAAAGAAAAAAAAAGAATTTAAGGACATCGGCCCATGCGAAATATTGTAAAATGTTGTTCTAATTTAGAAACATTTGCGGGAGCGCGCATATCAATTCACCAAAGTTTTTATCGCAATCGGATGAATGGTATAGGAATGCATACGATAATTATATAGATAATATAAGGGTGGAAAACGAATTAAGGCCCCCGGCCACAAACGGAATATTGTAGAATTGTTGTATTACTTCAGAAACCTACTTATTATATCACAAAATTAAAAAAAAGAGAAACATATTACTGAAGTTGTATCGCATTCAGATAAATGGTATAGGAGTGCAAACGGATATTATTTTTTACAAAGCTCATATAAGAAAAATAACGATTTTGGGGCCAACGGCCAAAAAACGGATTATTTTAAAAGTGTTGTAACTACTTCAGAAACCTAATTATTATGTGACACACACAATTTAATGTAGCTATTTGTATTTGATTAAAAATATATCCATCCACACATTAGCTCTGTTTGAAATTTTATTTGTATAGCTCATATAGGAAAAATAGAACACAGGGCCCCTGGCTCAAAACAGAATATTTTAAACGGTTGTAATAATTTGAAAAGCTTTGCGGACGTGGGTAAAACATTTTACTAAAGTTTTAACGCATTCAGATAAATGTTATAGGAGCGCATACAGAAATTATTTTGTACAAAGCTCGTATAAAGAAAAAAAAATTTGGGACCAACGGCTGAAAACGGAATATTTTAAAAGTATTGTAATTACTCATTAACATGCGCGACCTTATGGACAACCTTTCAACAAAGTTTTGTTGCAATCTCATGAATGGTGTAGGAGCGCATACGGTTTGAAATTATATTTATATAGCTCATATTGGAAAAAATAGAACATGCGGCTCCTGGCTCAAAACAGAATATTTTTAACGGTTGTAATAATTGGAAAAGCTTTGCGGGCGTGGGAGAAACATCTAACTAAAGTTTTATCGCATTCAGATGAATGGTATAGGAGCGCATATCGAATTTTATTTTGTACACAGCTCATATAAGAAAAAAAAAATTGGGGGCCAACGGCTGAAAATGGAATATTTAAAAAGTATTGTAATTACTTATTAACATGCGCGACTTTATGGACAACCTTTCAAAAAAGTTTTGTTGCAATCCCATGAATGGTGTAGGAGCGCATACGGTTTGAAATTATATTTATATAGCTCCTACTAGAAAAAACGAACATGGGGCCCCTGGCTCAAAACGGAATATTTTAAAACGGTTGTAATAATTTAGAAACCTTTGTGGGCATGCTCGCAACATGTCGTCAAAGTTTTAGCGTATTCAAATAAATGGTGTAGGAGCGCAGACGAAACCTATAGTTTACAAAGCTCATATAAGAAAAAAAAAACATTTTGGGGCCAACGGCCAAAACGAAATATTTTAAAAGTGTTATAATGACAGTAAAATGCGCGAGCTTGTGGAATACAACTCTACAATGTTGTGTTGCAATCGCATGAATGGCGTAGGAGCGCATACGGTTTAAAACTATATTTATATAGCTCATATAAGAAAAAACGAACACGGGGCCTCTGGCTCAAAACGGAATATTTTAAAACGGTTATAATTATTTCCAAACATTTGTGGGCGTGCTTGCAGCATTTTACCAAAGATTTAGCGCATTCAGACGAATGGTGTAGGAGCGCAGACGGAAATATTTTTTACAAAGCTCGTATAAGAAAAAAAACGAATGAAGGGCCAACGGCCGAAAACGAAATAATTGAAACGTTTTTTAATGACGCAGTTAAATGCCCAGGTAATTGGCCAACAATTCACCAAGGGTTTGTTGCAATCGCATGAATGGTGTGGGAGCGCATACGAGACAAACATACATACATACATACATACATACAGACATACATTCATTTTTATATATATAGAAGATACAATTTATTTTTTTAAAAGATCTGTTTTAAATAGCCATAAAAATGTATAGACCATTTCTACAAAACTTATTTTTCTTTCATTTTTTGTAACTGAAAATTTTGGGAAATTTAAATTTTATTTATACTCTTTGATTGATGAATTCGTTTAAACGTATAAATAGTTTCAAATAAAATTATGAAACAACATGTCTATAAAGATGCAGCTAAAAAAAGAAGGAGGAATTGTGTAACCCATGCATGGTCAAGAAATCTAAATTCTAACTAGCTTCTTTTCTGTTGCGAGCCGTTTAGTGTAAAATGATGCAAAACTAAATAATTCATGAAGGTTTAGTGTAAAATGATGCAAACTAATTAATTCATGAATGTTTAGTGTAAAATGATGCAAAACTAATTAATTCATGAAGGTTTAGTGTAAAATGATGCAAAACTAATTAATTCATGAAGGTTTAGTGTAAAATGATGCAAAACTAATTAATTCATGAAGGTTTAGTGTAAAATGACGCAAAACTAATTAACTCATGAAGTCGCCAAAGTGCATCCCATCATTTGGAATTTATCAAATATTTTCTGGGGGAGGGGCTTACTGAGACATCTCTCCAAACCTTACCGCCCCCCCCCCCCAGTTTCGTTCGGCGCCCTCGATCTCTTCTCACCACCTATTAACCTGAAAGTGACGACTCATTTGAATGTATAAAAAAAGCACCGGATGCAAGTAAATACATAGATTGTTTTGTAGGGGAAAATTTAAGATTTTTCATGTAGTTTGGTATACGTAGTTGGACTATGAAGATTCTAGGGACGAAACTGAGCTGGGGCTAAAAACATACCCTCAACCGGGCTCCACTACCAGAAGGAATTTATGGTTATGTATGGCGGTGGCGACTGGGCATCAAAATTCCAAATTATCTTCCTCGCGGCCCTGGGTATATATATAGAGGGCAAGGGGCCTCAATGCTTTACTGTGCCCTGGGCCTCCACTGCTGTAAAAAACGGCCCTGGTGTTGGCCAAAAAAAGAATATTACGCACGCCGCATAATTCTGCTAACGATGCTGAGCATTTTAAATTCCAGTCTGTCGTCTCTCAACAGGCGCCTTGTATAAACATAGAGTGCCCTAGACTGTGTACAGTAGATTGGTCAGATTCGAAATGTATCGAGAGATACTTTAACACAGACACACATCTCATATGATGATATACAACTGTTCTGTGTTTTATTTTTGGGATCAATCTTCTCTATGTTTCATTTGAAAACTGAAATACGATATCATGGGTCCATGGGATGCGAATCTGGGTGCATAATTATGAAATACGATACCGTGGGATGCGAATCTGCTTAACTTTTTGACATACGATACCATGGGGTGCGAATCTGCGTAACTTTTATGAAATACGATACCATGGGGTGCGAATCTGCGTAACTTTTTATGAAATACGATACCATGGGGTGCGGATCTGCGTAACTTTTATGAAATACGATACCATGGGGTGCGAATCTGTGTAACTTTTTATGAAATACGATACAATGGGGTGCGAATCTGTATAACTTTTTATGAAATACGATACCATGGGGTGCGAATCTGCATAACTTTTTATGAAATACGATAACATGGGGTGCGAATCTGTATAACTTTTTATGAAATACGATACCATAGGGTGCGAATCTGTATAACTTTTTATAAAATACGATAACATGGGGTGCGAATCTGCATAACTTTTTATGAAATACGATACCATGGGGTGCGAATCTGTATACCTTTTTATGAAATACGATACCATGGGGTGCGAATCTGTATAACTTTTTATGAAATACGATACCATGGGGTGCGAATCTGTGTAACTTTTTATGAAATACGATACCATGGGGTGCGAATCTGTATAACTTTTTATGAAATACGATACCATGGGGTGCGAATCTGTGTAACTTTTTATGAAATACGATACCATGGGGTGCGAATCTGTGCACCTATTTTAAACTTTTAAATTCATGACAAACGTTACACCAGCTTGTGTTACAGTTCAGCCAAACGACATTTTAGTGGCCGACAATGCAGGCCTGTGGCCTGATGACTATGGTATCGTCGGGCACATAAAGGTCACAATGACGTAAAATTGTGATGAGATGGCTTCCTTTTATCCACACGCCTTCAGAGGCGTCGCTGAGGTATTTATATTTTGGGAGTAGGATTCAAAGGGAGGGGTTGAGGGAGGGGGGGAAATCACGTTGCTGGGGGGGTGTGGTGGCTCTGATGTTGTTAAATTGAAATGGAGCCCTTATTGTCAGGCTTATTAAATTTATGCCGCCTAGTTAAAAAAAATAGTGCTTAACGAATGGGTCCTACAAAGAAAGAAGACAGCTACTGACCCTGTGCTCAGCGCTATGACCTGGCAATCATTATTTTCCGCGACGGACGTGTATTTGTGAGAAAAGCAATACTGAAATGTTGGTGAGGGTGTTTCCAGGACACTTGTCTGTTCAACCCGTATGGGTGTTTCTAGAATACTTCCAGTGTCTGTCCAACCCGGTGTGGGTGTTTCCAGAATACTTCAAGTGTCTGTCCAACCTGGTGTTTCCCAACGTGAGGCCCACGTGGGGCGCCAAAATGGGCTTTGATATTATTTTATTAATGAAAATAATGGATTTGAGAGTTTAAAAAAAATAAAAGGAGGCGCTTTAAAATGAATCTTGTCCCCAGGCGCCAAACACTCTAGCTACGCCTCCGTAAATCATACCATATAACTTAAATAAATTAAAGCATAAGAGTGGCCACAAGTCCCTAAGGAAACCAAACAACATGGTGGCTAAACAACATGGCGGCTAAACAACATGGCAGCTAAACAACATGGCGGCTAAACAACATGGCGGCTATGTAAAATTGGTTTATACCATATGAAGTCAACGAACCAAATATTTTCATTTTTTAAAAATTGCAGTTTTCTCATATAAATTCGATCAGGTTTATTATTCGAATACAACATACCAGTAACTGCAATGTCATTATATGGCCAGCACTATTGCCATTTCTGTTTTCAACGTAAATTTTGTTTCCTTCGTAAACTTCCACAACCCACCATACAAACCAAAATTGTTATTTCCTTGCATTTTACCCCCCTCTGCTCCTCACCCACCCCCCACCCATTGGTGGATACGATGCTGCTCATCCCGCGCCTGACGACCGACCACCTGCTGTGTGCCTCGTTTGATGTGAAAGTTAGGCATTGTTTATGACACATCTAATGAAATCACTGTGTCTTTGGGGCTGTCAGTGTGGTTGAAATTGGTGTGCATCCATACTATGAGGCTTTGCTTTAGATTATTACACTGTTGTACGCCTGTCGCCTGCCACATTGTAAGTACTTAAAGTGTGTGGAGTTATGGCAGTAAGTAATACTTAATATCGCCTTGTAATATTAAAAAAAGAAAATTGTGTGCATTAAAAAATAAATTTCATAAAAACTTCATTTAATCACGTGACATTAAACCACCAATGAAAACAAAGTTTTCTTATAAATCTCTTTTTATGCATTTTTAAAATTATTTTATTATATATTAAACATTTTAATGTCCCACTCGCTTTTTTGTCACAGCAGATTTATTTCAACAACAATTTTTTTTTTAAATATAAGAAAATATTACGCACCAAACGCAATTGCGATTTTTTTTTTTTTGTAATAAAGAATCTCATTTAGCGCAGTTATCGGGAATTTTAGTTCGTGAAATCAGTGACATCATATTTCGTTCAGCTCCCCTTTGAATTTGATTCATCTTCGCCTTGAAATAACAGGAAAAACTCATTTTTGGGGCTGAACATTTGATAGAATGTGTTCTCATAGGCAAACGAGTCTACGTGCCGAATTTCAGCCCGATAGCCTGACGGAAAGTGGGTCAGTTAACCGTCCGAAGAATCTGCAAGCCAGAAACATGGGAACCGAAGCAAAGATAATATAAACGGATTTTTTAAAAATTGCTAAACCTTACGCCATCGACTCATCAAAGTCATACGACAGACAACGTTGAAAATAAAAATGGAAATGCATGACAGGGTAGGTCTTAGGTAGATTTCTTTTTTTTGGGGGCCGTGTGAAAATAGTTGTCGTGGCTGCACCGTCTGTCGTTGTAATTTTGTAGCGTTACGACCAATGTTTAAATGTGGGTGGAACGCTCACGTTACAAAGTTGTTCAACTTAACATAATAAAAATATTTTTTTAAAAAAAATAATTAAAAACTAAATTACCGAGACGCGTTCTTTAGTTGAAATTTTTAGATCATCATTTCCGAGATGTTTCTTAGTTTAAAAGACCTTTATAATACGAACGCCGTCACGTGACCCACGTTATTTATCTCTTCTACAGGACATCCTTAGAAAGCAGTGTGATCCCCCCCAAGTTTGTTGGGGATTTTCTTACTAGCACCGCGTGACTTGTTGGATACTCCGTGGACGAATGACAGCAACGCCTTTAATCGAATTCAGCGTCCGGGCCATACGATACGCCAGCCGCCCGTCTTTCGATACAATAAACCGCACGTGAAAAAGAATATCATCAGCCATTGCAGTTTCCCCAAGAGCAAGCTGACGTCACCACATTGATCAGCTGACTCTCAACACATAAATGTACACATCTAGCCCCGAAACCTTAAACAAGTCCACGATAAACTGACAGCCAGGAGGACGACCAGAGTTCGCTGACAGCACAGCCGTGAATGCCCAGGGTTTACTGACAGCACAGCCGTGAATGCCCAGAGTTAACTGACAGCACGACCGTGAATGCCCAGTGTTTAGTGACAGCACAGCCGTGAATGCCTAGAGTTTACTGACAGTACAGTCGTGAATGCCCTTCGTTTACTGACAGCACAGCCCGGAATGTCCAGGGCTCACTCAGCTTGCTTCGGGCGCCGGTGTCTGCCGGAGTCAGAGGATGAGCTGGCCGAGTACTTGACGCTGGAGTCGGATGAGGAAGAAGCAGAGTCCGCTCTCGGGGGAAGAGGGAAGACGGACGATGACGTCAATGAATATTTTAGGTCCCCCGACTCGTATCAGAGCTCGGAGGGTAAGCCTCAAATCCAAAAGAAGGGAAACGATATCAGAGAGAAGAAATTGAAAAGGAAACAGAAACGCAAGGAGGTAATGATGATGTCGTAAATTTAGTTTTAAAATATGAACTCTTTACAAAAATGTCATGGTTTATGTGTCATGTTAAAATTTAGTAACCATGTCTTGTTTTAAAATCCCAAAACACTGAGTGCAACTTCAACATACTGGTTATTTTTTTTAATTTTTTTTTTTTTTTAAATTACAAAATACCTGGAATAACTTACAGTAGACTTTTAGATTTGCCAAGTCACATGACTTGAGTCATCTTTATGGGATTTAACTTTAACGTAAATGTTGAAACTAATCAAAGATCTACTAATTTAGGTCTTATTTTGAAGAAAATCACGTTGTATCAATTAGATTTGAGAAGGCAAATGACTTGAGTCATCTTTAAGGGATTTAATTTTAACGTAAATGTTATAACTATTCAAAGATCCACCATTTTAGATCTTATTTTGAAGAAAATTACATTGTATTAATTAGTAAGGTCTAGTTTCCTTTTGAAGAAAAAAAAAATCTTCATATATTCATCCTAAAACCAAGTGACACTTTCTTCTTCTTTAAGTTACTGCACAGTGGTCTAGCTAGTGTTACTGCACAGTGGTCTATAGCTAGTGTTACTGCACAGTGGTCTAGCTAGTGTTACTGCACAGTGATCTATAGCTAGTGTTACTGCACAGGGGTCTAGCTAGTGTTACTGCACAGTGGTCTATAGCGAGTGTTACTGCACAGTGGTCTAGCTAGTGTTACTGCACAGTGATCTATAGCTAGTGTTACTGCACAGGGGTCTAGCTAGTGTTACTGCACAGTGGTCTAGCTAGTGTTACTGCACAGTGGTCTAGCTAGTGTTACTGCACAGTGGTCTAGCTAGTGTTACTGCACAGTGGTCTAGCTAGTGATACTGCACAGTGGTCTAGCTAGTGTTACTGCACAGTGGTCTAGCTAGTGTTACTGCACAGTGGTCTAGCTAGTGTTACTGCACAGTGGTCTAGCTAGAGTTACTGCACAGTGGTCTAGCTAGTGTTACTGCACAGTTGTCTATAGCTAGTGTTACTGCACAGTGGTCTAGCTAGTGTTACTGCAAAGTGATCTATAGCTAGTGTTACTGCACAGGGGTCTAGCTAGTGTTACTGCACAGTGGTCTAGCTAGTGTTACTGCACAGTGGTCTAGCTAGTGTTACTGCACAGTGGTCTAGCTAGTGTTACTGCACAGTGATCTATAGCTAGTGTTACTGCACAGTGGTCTAACAAGTGTTACTGCACAGTGGTCTAGCTAGTGTTACTGCACAGTGGTCTATAGCTAGTTTTACTGCACAGTGGTCTAGCTATTGTTACTGCTTAGTGGTCAAGCTAGTGTTACTGCACAGTGGTCTAGCTAGTGTTACTGCACAGTGGTCTAGCTAGTGTTACTGCACAGTGATCTATAGCTAGTGTTACTGCACAGGGGTCTAGCTAGTGTTACTGCACAGTGGTCTAGCTAGTGTTACTGCACAGTGGTCTAGCTAGTGTTACTGCACAGTGATCTATAGCTAGTGTTACTGCACAGTGGTCTAACAAGTGTTACTGCACAGTGGTCTAGCTAGTGTTACTGCACAGTGGTCTATAGCTAGTTTTACTGCACAGTGGTCTAGCTATTGTTACTGCTTAGTGGTCAAGCTAGTGTTACTGCACAGTGGTCTAGCTAGTGTTACTGCACAGTGGTCTAGCTAGTGTTACTGCACAGTGGTCTAGCTAGTGTTACTGCACAGTGGTCTAGCTAGTGTTACTGCACAGTGGTCTAGCTAGTGTTACTGCACAGTTGTCTATAGCTAGTGTTACTGCACAGTGGTCTAGCTAGTGTTACTGCACAGTGGTCTAGCTAGTGTTACTACACAGTGGTCTAGCTAGTGTTACTGCACAGTGGTCTAGCTAGTGTTACTGCACAGTGGTCTAGCTAGTGTTATTGCACAGTTATTGGTAGCTTGTGTTACTACAGTCAGGGGTAGCTATAGGTGTTGGTGCACAGTTGGGGCAGCTAGTGTAATTGCATAGATGGATTAGCTATAATGTTATTGCAGTTGAGGGTAGTTAGTGTTAATGCATAGTGGGGTATACTAGTGCTACTTTATCTTCCATTATAGTACTCATTAGTGTAATTGCACAGAGGATTTAGCTAGTGTTATTGCAGTTTGGGAGGGGGGGGTAGCTACTGTTACTGCACAGTGGGGTATACTAGAGCTACTTTATCTTCCATTACAGTACTCAGTAGTGTAATTGCACAGAGGAATTAGCTAGTGTTATTGCAGTTGGGGGTCGGGGGTAGCTACTGTTACTGCACAGTGGGGTATACTAGAGCTACTTTATCTTCCATTACAGTACTCATTAGTGTATTTGAACAGAGGAATTAGCTAGTGTTATTGCTGTATTAACAAAGCGCTATTAACCGTGGAAAATATAGAGGCCTTAGTATACTTTTAACTTATAGCCCCTTCCCCAACCCCTTTTTAAAAAAAAATATAAATAACCTCTCATTACCCGCGTCTACTATTTTCAAACAGTTTTTAGGTCGTCTGCCATTCAAATATATTTTTAACATTCGTCTATTTGTCTGACAGATGCGTAAACGTGCTGGCCACGTCCTTCACTCCTCGTGGAAGTGGTTCAAGAGAGGTCTGATCGCCATTTCTCCCACTCTGACGTCAATGTTTGCCTTCGCGCCATCCCCCGCCACCATCATCCAGGCGACAGCTGCTGCCAGACGCGATGCTGCCCGGAGTGGGAGAAGCATGCCAGTGTTCTTGTGATCGCGGGTCACCGCGAACTCAGTTTTGTTTTTGTTTTCGGCTGCCCATGTTGTTTTGCAAAGAAATCTGCACGAAGACGAATATGGGAAGTCTGCCGCTACCATGACGCCATAAGTCTGTGGTGAAGTTTTTTTTTTTTTTAAAATGACAATTGCTCAACCAATGAATATTTTTTTATATATTTTTTAAAATACAATCCTTACTAAGAGTCTTGTTGTAAGCACATCTTCGTTCTGTGGGCAGCTGTACATGGTCATTTGGCCAGAGTGTTGTTCCAGCCTGACTTTTTCTTTTTCTGTGGCCAGCTGTACATGGTCATTTGGCCAGAGTTTTGTTCCAGCCTGACTTGTCCCAAGTCTTCCATTATTTCAGACGGAAGTGAAATCTGCAAAATCGTAACTTTCTACAGCTGCTGTAGACACTTTCGGTTGGCTGTGACTAGCCCGCGATGAGGAACATGCGTTTTCTTCCAGCAATCTATATGTTTTAAAGCTGTTCACGATTTATGTGTTAATCAGATTTATACATCGACGTATCCACGAACGTACATACTTACACGCATCTTCATGTGTACATCCACGTACAGCCTGTCGTGTGCCTCATTATGTCGTCTCTCTTCCGGAATCTTTTTGTCTCCATTTTAATCAAAGCTTTGTAATATATATTTTTTACACTCAATTATAATTATATTATAAACTTGTATCTTGTATATGATTACAATGTATTGTATGTATTATAGCCTTGTATGTTGTATATAATTACCAATGTGTTGCATGCATTATAACCTCGTATGTTGTATATAATGGCCAACGTGTTGCATGTGCTCAAACGTTCCACGCGTTGATTTGACAGTGACGTTAAAACGACGAGTTGACGACTTTGCTAATGACCTGCACAATCAGCTCAGCTCTGCATCGCTAGGCAGCCTCGGTGACAGGTTTAACTAATGCGCAGAGCGAAAACAACGTGCCTTAATTGAAGTCTCATTTAGCGCTGACTACCTATTGCACTGTAATTAGTGATACCCAGATTTTCATTCATCGGGTCTCTGGCGCGAATATGCCAGAAGCTGTAGCATATTGTAATCAAATCGGTCGAAAGTTAATGATTGGGAGTAGAATGAAATTGAGTTGAACCACTGGCTGGTTTCTATGCCGTTTTAATGTCGACTCGGCTAGTCACCAAAAAAAAAAAATCCGTTTAGGGGAGCTGAAATAGATATGTCGGTATCTTGTTTCGGAAAGAGTAGGGCAACATAGCTGGTAGAAAGGTAGGGCAACATTGATGTAGATTGTAGAAGAGTAGGAAACATAGCTGGTGGTGAGGAGAGTAAGGCAATATAGCTGTAGTAGAGTATGACAACATAGCTGTAGTAGAATAGGGCAATACAGCTGTAGTAGAGTAGGGTAACATAGCTGGTAATTAGGAGAATAGGGCATCAATTTTTCTTCACATTTATATTTTAAAGTTAACGTAATGACAGCTCAGTGGGGTCAGAAAATGTACCAACGGACCAAAAGCCCCTGCTCTCCGAGCTCCGGACCAAAAGACCCTGCTCTCATGGCTCCGGACCAAAAGACCTGCTCTCTGAGCTCCGGACCAAAACCCCAGCTCTCTGAGCTCCGGAACAAAAGACCCTGCTCTCTGAGCTCCGGACCAAAAGACCCTGCTCTCTGAGCTCCGGACCAAAATCTCAGCTCTCTGAGCTCCGGAACAAAAGACCCTGCTCTCTGAGCTCCGGAACAAAAGACCCTGCTCTCTGAGCTCCTGACCAAAAGCCCAGCTCTCTGAGCTCCGGACCAAAACCCCAGCTCTCTGAGCTCCGGACCAAAATCCCAGCTCTCTGAGCTCCGGACCAAAAGCCCTGCTCTATGAGCTCCGGACCAAAAGCCACTCTCTCTGAGCTCCGGACCAAACGACCCTGCTCTCTGAGCTCCGGACCAAATCCCTGGTTCTAATCCTAACATTTTATTCACTATCGCCCCTGAGAACTTGTAGAGCTTTGTTCTTAAATACCGGGTTATATTTAACATTTGTTTTTAATGACAATACGTTACCTTTCAATACACATCTCTAACACTTCAATATCAAAGAGTCCTCACAACAAATTGATTTGGTCTGTATGCGTGTCCTTTTTTTTTTTTTTAGCTCATACGATGATAGTTATATTTATTCCAATGTATTCACTTCAGTATCTTCATTTCGAAATATTCACTTCAACATATTCACTCAAACATATTCACTTCAAAATGTTTATTCGATGATATTTATTCCAATATATTCATTCCAACCTGTTCATTCCAATAAGTTTCAATTACGGTTTTTATTCACCCCCCCCCCCCCAAACCCCTTTCCACCGGTGTTTTTACTTAAATTATAATTGTAAAATTAATACAATAAATAATAAATTTCAAACAAATAACACATTTAAAGTAGAGATTTGAACGTGTTTAGGAAATGTGGCTGTCGTTGTGGCTTGTTGCTTTCGTGTGATTGGAAGGACAAAAAGGTAATTATTTGCTTTACGGCCTAGGGCAGGGAAATAACCGCGGTATCAAGCCAAGACTATGTTATCATGAGTTCTTGTCCGTATAACAACACAAAAAAAAAAAGGTATAACGTGGGTTCTCTAATAATTTTATTTTTTATGCTACTAAATACAATTACACTCCACGTTATTTTAATATACTGAATATACCAGTACAATGAAATCAGATAGAAGACATTTCACCGCTCGTCTTTCTATCAACATAACTGCAATACGTCTTTGTACCCAATATGTATGTCAATATTTACATCTGTGATTAACTCATTTAAAATTATATATATGTATTTGTGTGTGTGGGTGGGTATATATATAAAAGAAACAAATAGTAAATTTAGCCCTTATTTGGTAGTACAACGACAGTCAATGAAACCTTGGGGGAAAAAGCCTGAGTTGCCGACAGGTTGATCTTCACATGGGCACACAGCCACAGCTGTCAACATATTGAACTTCATATGGGCACACAGCTAAAGCTGTCAACATATTGAACTTCATATGGGCACACAGCTAAAGATGTCAACATACTGAACTTCACATGGGCACACAGCCACAGCTGTGAACATACTGAACTTCGTATGGGCACACAGCCACAGCTGTGAACATACTGAACTTCGTATGGGCACACACCCACAGCTGTCAACATATTGAACTTCATATCGGCACACAGCCACAGCCGTCAACATATTGAACTTCATATTGGCACACAGGTTAAACTTCACCCTCATTACTAAACAATTACTCAAGATGATACAAAATTGCTGTACAGGTCTACGAATTGCTAAACCCTTTAAAGGTTTGAATTTCAGAACATTGTGCCGAACCATTGAATGGGACTTTTAAAATAAAAAAGCTTTTAACATGAAGTGGGTTATCAAATTTGTTTTAGTGCCTTGCAGATGTTCTGGCGGCAACATAGCTGTGTTTTCAATTTTTTATTTTATTTATTATTTTTTAAAATTTATTTTATTTTTGCCATAATATTCACATGTTGTGAAAATAACCATTAAACTTGTGATAACCTTAAGCTGATAGAGGATACGCCCAGCTTACTGATGAGGGGGGAAAAACCCCCTTAGAAACTCTGAATATCCAAGTGAGATGACCACTAACGAGTAGCTTCCCGCCTCTTGCACCCCAACACGCCGCCCCCCCACCCCCTAAAAAAACACACGACCATCACCTCTTCCACAACCACCCCCACCCCCCCACCCCACACTCGTTTTGTCTGAAAATCATCGCCCACTTTATGAATATAAACAAGTCTTATCACAACCACTTTTTTTGTTATTATCAAACTTGAGTCCGTCTAGTCAGGTGGCTCTAAACCTTCCTAATGCCGCGACCCTTTAATACAGTTCCTCGTGTTGTGGCGACCCCCAACACCATAAAAAAAAATTATTTTCCTCGCTTCTTCATAGCTTTTAGAGTATATGTCTTTTCCGATGGTCTTGGGCGACCCCTGGGAAAGGGCCATTCGACCCCCCAAAGGGGTCGCGACCCACAGGTTGAGAATCGCTGGTCTAGTCAATTCGAGTGCAGCGTACTGTTAGTTACCTTGACCTTAAAACTTATCTACGGTGCCAATCGCTCTCCCCCCTCTCCACTCATTAACGAAGAACTCGGCAGTGCGTCTCAATATTTTACTTTACACAATTTACTAACGATAAGAATGTTCAATGAGTTCATTAGTCTGCAAATATTTGCGTTGCCATTTTTAAAAAAAAAACACAAATGCATTCTGGAGGCGGGTAGAGGAAAATGCAATATTACACTGCAGCTTGTTTCCCAAAGTCGTGATGTACACGCCCATGATCCAGATGTTTATTTCCATATATGTGATGTAAACGCCCAGGAGTAATATGCCAGGTGGATGGGACGTGTTAACCTTGAATGGCAACTCATCCAAGAGAGGGCAAACTCTACACTCAAATCCGGAGATGGAGTCCCGTAGGCGGTGTGAGATTGACACAATGAATATTCCGGCAACTCCTGCAACGCCACTGGTGCCAACCTGTACCATCTACACATGATGTTCCCTTGGGTTAATCAGATGCGAGGAAAGAGGCAAGTCGCTGTCTACGGAACCGGCTTATCCTCCTAAAGAAATATCCCAGGCCTTATGATTTCATCTACACCATCGTCACGTTGTGACGGTCGGATCCCAGAGCAAAAAAATATGTATATATCAATCAGAGCCACAGAGCCGATGTCTTGGGACAATCTGATGGAAGTAGATGTCACGGGTATTTTTAAAGAGAAAGCTCTACGGGAAAAAAAATATTGTAAATTACGTCTCCCAACCACCCTCTACATAACGGGAAACATTAAACACTGTCTGTATATGCTGAGTTAATTTGGTGAAGTCAAGAGTTAGACCAGGGGTGGGCAAACTACGGCCCGCGGGCCGCATGCGGCCCGGCAGCTGATATTATGCAGCCCTCGAAGTCATTTAGAAATTTAAAAAATGTCTGGCTTTTTAAGTTATTTTGTTGAATTGTACAGAATTTCATATACCGTTATGATTGTTTTAACCTTTTTTGATCAACTTTCTTTCTAACTTTCTATTTTTTTAAACAATCCTTTTGACTTTTGTCATGTAATGCTAAAATGCGAATTTACCGATTTTTATTTAGAGAAATGTTTATCGACATGTAAAAATTGAACATAATATACATGCGGCCCCCCCCCCCCCCCCCAAAAAGCTTTACAATTGTCAATGTGGCCCTCCGCATAAAATGTTTGCCCACCCCTGAGTTAGACATTAATTTAAACATTTCCACATCCCAGTTCCTCTACTCAAAGATGCTGAGACTCGAAACCACCGCGGCGAACTGTTTGAGAAACAATGACCTTGGGGGGAGCTTGGAGAATTATCCAGTTTCGGTTCATCACCGAGCTGCATAGAATAGCTCCACAGATAACTGGTTCAGTTTTATCTTTACCATTTGCTGGTTCGGTGTGGATCTTACAGCCTCAAGGTAAGTTCGGTTGCTGTTTTGTTTATTTACTAACATAAAAATGCCTTGCCGCGTTCAGCGTTCTAAACCTTATCTTACAGTTACAGACACACCAATTATCTTGTTGCTATGCGAGTGTGTTGTTTTTGAGTCTTTGTCCTTTTTTGAATTGTCTACACTGCTATGTATGTGAAACACTCCACATAAGAGTGGCGTAGGAAGGGAGCAGCAAAGAGGGCAGTCCGCCCCCGCCCCCTCCCCCCCCCTCCCGTGGCACTTCTATTTCGCTTTGTATTTAAACGCGGCATTTTTTGCGTGAAAGTGGGGCGGCACTAACCCTTGCTGCGCCACAGCTTTCCATGCAACGTGTTTTGAAAGAAAAAGTTTATATCAAATGTGATACTAGTTTGGATATCCTTTCTCTCACCAACAGAGACTTAAAAAAACCAAAAAAAAATTTAAAAATTCAACCAATAATCACTTTAAAAGCCTAATGCTCTTCTAAGTAGGGTCTATAAAGCCTAATGTTATTCTAAGTAGGACCTATAAAGCGTAATACTCTTCTAAGTAGGGCCTATAAAGCGTAATACTCTTCTAAGTAGGGCCTATAAAGCTTAATACTCTTCTAAGTAGGACCTATAAAGCGTAATACTCTTCTAAGTAGGGCCTATAATACTACAAACTTGAAAACTAACGACCACCCCATTTCCCCACACCAACCCTGTATGATTTCTCCCTGGCAACTTTCCCTTTATTATATTATTTATCTTTGTACAGACCCCATACCCCCCTCCCTCCCCCATTAAACTGAGACACCCCGTGTTGTCTGCTGCTCCATAAATATTGCATTGTACTCGGCTGTCATAGGTGATCAATATAAGGTCAAAATGTGGGAATGCAATGTATAGCACCGGCCAGTGTTACAGCAAGTATAGCACCGGCCAGTGTTACAGCGAGTATAGCACCGGCCAGTGTTACAGCAAGTATAGCACCGGCCAGTGTTACAGCGAGTATAGCACCGGCCAGTGTTACAGCAAGTATAGCACCGGCCAGTGTTACAGCGAGTATAGCACCGGCCAGTGTTACAGCAAGTATAGCATCGGCCAGTGTTACAGCAAGTATAGCATTAGCCAGTGTTACAGAGAGTATAGCACCAGTCAGTGTTACAGAGAGTATAGCATTAGCCAGTGTTACAGCGAGTATAGCACCGGCCAGTGTTACAGCGAGTATAGCACCGGCCAGTGTTACAGCAAGTATAGCATCGGCCAGTGTTACAGCAAGTATAGCATCGGCCAGTGTTACAGCAAGTATAGCATTAGCCAGTGTTACAGAGAGTATAACACCAGTCAGTGTTACAGAGAGTATAGCATTAGCCAGTGTTACAGCGAGTATAGCACCGGCCAGTTTAAAGTTACAGCAAGTATAGCACCAGTCAGTGTTACAGCGAGTATAGCACCAGCCAGTGTTACAGCGAGTATAGCACCGGCCAGTGTTACAGCAAGTATAGCACCAGCCAGTGTTACAGCCCACATTACATTGTCGTTATTTTGAAGTTCCTCATATACATGTGCAAGTTCAAGGGCGACTGTACTATATAAACAAGGGGAGAGGGTCGAGTATCCCCTTTTGTTTAAATTATTACAAATTTATTAATTATTACAAGAAGATTCTACATCCGTAACGTGAACTTAATAGTCAATTAACCCCCCCCCCCCCACCCCCCTCTCCAACACACACAAACAATCACAAACATACATACACACACATTTTTGTTTGTTTTGTTAGTTTGCAAAAAAAAAAAAAAAATCCTGAGGCTGTCCAGGGGCGTCTTTAAAGCGCACAGCAAGAGGTGAACACTTAGATTTAGATTAAGATCTGGTTAGGGCGTCGGTAGACAGTTTAACGCTGCAGGCTATATTTGTTAAAAATAGTTGCCGACAAACGTAAATGGCAGTAAATGTGATCTAAGTGAATCCGTCTACACCAGTGGTTCTCAACCTTCCTAATGCCGCAATCCATTAATACAGGTCCTCATGTTGTGACGACCCCCAACCACAAAATTATTTTCGTTGCTCTTCATAACTGTACAGTATGTGCGTTTTTCAATGGTCTTAGGCGACCCCTGGGAAAAGGACGTTCGACCCCCCCCAAAGGGATCGCGACCCACATGTTGAGAACCACTGGTGTATACGCACACGTTTTAGTGTAACCGGCTCTTATACTATAGCATCAATTAGATAAAACTCATCTCTCATTTTCTCACATGCGATGCAGGCCATGGCTTACGTCAGGTACGTTCCCTCACTGCACAAACCGGTCAGCCAGGAAGAGATCCAAACCATTTCTGATGCCCTTAAGTACGACTGTTCTCTTGATCAGGTGCAGGCCTTAACAGGTGATTGATCGTTGGTTATTGATGAGTCAAATTATTTCAGTCAACAACTGTAAATTATCGTAATAACCCTTTCTTGTGCTGTCCTTACTTTTCGTCAATTGATGAAAGTTATTGAAAGCGTGCTTCATTAATATGTAATCTAATAGAGTTGGACCAGGCCCGCACCTTGGGGTGGGGGGGGGCGGACCATGGCACTTGTCAGGGGCCCGAGCTAAGTAGGGGCCCACCCTTTTAAAATATACGCACATGTTTGAAAAACGAAAAGGGGCCCGAAATATGTCAGCTGCCTGGGGTTCAGAATTTCATGAGTGCTGGCCTGGACGGACTAATAAATAAAGTTTGGTTCATTGAAGGATTAAAAAAAAAAAAAAAAAAAAAGCTTACATAATATTTATACCGAGGTCGAACATTTTTTTTGTCGAAATCAAGACAATGCCATTTTAAAATTTTAAGGTAGTATATTTAAAATCGTGTTGCTCCATAGGAGCCCCAAAAATAAACAACTATTCGTGGTAACGCGGAGAGAACTCATTTATCAGTGAGGCGTTCTTGTGTTTCTGTAATCGTGTGCCAATTTGGATTAATGATATTTCTTTTAGTTGTGTCATTTATTTTATGTCTTCAAATCAGGAGTTGGTCTGGGCCTTTTTTTTTATAAATTGAAATATTAATATATAATATATTTCCTTTTAAATGTTGTGGTGTTAACTGTACAAGTTTCAGCGCGAGACAAACCAGGACAGATGATTCTTTTTTTTTTTTAAACAACAATCCAGTATTTTCCTGAAAAAAAAAAAAACGAATGGTCACCTAAATTAGACAGAATTTCAACTGGTTTACATCAATACATCAGGGGAGAGAGCTTTTTTTAAAGACATCTTTCATAGACTACATATTATTATTATAATTTTGTTTTAAAGTTGTTGTTTTTTTTTTTTTGGTTTACATTATGGTTAAATGGAAAATAACCACCTTCAAAGGGTCAATAACCCTTTATAGGTTTATTTATGATGTAAACATTTTGAAACGTTAAATCCCTTCTGACCCTCTGCATGTCAACAATGATATTCTGATTCAAAAAGGATTGTGTCATTGTATGGAATCACTCAATCATAACCTTTATTTATTAACATAAGTAAACCATGGTTTTCTCATCAGCTGAAGCCAATGATGCCTTGGGGGCGCTGTCACTGTTAGATTCACTCTGTGAGCCCATCCCAGAGGTCAAGTACCCCCGGACCCCTGGCTACAGGCCACAGCCAGATGACCGGGTGGGCAATGCTTGGTCAGTGAATAAATACTATGTCTGGGGTTTTTTACAGAGAGGGGCCATAACCCACTCAAGTACAGTTCTAGTAGGTCGTGGAGGGGCTCAGAATGAAATTTACTGGACTTCATTTTAATAACAAATTTGGAGGGGGAAATGGGTTTAAGTTCTATTTCATTATGTTTACCTAAAAAAAAATTAATTTAAAAAAAATCATAAGTTTAATTTAATGCAGATAAAACTAGCTAGATGTGCTAACAATTGGAGAATCAAGTACTGGCTGACGTCTAGAAGAAGCAACTAGTATGCCCTAGAAATATTTGTTTCATAACAAAGTCAAGGAATTCTGGTTTCCCCAAAAAAATATTCAATGAATCTAAATGTTTGATGATTACCGTGTAAGTTAGTTATGTGTATTTAATATAATTTTTTGACTGGATCTATTCTCAGGGCTTGGAGATGTGACGTCCGAGGGGCGCCAAAAGGAAAGCTTGCAGGAAAAACATTCGCCATTAAAGACAATACAGCAGTAGCCGGTGTTCCTATGTCTAATGGGAGCAAACTTCTGCAAGGGTACATCCCAGAGTTTGATGCCACTGTTGTGTCTAGGATACTGGACGAAGGTTTGGAAACACTAAAATATTCTTATATTTATTCGTTTTATTTTTAATCCTGCAAGAAGCCCAACTTCTTTTTTTTTTTTATTATTACAAAATTAATTGGCGTAACTGATCGAGTTCAATTTTATTTGGACATAAATCGATTGTTTGTATTCAACTGTAGATGCAGAGTGAATTAATAACTGCCGAAATTTGATGGGTTTTTTGTTGTTGTTTTTTTACAGGTGGTAGAATTTTGGGCAAGGCTTCTTGTGATGATTTTTGCCTGAGTGCTATGGGCTTCTCCTCCGTGGATGGCTACGTGGCTATGCCGGAGAAACCTGACTACAGGGTTGGGGGGTCAAGCTCGGGGTCAGGTGTACTGGTGGGTAGCAGTTAAAAACAAGGCCGATCACTCTTGGTCGCGTTTTAAAATGAGAGTAAAAGTCCTTGCCCTACACGACATAAATTGTTCCGCTCCCCATGCAGCCCCCACCTATAAATCTGAATCTGCCACTCAATGTACAGCTGCCACTCAATGTACGGCTGCCACTCAATGTACAGCTGCCACTCAATGTACGGCTGCCACTCAATGTACAGCTGCCACTCAATGTACAGCTGCCACTCAATGAACGGCTGCCACTCAATGAACGGCTGCCACTCAATGTACGGCTGCCACTCAATGTACGGCTGCCACTCAATGTACGGCTGCCACTCAATGTACGGCTGCCACTCAATGTACGGCTGCCACTCAATGTACGGCTGCCACTCAATGTACGGCTGCCACTCAATGTACGGCTGCCACTCAATGTACGGCTGCCACTCAATGTACGGCTGCCACTCAATGAACAGCTGCCACTCAATGTACGGCTGCCACTCAATGTACGGCTGCCACTCAATGTACGGCTGCCACTCAATGTACGGCTGCCACTCAATGTACAGCTGCCACTCAATGTACGGCTGCCACTCAATGTACGGCTGCCACTCAATGTACGGCTGCCACTCAATGTACGGCTGCCACTCAATGTACGGCTGAACCAGTACCCAGCATTCAACAGTAACTGAACAGAAAGAAAGACAACTACTTTTTAAAAAAAAACAACACTATGTTGCAAGGGAATCACATACAAATCTTTGACGACTTGTTTGGGTTTTTTTTAATGATTGAACCCTAACCTCTAATCTTCAGTGCAATGCAACGGTTCTTAACCTTTTTGAAGGATTTCACCCCCATCTGAATCTTAAAACACCCCTACGATAAATAAGCAAATGAAGGGCTGAGTAGAAAAAGTACTTAAGTTACATTTTTCCAAAAATGAGTTAAGACAGGCATTGTATTTGATTACTTCCCCAGAATCATTCCTGTAAATGTCATTCATGAAAAATGTCCACAAGTGTTTGATACAGAGTTACCTCGAGCAGATTTTAATGTATTTAAATAAGAATTGATACATTTTAAACTCATTTTTCTCAAAACTTCAAAAATACACTTAAGTACTTTTTCTACTCGGCCCTTCAAATAAACCTGATTTTCTCGGTCTTCCCTCACCCCTTGACAATGCCTCCCACACCATTTGAGCACCACTGGTGTAATGTGATACCTCTGATGCCCTTGTTACATGAAATTTGTTCATTTTTTTTCCCTTCATTAATAATCCCACAAAAAACGACTCCCAAAAACAGGTAGCTACAGGACAAGTGGATATGGCAATAGCAGCAGACCAAGGAGGCTCAATCCGCATTCCAGCTGCCTGGACAGGAACAGTGGGCCTCAAGCCTACATATGGCCTGGTGCCGTACACTGGCCTGATATCAATAGAACCAACTGTGGACCATGTTGGACCAATAGCCAAAAATGTGACGGACTGTGCCCTATTCCTCGAGGTGACACTGAGACTAATCCTAACTTTTCCTAAAACTAACAAAATAACGGGTTCAATGGGAGATCCGCGTTTCTTGTACAATTAAAGTAAACAGATGTTGTTGCTCTATTCAGTAAACTATTTGTCAATTGGGCTAATTCAGATAGATGCTACCTCATCATTAGGTTTAGGAATAGATTTAGGGTTCAGGTTAGGGTGAGGGATAGATTTAGGGTTCAGGTTAGGGTGAGGGATAGATTTAGGGTTCAGGTTAGGGTGAGGGATAGATTTAGGGTTCAGGCAACCAAGATGACGGCCATGGTAAAAAAAAACGCGGTACAATCTATAAGAATTTACCGTGTATTGTTTTCAAGTTATACAATTTTCATATAAAGAATAATTATAATGTTTGTCTGTTAAAAGTTGACCAGCATGTTGGAATGCTTTCTAAATTGATTACTAGTTTTAAAATATATACGGTTATGCAACCAAGAGAAGCGTGGCGATAATACATTTATGCAAATCAATGCTGTTGGAAATATTGAAAGAAATATTACCTCTTGGGTGATTTAGCTTCACTGCAAACAACGTACTTATAACATTTGCTAGTTAATAACCGATTCAATCATAAAATTACTTTTTAAAATTCATAACCGATTCAATCATAAAATTACTTTAAAAAATTCATAACCGATTCAATCATAAAATTACTTTAAAAAATTCATAACCGATTCAATCATAAAATTACTTTTAAAAATTCATAACCGATTCAATCATAAAATTACTCAAAACAATTCTTTTACATTAAATTTTTTGTGCACATTCTTTCTGATACGTTATCCAAAAAAAAAATTTCTTTGCAAAAACCAGGGTATTATATTTTAAGGAGTATGATAATTGTGTTCTACTGACCAGGTAATAGCCGGCAATGATGGCTTAGATGGAAGACAGGCTGCAAACTTGGACATACCAGAGTACAGCAAACAGGTAGGTTGTCCTAGTCTCGTTGACTTTATATTCAGTTATAAGGTTTATTTATTTTTAAAAAATGCCTACACTGAAATTAAAGATTAAACAGATAGACATTTTAAAACGAGTGTGTCCATGCATAATGGAAGTGATAGGGCAGAGGTAGGAGATACATAGCTCTTGACTCTGTGTCACCCACAACATAACTTTGCACGAAGCAAGTCATGTTTGAAAAATATGAGAGAGAAATATTTACATTAGAAATGTCAATGAACTGTAGTAGTTGCCTTGCTCTGTTTAATAAATAACACACACATGTCGTGACATGTGCAATAATGGGGAATAACTGAGGAACGAAAGAATTCATTAAGGGGGGAGGTACACCCAGAACATAGGTCGACTACTAAAAAATTCACCAAAAAAAAACTATTGAAGTTACAAGTGTCAAATTTGCACTGAAGCTAGAGGAATAGTCATTCTACCATAATAACACAAAAAATAACCATTAAAAAGTAATACATAATAGTTTGCTTATATTGGAAAAAAAAAAAGAAAAATGGGATGTTGAAAATTGGCATGTCAGACTAAAAAAATTAGATAGAATGTTTTAAGCTCAAATTTATTATACTTTTTTAACCATATAGAAATATGGATTAGCTATGGCATGAACTAAGAAAAATGTGAGAAATTGAATACTTTTGATATCACAGGATCCCAAAGTAAACTAATTTTGAAATTTTAAAATCAAATTTTGATAAATTGTAAAATGTGTAATTATTGATATATTGTAATATGCTTAGTTGCTGCCATAGACAATTATATTATATAGCATCATGCAAAATTTCAAACAAATTGGTTGACATTTTAAAAAGTTATCATTTTTTATGTGAACTAAATGTCAAAATTTTGTGAATGAACACGCATTAATTTTGTTCATAAAGTCAATGAATTCTTTAATTTTAATGACCCCCTGAAAGATAAGGATATCATTTAGCTTCAACTTTTGACTCTTCTAACCCTAATTTAAGCCTTCTTCTGGTTCTTTTAGCTTCTAAGGACTTAGTTTTTTTGTTTTTGTGCTTTCGATCATAATAAAATAATTGAAAGTAAACAGACCAAGGGAAAGCTGTAAAAATCTTAGAGGAGCCTCCTATTTTTTGGATCCATCATTTAAAAGAAGGCTTGCTAATGCAACATCAATGTTGACAGCTCTTAAACCATTATATTTGTTCTTAGGGCACATTTTCAATATAGTACTATTCATCGATTCGTTCGTATTTTGATTATAACTATCTAGATATTTACTAAATATACTTGGATGTGAAAGGTATACAAAATTGGCCTAATTAAATTCATTGCTGACTACTGATACTGATTCACTTTTATTATAATAAACATTTAAAACTAATCTTCACTTTAATCTCAATGAGAATCATTTACTCCATAGATGTCTTTCAATTTAATTTCTGCCATGTTCTGGGTGGGCGTGGCATATGGTGTTTCAAGAACACTACACTTGGGTATTTTAATTTTAGTCAAGCCAAGGGTAATTCATCTTGAACGATTGAATCAATTCAGATTGTTTTAATTATTTTATTTCCATTTGAAATCTCCACATTGGGTCCAATATTAGGCTTAATATGTCTATTTTTATGAAACATTCGTTTCTTTGAATATTTGCTATCACTAGGCATTGTATAAACAAATTATAAACAAATATTAAGACAATTATAATGTTCACAAAATTGTTTTGTTTATTTCTATGGAAGCTGCCATATTTAAAAGGACTGATCATTGTATTAAACAATTATTGGGGAGGTCATCATTGTTTTAAAATAATTAATTCAGAAAAAGTATAATGGTATTTTATTTTTTTGGGGTAATTTCCGAAACTACCCCTTCTAATAAAAAATTCATAGCTCAAGAACTATTTAACATAAATTAAAAATAATTACACATAATTGTGCAGAATTGAATACACTTTAATTTGATATCAATGATTATTGCTAAATCGAAAATTAGCCTTTTTCCATTTTTCTCGGTGTACCTCCCCCCTTAATGTTTTTGTTGGTCTAATAATATTCCTCTTCAAAAAAAAAAATTAAGGTGATTTTTAAAAAAAATATGTTTTAAATAATAATCTGGCTTGAACAATTATAAAAAGATTGTCTCTATTATTGATTTGGGAACATAAATTTTTTTATGTTAAAGGTTGTGTGCTACTATGAAGCGTCTCTGCATGTGTTCAATAAAGATTTACTTAGTGACACTATGAAAAGGAGAAAAAAAAATCCGGTGTTAGAAAACAAAAAATGTTATTTTCATATTTAAAGTATTGTATCAAAATATATTGTAAAGACATTTTATCAACTGCTAGTAAATTTATCGGAAAACTGAAATTGCAGGAAATTCTCAATTTTTTTTTTTTTTTTCATTCTCACATTTTAAAAGCTTGAAGTAGGAATACTGCACAAAAAGCTTGGACTACTTATAGAAGGATTCGATGCGTGCGTGCTTGAAACTCAAGCTGCAGTCAGAGAGTTTCTTAACGATGCTGCACTTGCTGGACTGGACACAGGAAGTGTGTCTGTGCCACTTCATAAATATGGTAGAGCGTATTTAAAAATTATAATGCTCCAATAACACAAAAAAGCGCTTGATTCTAGAATAATTTGTATACAAGAAATTAGCATGGAAACATAATACTGCTTAAAACAAAAAAATTCTAAATTTATATAATTGGTAACTAATAATATTTTACAGGAGTAGCTCTCTTGACGGGCTTCTTGTCACAGGGCTCCAACACTTGTTTCCAGCAGGGCAGTAAGTAATGGTGTCATCTATTTGGTGTCATCTATTTGGTGTCAACTATCTGGTGTCATCTTTTTGGTGTCATTGTCATTTGATTAATAAAGGTGTAATTTGCCAGGGTGGAATGGTTTGCATGTCGATACAATTAAATTATCTGCATGAAAAGTATTTGTCAACACCTAATGTTGGCCCATTGTTCAAAATAGAAAAGTTGTGATTAGGTAAACAGTATACACATAATAGTTGTAAATTATTGTTTGCTATAACCATAAATATTTCTGTAAACCAATTTTTTTTTAAAAATAAACCCTTATTGATAGAATAATAATACATTTTAGAAATCTAATCTCTGTGAATTCATAAAACAATGTAATGTGATTTTGACTAATTCATTTATTGAAATATTCAATTCGTCAGCTGCTGCACAGTTTCTTAAAGGATTTTACCCGACAAGCCTAGAGAAAGCTGTCCGTCAGGGTAGTCAGTGCTCGGGGGGTCTTCTAGCACCAGGCATTAAGTGCTTCACAACCATCGGAGAGCTCTTTAGCCGTCGCTACGGCAACCACTACTACTGCAAGAGCAGAAACATTATTTTGGAACTGACCAAGCAATATGAGGAGGCCCTGGAGAGATGTGATGTCATTGTCATGCCAACCCTGACCCATGTGTCATCAAAGTTTACCAGCAGACGTTCAACAGAAGTGGAAACACAAGCAGGTAATTTATGAATGCAAATGTTTAACGCTTATTCTAAAGAACGTTTTGTTTATTTATAAACAGATTTCAGACTCACTAGTTTTAGAGCCATATCTATGAAATAGTAGAGAGGGAATCCAATATGTTTGTGATTACCTAGGACTTTCTTATTTATAATTCTTTTATCCAAAATATCATTGTAGGCCGACATTAAAATTAATCCTCAATTTTATAAACGCAGTTGGAGAAACTATTTTGCATTTTTACTTGGTTTTTACAAATATCATTTAACAATTACTGTTCTTTGAACTACAAGTCAAACACCTGCTCCAGGGTTTTGCTCAACTCAGGGCCGGCCCTAACAATTGTGGGGCCCTATGCGAAACGGATTGCACGGGGCCCAGTCTGGGTAGGGATCAGGATAATAAGTGAAAATTAAGATTTTGTATTAGAAAATAAAGTGTGGGCCCACTGCGGCCGCATAGGTTGCAGTGGCCTAAGGCCGGTCCTGGTTCAACTCCTACATTTTTCTTTAGATTAACTGTGATTAATCTACACTTTAGGTTTTAATAATTAGTCATAATTAAAAATCTCTCTGGGTTCCAAAAATGTATAATTCGTCTGCTGCTCACTAAAAGCATGGGGCAATGGTTTATCTCATCTTATAATAATGCTTGGATTTTTAAAAAAACTTTAAGAAGATTATGAGCCATCATATTCTTGTACAATTTATTTCAGGAGTGACAGTCATTTTATAACATTTTCATCATTAACTTCTAAAAACTAAAAGGCTATTGGGAAAAGAAGGTGTGTCAAATTGGAATTAATTCTGATCTAAAATTTGTCATAGCATTAAATAAGAAATCAAACTTTGCAAAGAAATAACACGCAAAAGGGAAACAATTAGTTTCAGAATTTTTGCACATTCTGGATACTGCCTCACCACCAAGATACTACATTTACACTAGGTAATAATGTGGTCATATTTATTTTACTCTTTGATTGCTAAAATTATTGGTAAGCCATAATAAAAGACATGACTTTCAGATGTTACTCCGTATCTTACAGTTGCAATAAAAATTGATGAATGTTTTGTTTCATTTTTACAGCTTACTTAAAGGAAAGCACGGACCAGATTGCAAACACAGTTGTTGCAAACATGACAGGCCACCCAGCCTTGACTTTACCACTCGGGAAACTAGGAGACGGATCTAAGGATAGTCTGATGATTGTTGGCAGAAAGTTTGATGAGCTGACAGTTCTACAAGTGGCCAGGGCTCTAGAAAAAATTATACCTGACAGGAATGAAGAAGCATAACTTGAAGCTATTCATTTTTTTGCTTTAATTCTTTTTTGCTCTGGTGATGTTATAAACTTCAGTGAATTTTCTGGGTTATTTTATACACTATTAAAGACTACGGCCCCAGAGTGATTTAAATATATATTTATTAACTTCTCCTGGCAAGCATTTATTTTTTTTTTTTTTTTTTGTCAGATTGAACTTGTGAATAATCTAGTGTTCTTCGGTGTGTTACATTTTTTTTTTCTTTTTCAGTCAAAACTGGCTGGTCTAATTATTAAGGTACTATGGAACAATTTAGTTGAAAAAGGGAGATGGACTCATGAAGTGTGTCTTCACTAAAAGTTCTATAGGCCTATATCTTTGTGTGACCGTCAAACAGTCTAGATATAAATATAGACATACATAAATATTTTGAAGAATACATTTTTAGAGTAACTAAGTTGCATCATGTTATCAGTTTCCCAAACCTATTGGGGCTTTCCTTTTTTATTATTTGCAAAATCAAACTAAAACTCTCCAGATTGATTTCTTGGAAAACTGGGATAAAGAAAGAAGCCTAAATTTAGCTGACTCATAATTAGACATAGCTTACTAAACCTAATAATTATTTAAAAACTTTTAAAAACTGTGTTGAGAGTTTAGAGTAAAATTATAACAAGTCCATTTTTGTGATGTTTCAAATAATTGTTCTTTGGTGACAATTTTTTCTGATGATTAACACCATTTTCTCCCAAGTAAGGCTGTAAAAATTCAAAAGTTTCGGAATAATATTTTTATTTCTCAAAATGATCTGAAAGCGCAAATGTTAAATTTGCATAAATTTATCATGTACTACATGATCAATTTATGCAAGGTGTAGTTATCTTTAAAACTCTCTAACTTTAAAATACAATCACACACAAAAACTAAACATATAATAAAATGAAATTCTTTAGATTAAAAACAACCAGCTGGACCAAACCTAAATTTTGAAAATTTTCATAACACAAATGAGTATAATATAATCCCCCCCCCCCCCCCCCATTTAAAATAATTATATATTTTAATTCTTGTAACATAATTTGAAAATAATTTTTACATCTGCTTATGATGGATTTAGATTTTAACTATGAATAAAACAACAAATGTTTAAAAGTAAAGTTTTAATGGTGATTAAAAACTTTTTTTTACAATAACTTTGACTTGCTTCTTTTAAAATCGGAGAAAAATGTATTCATAATATAGTAAAAATATATTCATAATATAGTAAAATGCAAAAAATAATAAGTTTCAGTTTGGATTGATGAAAGCATGTGTGGTAGTTTCTATACATAGTTTACACAACAATGTTCACAATTAGTGAACTCCATCAGCTCCTTATTTCCATTTATGACATAAATGAAGGCATAGTTGGTAGAAACTATTGTTAGACAAAAATATAAATATATATTATATTATAAACCTATTTTAAAAGACTTTTGTTTATTTTTATTTTTTTTAAAATCTTATTAAAGATTTTTTTTTTAAATGTCATACATCATTATACCCGTTTTTAGAAGAAGATGAAAATATAACATTAAAAAAATATGTTCTAATATGGAATGAATAATAAGAGAAAGATGTTGGGATTTTAGATAAATTATAAATAAACTTATGGCACCGGTATTAAAAAAAATTTACTGAAAAACACAAGGGTTTAGATTTCTTTTAGAAACTATCTAAATTTTGACCATGAAAAAATTGTTTATATTATTTTATTTGTTTAAATATTCACAATGCTCTTAGTTTAAGAAGTAGGTCAATAGGTAAGGCTATTCATGATTCGGATAAAATATTAATGATTGTACCAGATTATAACTGCCCTGTACCGGCAGACCAATTTAGGGCAACATTAGCTATCAGTTTTGTTCAAAAAACAATTTGGACATATATTTGGCCAAAGAAGAAAAGAAATTGTAAACTTAACTGACCTGCTTAATGCGGCCTGATTTTAAACCAGCGAATCTTGAGTTTTATTGCTATAAATAGGAAATAGGGGTAATCTTCACAAATCTAATACAGAATGTCCCATAGCCTAGTGAATTGAACACATTTATTTTTCAAGGGCCTAATTTCATATAAATTATTTAAAAGAACCTGGCTTTGAAATTCAGTATTTTCATTTGCTGTTTTTGGCAGCTATAAATTCCTAAATTTGCTGTAAAAATTACCAGAAAACATCAAAACTATATATGTGTTAAAAGTTAGAACTTTTAAAAATAATTACTGTTATGCAGCTTTGAGATTTTTAAAAAAATGTTTAACTGTTAAAATTCATTTAAAAAAAAATAAAAGTTAACTTGTAAACATTTCTGTTGACTGTTCAGTACTTTCGGTGTACTTCTTGGACATTTTTAGCTTTTTATTTATTCTGGTCATAGTTAATGGTAGAGATCTCAAGCTTTTCTGCCAGATGTCTTACAGGGTCACCACTTTCTAATATTATTAAATGGGTTCACCAACATTGAATGATAAATTACTCATTTATTTTTTTAATTTATCAAATAGGTAACAGAACTTTCAATTATTTTGAATCAATTTTGCAGGATAGAATGTTGATGAGGGAATATGTTAACTGATGTCAAACAGGATAGCGAAATACTTCAGCTTTTTATGGCTTTTCAGTTTCCCAAATTTTTTAATATAAAATTTAGTCCCATTCATTAAAAACAGTAGATTGATTTATAAACAGTAGATTATATAGTCAAATATAACCAAACAGTCTCTTCTATTTACACATAAGAAAAGTAATTTCTGAAAGTTCAGTATCAAGTATGAAATGACTAAATAAAAGTTAAAAACTTAAGCTTTGAAGCTTCAACATAAGTTAATTAAAGCCTAGAAAAAGACTAATTAATGTATAATGCAACTTTGCAAATGCTTAGTCCTCACATAGTGAGAAATAATATAAAGTGAAATAAATGCCTATTAAATTAATAAAGCAAAATTAAATAAGCTAAAAATAATCTCCCCAAAAATAAATAAAAACATGTCAAGTATTTACAAACATTTTACAGTTATGAAAATAAAAGAATATTTACAACATCTATTGACTTATAACACTCACAGAGAAATGTGGACACAATTTACTCAAAATTCAAAGAATTCAATTAATCAGTGCTGCGCTTTGACACCTATGTTAATTTTTTTTTTTAAAGAGTCCATTTGACGTTTGTGAAATCCTTTAAAAATTCATCAACTTTGGATGACATCCATGCTGACCGAATTAAAGATTATATAGTTAAACTGTGTTTTTTTAAATACAAATCTGCTAAATTGGTGACAGAAGTAAAGAATTGAACTTTAGATGAAAGTCTTGTTCCAACTCAGGTGCATATATGCACACAACACAATAAACCAATGCACTAAAGAATTTGAGTATCACTATTAATGAGAGCTATTTTGTGGAGTGTTACATATATTTAAACAAATAGTTCTGTTTGAGAATATTGCAAAAATTTAGTGAGGACATTTGTCTAAAATGGAAAAAAAAATGTTTGGCTTTGTCTACTACAGAGGGAAAATAATATCACAGGACCCTCTATTAACATTACAAAATTATTGAAAGATTTAAAATATAATTATTTACAATTGATAAATGTGGTTTTTATCGTGAATTCCAAAACATTATTTTAAAGGGTATAAGTTAAATGTGTGGTTATAAATTTTTAAAAATATTATAATTTTCTGATATTTACTAAATCTGGGGCGCTTCAAGCATATGTTATCAAGATGTCCTGTCCGTAGTTTCATAAACTACCTACTTAATGAGCTATGTAAAATGTACAGAACATTCACTTTTCATAACAGCCCAAACAATTAAAAAAATAAATCTTTGACAAATTATTGCTGTTTTGCTTTACATTTGTGGTCAGTGGTGATTAAATTAAAAACAGTTTTTACCCCAAAACATGGAATGAATGAAATGAAAAAAAAAAAAGAAAGTGTAGTTTAGCGCTTCTGTTTATAGAGCACCGGTTTTAAGGATGTTATAAATCTAAGATTGTCTTGTGCTAATGACAGTTCACATTGCTATTGGCCAATCATTTTGTTTCCTGAATGGGCTCTGGATTAACAATAATAATGTGGTCCTTCTTAGGGCGCTCATGTATGCAGAAATAGACCCTGAAATGCAAGAAATCAAATTCTTTTTAAAGTTATGAATTCTTTTTTACATGTTCATACTCAAGCCCAACCAATGAAAGAAGAATTGGAGAAGGGTGTAAGGTTGGGGGGGGGGGGGGGGGGGGCTTATGTATAAAGTAGAATATAGTTCATTTCTTTAAGGAAATCCACCAAAATATGGACAGCTTAACCTAATTTTTTCCCCTTGGCCACCTGTTTATAATTTTGTATCCTTCCAAGAGTCATGCAGGCAGGGGTGGAATGGGGGTGTTTGTATGTGTGCCTGGTAAACAACATTTTGATTTATCTATGTGGTTGAAATTAATTTTAATTAAGGATCTTCAATTTTAGGGTGCCAGAAGGGTCTTTTACCTTAAAAATGTTAGTTTTTTAAAATGATTTTTGCTAAGAACATTTAAAATGCAACAAATTTTTTAATCGACTGCCAGGGATAAGATTAAACAAATTATTTTTAATAATTGCTATCAGTTATCTCACATTGTCTTTGAGCCTCTCCTTTCCCCCCCCCCCCCCCCCCCCACCATTCAACAAAAGCTATGCAATATAATTCTGAGTTTTTAACATAAATTTTAATAATTATTTTTCAATTGTGTGCATTACATGAAAAGGGTATCTCCATTTAGTAACCATAACATGATATTTCAATTTAATGTACTACATAAAATTATATTCCCATCTAAATGCACTACATAAAAATAAAATACTTCCATTTAGTGTACTGCATTACATAATATTTCTATAGAACTCACCCAAAGAGAAGAAAAGTGAGGTAACTGCATGAGGCCATGACCAGATACACTGCCCCTGGCATGTAGCTTACTGTTGTGGCATAAATTTTATTGAATGCTGTGGTGGACACCAGGTTACAAATTGTCTCAACAACGGCAATGCTGGAGAAAACAGCACCTGGAACAAAAATTGAAAGAGTATTATTACCTAGCCTCGAACGGCTCCATGAAATAAGATCACATATATTTCAGTTCAGCTTATAGAAGACCCTTTTCAAAATTTTTCTTTCATTTGTAAATTTTTCCTTATTTGATGTTTCTGCCAAAAATATTTTGAAATGCCACAACATTTTCTTTTGATTTACTCATATTTAAAGGGGATGAATAACTTCTTCTTATTTTACTTGCATGTATTTTGTTTATTTTCTGTAAAGTTCCACTCAAAAGCTGTGATACTTGGTACTTTTTTAAGGACAAGTATTTAATCAAAAGTGCCATAGGTTGCAACGAAATAGGACAGAAGCTCCTATTTTTTAATTGTGAGCACATACAGACGCTCATATATATATTTTTTTTAACTTAGAGAGTTTTTCTAGCTCTATATATGACGGCATATCATGAAAATAAACCTATATATGGAGTTTCAATCACTCAATACCTTGTTGGTCTGGCCCAGCTAACACAGATAGCATTGTCCGCACTATGGCAGAAAATGGTGATGTTGGGGTCAGCAAAATGGGGACTGTCAATGAAAGAAATGGCTTTTTAAAATTAAAATAAAAGTTTATGCATGAGAAGTACGAATGTAAGGAAGCATAATTTATACAAACAGTTAACTTAAGCAGCTCTTCTATGTGGGGTGATTTAAACATAGGGAAAAATAACTATTTATTTTCTGAGAGGAAAGCGCCAAATGGGTTGGTTCCTATCATATCTGCTTTCATATCATTTGCTGTTGTCGTGGTTTGGCTAAGTAAACATGGATTGGATGACCATACCATGAATTGAGAGGAAAGAGATTATTCAGAGTAAAAGTAATTATTATTTTTTTTTAAACTATATAATTGTGTCTGTTTAAATTAACCCTACTCAACTTACTTAAATCGAGTTTAGAAACAACAAACGTGAATTTGAATACAGCCCAACTTGGAATAAGAAGTAGCCACCACGGAAAAGCTACTCTGTTTTGCACAAATTTGGACGTACCCCATAGGTATCATTTAGGATGACTATTCCCTTAACCCAGTGTCACAAACCTTAGTCTTGTTCAGACACTCTAACGCAGCGGTTTTCAACCTGTGGGTCGCAACCCATTTGGGGGTCGATCGACCCTTTCATGGGGTTAGCCTGAGACCGTCGTAAAATGCATATACTCTACAGTTATGAAGTAGCAAGAAAAATAATTTTGTGGTTGGTGGTCGCCACAGCAAGAGGAACTGTATTAAAAGGTCATGGCATTAGGAAGGTTGAGAACCACTTCTCAAACGTAATGAAATTTTTCATATCAATTTTTAAAAATATCAATTAAAATATAGATTTTAAGAATTTCTTTCTAAACCTATCAATGGTAAAATGTGGAGCTGTTTCTATTGAAATTTATATTTCTGAGCGCCCTGAGTTGCATGTTTTTTTTATTAAGTGCAGACTTACCAAAATAAAAATGCCACGAGACTTGTATGTAGGCTTCGAATGTAAAACCGACCCCCTGAGACAGAATGCCTATCATCCCAATCTTCTCGTCGGACATGCAGCACTGAAGAAATTTTAAAAGAAGAACCCCAAAGAACGAAGTTCCGGCCGTCCTTATTGCGTTGTAGTTGCCTATTTCCTTGGAGCTCCAGCAGAAAGGTCTGTGGAGCTGGTACAGGGTGTCCATGGAGCCCACGTTTAAATCGTTGGCGACGCCAAAAACGAACAGCAGTAAACACAAGCAGAATGTCATGCGTCTGCGGACGGTCCCGTCAAAGATATAAAAAGATACAATCCTCCTAATGTGCGATAAAGGGTTGCGTCCCATTCCCGTTGGACGGAGATGTACTGGCAGTGTTTCTTGAAGGGTGAATACGAGAACGAGAAATGAGATGAGCATCATGGCGACCAGGAGGAGGCATGCGTAAAAGAAGTCGACGTACTCGATGAGGTATCCCACCGCCACATTTGCCCCGGCGCTCATGATGGTCGTGGCGCATCCGATAAAGTAGATCCAAAACGTCCGATCGTGTTTTGATGCATTCATATCAGCTGTTAGGGCGAACAGACCGAGTAGAATAGCAAACCATGATCCCGCCAGGCCATCGATACCATAAGCAATGTAGGTATAATTTAGGTCAAGGTTGAACCTGAAAAAAAAAGTGATTGTTTGATGGAAATATTTTGAAAATGCATTACATGAAATGGCAACAAATTTTCAATTTGGTGATATCTTTAAGCAGTCAGCCCCAGCAACTTGACATGACACCACTGACAGACATTTATCACAGTAATTAGCGACTATCAAAAAATAAATCACAATGGAACTTTTTATTTCAAGAAAAAAAACATTTTTGTTCTTACTCTGATTTCCATTATGAAGAGGAAAATTTAGAAAATAGAAATGTTAAAATATATCATTAGGTTTATAATGATGATATTCATTTATCCTGTATCCCTCATTTAAAAATAAACTGTGCATGTTTGTCTTTGTTAACTTACTTAATGATGCATGTGGTCAGTGCCATGCGCAAGAGATTGCTAAGAACTGGAAACATCAACAAAAGTCTGCGACCCAGGAAATCAGAGTATGACCCAATGATCAGGCAGGTGAAAAATGCAGGTATGCACATGGTCAAATTTAAATTTGTTAACAGTTCAGATGCCTGCAGAAAAGAAGGGTTTTTTTGGGTTTTTTTTGTTGGTTTTTTTTTTTGGGGGGGGGGGGATTATTCACTTGGGAAACAATTTTGATACAGTATATTATGGTACAATATTCAAATATGAAAAGTTTTTTAACTAGGCCTACAAAATTTTGTACAATTTGATTAAATCTTTTCAATTAATATAAATAAATATTCAGATATCAAATCAAACCATATAACTCATTATAAATATTTGAAAATAATAGGATATAATTAAAATCATTGGCAATATAAAATACACTTATTAGATTTTTTATTGATAAATAAGTGTTTAGCACAAACCAAAAAAAAACTGATGCAAAATATAATAAGTATTGGCGTATGCACTATTAAGGATTGTTAAATTCAAGTCATTGAAGAGAAAACTAGTGTAAAATAAGAAATGGTTGACAGCGACAGACAAAGGCAGTCTCCCCCCAAATTTCTTGTTATCTCACCTCGGCTTGCAACTCATCAGCTTCTCTGGCTCTAGAATCGTTGAGCTCAACATTGCACGCGGCCGTATCTGTTTCATTGATGCCAAGGCCACGATCGCTTGAGAGCCTCTTGACTATGTACTGTGCCATCAGTGTATCCCTAGCGCTGCCTGCGGACCTGTGTGAAAATGGAGGAAGTCATTTGTAAAATGACTAACTTCGGTTATTTTACTCTAACTGTGTGAATGTGGCCCTGTACTATTCTATAGCATTATCATTAGCCAAGTTTTTGGCTTGATTTTCTGAATGAGTTGAAGTTGATGTGTTTTTCTGTTACAATTATGTTTTTAGTCCTGCTTTTTTTAATGCAAAAAAAACAGAAAAGTGGGGGGCGGGGGTTAACCCGTTTTGTAACGAGGCTGTTTGAATTTTTCTCCCTTTAAATTTATTATTTTCAAAATTTATCTTTCTTTCCGTACACTCCACCCCCCCAAACCCCCCCCCCCCCAAAAAAAAAAAATCCCTCAGTTCCCAAATTATTATATTTTTAAAAAATAGCAAATAAAAAGTCACGTAACTTTATCACACTAATTAGATTAAATCTAGTGGCGTAGCTAGAGTTAGTGCCACCCGAAGATATTTATAACCCATCCATCCATATAAAAAAACACACAAATATGCCCCCCCCCCAAACCTCCTTCCCCCGCACACGCACAATTATCCTACCCTCCTACACTAGAGATCAAATAAATTGAGAGACGCGAGACATAGAGTGCTGCTTATACTTAGACAAGCGCCGAGTAACAAGTGTCAAGTATGGGAGTTCGTTAGTTATTGTTGCGTTTGAATGCATGTTTATTACGCGCTGTGTGTGAAAGAGTTTTTATTAGCTAATGAACGCGCTTGTCTGAATGACGTAATTTTATGTTAATTGTGACGTATTGTCTAGTCCGTAGTGTGATGTAAGTTTTTAATCGTGCGGCAGTTATTGTGTGGAACATTGTAGAAGACCGATGTGTTTCTTGTGGATCCAGCCTGTATTCCTGATTGATGATTAAAGTTATATTATAGTTAGTACTAAAAGGACTTGAGTTATTCACTAAGAGTAAGACTAATGGTTGGAATAGTAAGGGAACATAATGAATGATTCAATCCATGAGACATAGGAGTTGACAACAAGGGAAAAACCATTGATAGAAGGCTACCATTTTTAAATACACACACACATTAATCATTTTTTTATTTTCCTTTGAGGACTTACATAGTAAGCACCGGAATGACAATGGACACAATGCGGGCTCTGGCAACGGAGAACTGTGGGTTGTTGTCATGGTAACTACGTTTGATGAGGGGAGTTGACTCCTCCCCATCTTCCGGTTGCGACATGACGGTTTTATTTTGCGTTGCCGGTTAATCATGCATGAATTTTCTACCTGCAGATGGAATACATTTTAAAAAAAATTTAATCATAAATATAATATATTAAACGAAAGACAGTTAAACAACATTACCGTACATGACACAATAAAGGACCACCAAAAGAGATTTTACACTCCCTTGTACGGCCGTGGCATGCAAAAACTGCGCCCGGTGCAAAACCAGGATTTAGGCGCCCTCTTCCCCAGAAGTAAATATTAATACACAATCATATTTTTCCATCGCTTCCATACGTTTCGATGTCATTGAGGTCAGCTTCGTAACCTCTTCCGCCACTATGACAGAGTCTTTTATTTTTAATGTTTAAAACATTCGAACAGTCGAGTTAGGAGTTATCGCGAACAAAGTTTTGAGATCAGCCCCCACCTGCACCACTTTCATGAGGCATCGCGAACAAAGTAGTGAGATCAGCCCCCCCCCCCCCCCACGTGCACCACTTTCATGAGGCATCGCGAACAAAGTAGTAAGATCAGCCCCCACCTGCACCACTTTCATGCTCAGCGAAAATAATTTTCTTAACTTCAGTTGCAGCTCTAACAACTGTCCTCTTACTCTCATTTTCCTCACTACAGTTTTAGGACCCATGACGAATGTACTTAGCTGTTATTATATATATATATAAAACGAACACGAAAGCATACAATTAGCATTGAGAGATGCTTTCATTACAGACTGCAGATTTCGAAAACGACAAAGCGTATTGGGTGGCTGGAATGAGCACACACAAAAACACACACCCCCTTGCCCCCCCCCCCCCCCCAAAAAAAAAACAACAACAACAACAAAAATCACGAGAACACCTTACTGCTTATTTGGAATTCCAAATTGTTCGAGTTCTGGGGCGCCTTGATTCCAAGGTATCACTGCATTTTAAAAATACAACCCTTTGGTCGTAACTCATACCCGCTACGATTAATAAGCAGTGCGGACGTCGATACAATACGGCTCTGGTGTTACTCCTACCCGCCGTTTTTCGTATTCAACAGTGACAAGACACTGACATCATCATATCACCATATAACCACCACACACAAAAAAGCGTCCGACCTTTGCAGGGATTTAAATGACAGATCGTGTTTTTTTCCCCGTCCGATGAGTTGAGCTACTTACCAGATAACGTCAAAGGAATGTCCACGGAATGATAACAGTACAATCATACGTTGTTAATAGGACAATACAAAAAAAAAACCAACATAATCCTATTTAATTTAGGCCGGACTGTCCTTCGGAAATCTTGGCAGAGATAAAATTTTATTTTTACGTGCACTCTGTCGATACACCTTGTTGACCCCCAATGTCCAGCGATAACCCATCATGTCAAAAAAATTGTAATTTGACTCTTAAAACAAACAATGGGCATGTCAATCAAATCTCCGTTCATCCTGTTGCATCAAATTTAAATTCTAACAAACTGTCGACTCACCATTTGCACGCGTCTTATAACAAAAAAAAAATAAAGAAAATAGGTGTCGGATTTTCGGTTTCCCCCAACCCCCCCCCCCCCCCCCCAAAAAAAAAACACATCCACACACTCCCTGCCAAATTTAACCACAACCAAGTCTCTCACAGTGGCTGTTTAGAGCAATTAGTAATAAATTATATTACCATTAGGGCATACTTTATATACTTTTGTCAAAACTATGGCATACTTTATATACTTTTGTCAAAACTATGGCATACTTTATATACTTTTGTCAAAACTATGGCATACTTTATATACTATTTTTTTTAAATAGGGCATATTTCATATACTTTTTAAAAAAAAATTGAAATACTCTGCATACTTAAAAAAAATAGGGAATACATAATTTAATTTTTAAAATATGGCATACATTCCACACTTTAAAAGTAAAATAGGACACACTTCATACACGTTTTAAAATACGGCATACTTTATACACGTTTTAAAATATGGCATACTTTATACACGTTTTAAAATACGGCATACTTTATACACGTTTTAAAATATGGCATACTTTATACACGTTTTAAAATACGGCATTCTTTATACACGTTTTAAAATACGGCATACTTTATACACGTTTTAAAATACGGCATACTTCATACACGTTTTAAAATATGGCATACTTTATACACGTTTTAAAATACGGCATACTTTATACACGTTTTAAAATATGGCATACTTTATACACGTTTTAAAATACGGCATTCTTTATACACGTTTTAAAATACGGCATACTTTATACACGTTTTAAAATATGGCATACTTTATACACGTTTTAAAATATGGCATACTTTATACACGTTTTAAAATACGGCATATTTTATACACGTTTTAAAATATGGCATACTTTATACACGTTTTAAAATACGGCATACTTTATACACGTTTTAAAATACGGCACACTTCATACACGTTTTAACATATGGCATACTTTATACACGTTTTAAAATACGGCATACTTTATACACGTTTTAAAATATGGCATACTTTATACACGTTTTAAAATACGGCATACTTTATACACGTTTTAAAATATGGCATACTTTATACACGTTTTAAAATACGGCATACTTTATACACGTTTTAAAATATGGCATACTTTATATGCGTTATTTTTTTAATTGACTTACTAACGATGTCACAACTTTGTTTCTAAAATTCTTACGTTTAACTGAGCGTCAGGCCTAAGACTCAAACTTCAGTTAAATTTGACTCCGATGCCACCAGTGGTCAGCAAATCGCGACTCATGAGCCGCATGCGGCTATTTAGCAACCTGAGTGCGGCTCGGTCGGTCGGCCACAAATCGGTTTTGACTTCGAAAAAACATGGTTCTTGAAAAGAAATTTGGCTCTCAAATTTTTTTTTAGTCGTCTCGCTGTTGATTTTGGCCTCTTTTGACTAATTAGTTTTATTAGTTTTACGACCACTGCACTATACCTATTGAATGGTTCCTTAAACTATCAGCTCTATGGGCGATCAGCTTATGCCTCTCACGGCCCTTCATTCCGATGTCGCATGTGTGATAGCTCTGTCTATCATGTACGTTTTAGCTGAGAGCGGACAGGAGCTTTAAAGCAAAACTATATTTTTTTTTATCTTTGAAAAGATGGAGGGATGCCTTTTGCTAACAATTATTTTAAAACAATATACATATAATTTTGTTTGCATTGGATAACAGTGCTACCTGAATATAAACATATTTAAAAACAAATTATAATAATTTTTTTTTGGGGGGTAAGGTTATTGATTTATAACTACCCGGACAAGAGAACGAAATGACGAATTCCTCTTTACACATAAAAAGTTCAATTGTTAAAATAAAAAAAAGAACTCATCAGATTTTAATGGGATTTAATGGACAAAAAGGAAAGTCAACTTTACAGAAATAATTTTGAATTCATTATTCTAGTGACAGCGGTTCTCAACCTGTGGGTCGCGACCCTTTCCCAGGGGTCGCCTAAGACCATGTGAAAACACATATCCTCTACAGTTGTGAAGAAGAAACAAAATTAATTTCGTGGCTGGGGGTCGCCACAACATTAGGGACTGTATTAAAGGGTCGCGGCATTCATAAGGTTGAGAACTCGCCGTTCTAGTGCAAAGCTCCCTCCCCAACCTCCCCTCCCCCCAACGCACCCCCAGCTTTCATTAGACCTGATTAGCTACAGAATTTAGACTTCCTATCACAGTTCTTCTTATTTTGCTTTATTAATGAATAAATTGACCCTCGCCGTTTGGCTTTGCATTTGCTTTCATTTACTTGACACACGGCATCTATTTAGTTGCATAACTAATAACTGACTTTGTTCAATAGCTATTGAAACGTTTTCGACGTGCCTGAGTTATTTGTAAATGCTCTAAGATTATCATGGTTGTCACCTTTAATGCAGTGGTCTAGCGTAATTGCAGGGGCGTGCACAGGCCGAGGGAAACCGGGTAAATCACTCGGAGCCAAGACCGCATAGGGACCAGCAGGGGCGGATTTTTTCCTTCTCGTCCATTGATACATAAATGGGTTTTCCTCATCCATGTCTCATAATTTCTCCTCCGCCAAGGCGACAAGTAAGTACAGTGCTCATAGCGACAACCAAAAGCATTGAGTGAAGCTGTACAAAAACTGTATGTTCGGGCGTTCCACAAACTGGACAAGGAGACCATGGATGACAGGAGGACAAGGAGACCATGGATGACAGATGGACAAGGAGACCATGGATGACAGATGGACAAGGAGACAATGGATGACAGGTGGACAAGGAGACCATGGATGACAGATGGACAAGGCGACCATGGATGACAGATGGACAAGGCGACCATGTATGACAGATGGACAAGGCGACCATGGATGACAGATGGACAAGGCGACCATGGATGACAGATGGACAAGGCGACCATGGATGACAGATGGACAAGGCCACTGAATCAACATGACAGAAAGGGAAAGAACTGATGTGCCATACTTTTCTGCCCCCTTTCATGTACAAAATTCTCCAAGTTTGTATCGCTTATTTTACGCGACGCACCGGCAGCCTTAATTGGACACGCCGGCACCATGAAGAGGACACACCGGCACCCTGAAGAGGAACACCGGCACCCTGAAGAGGAACGCCGGCACCCTGAAGAGGACACGCCGGCACCCTGAAGAGGACACGCCGGCACCATGAAGAGGACACACCGGTACCATGAAGAGGACACGCCGACACCCTGAAGAGGACACGCCGGCACCCTGAAGATGACACACCGGCACCCTGAAGAGGACACGCCGGCACACTGAGGAGGACCCGCCGGCACCCTGAAGAGGGCACACCGGCACCTTGAAGGGGACAATGTAAAGACGTTGGAGCTAAGACTAAACTTATGTGTGTAATTTGTCGTGATGCACCATCTGACGATGCAATGAAGTTCTCAAACCTAAAACAGTATTTCAAGTTAAAACATAAATACAAAAGTTTCAAGCCAAAATTTTACTTTTTTTTATGATTTAAAAAAAGAAGCATGACGAACCAAAAGCACTGCTAACAACGCAGTGTTTAATGTATGGCACATAAATGCTGGTTGTTCTCCGCCATCTTCATATACGGTGAACCAACTTTGGAGCCAATCTCCAATCTCCAATACATTTGTTGAAACAAAATTTCAGAATTTAAGCTGCGTCAAACGTTTAGATACGTGATAGTTGCACGGCGTATTTTTTGGTTCAATACCAGTAACTGTTGGAACACCAGAGAGGTCATTTAGCATTAAGCTCTAATTGATCATTTTAAAAAATACAACTGATCAACTTCGGTTGAAGAGAGAACGAGACGTGATCTGGTCTCATTAAGTATTAAGTTTATTTTAACGTGGAAACTTGGCTTTTTCAAAAGACAAAAGAAATTTGTTCGAGTATCTTTTGTCTCAAATTCACAAAACGTTTGATATAATTATTTTGAAAATTTGTGTGGGCCCCAAAATCCTCTTCACGGCCCTGCATGTTTGTAAGTGGTTGCATTCCTTAAATCCTTATATGTAACATAACACGTTTTTTAGCAAAATGAAACATTGTATCTTGTAAGAAAAGGTGAATTAGTTGTTCCGATTTTTTTTCTGTACATTTCACATTAAAAAAATCAAAACCTGCAAATCTGTATTTTATCCAGAAGGAATCTAGTTTAAGTTAGACGCAAAGTGTTGGCAAATATAGAAATTTATGTTTGAACCACAGCACAAATAAGTGCAAAAAAAATAAATTATTCAAAACCCTCAATGTGTTACTAGTTTAACTGACCCCTAAGTAAGTATACATTGTATAGCAGAGTTACATAACTCTTTACCTCTCCTCTTGAACTAAACAAGTCACATTGTATAGCAAAGTTACATAACTCTTTACCTCTCCTCTTGAACTAAACAAGTCACATTGTATAGCAAAGTTACATAACTCTTTACCTCTCCTCTTGAACTAAACAAGTCACATTGTATAGCAAAGTTACATAACTCTTTACCTCTCCTCTTGAACTAAACAAGTCACATTGTATAGCAAAGTTACGTAACTTCTTACCTATCCTCATCTACCAGTTTTTTTCTTCTTCCATAAATGGATAAATTACTAAACGCATTATAGGAACATTGTGCATTAATCCAAAATTAAGAGAAATATATGTTGAATGTATATTGCTATAATAAATAAACTTCTGGGTTTAACAGTAAAACCCACACACAAATGTGAAGAGATGCGTGCATTGTGTGAAGTAAAGAGGAAGCTAAAACAAAAACCATGGCGCGGGGCATCAAATTTAAAAATAACTACGGCATCTTGTCCCCACTGGAATTGATAACGACCTAATTTTAAATAGCATGTTTGTTTTTTCAGTTGGAATAACCTTCACAAAATTTATTTGATGACAATCGGTTAGCTCAGTGGTTCTCAACCTTATTAATGCCGCGAACCTTTAATACAGTCCCTCGTAGCGTGGCGACCCCCCAGCCACACAATTATTTTTGTTTCTACTTCATAACTGTATAGAGTATATTTATTAGGCGACCCAGGGAAAGGGTCGCGCGACCCACGGGTTAAGAACCGCTGGGTTAGCTAGTTGGCTTACTAATGCATGTGTGGAGCTTCACAGGCTTCATAACTACACATACAGGTTCCTTGTTGAAGCTTCTTACATCGACTGTTAGCTTTTCTCTTGTAACCGCTCTTCTAGGTACTCCATACATTTTGATCAGTTAGAAACTGAAGCCCAGAGTAATAAAAGACATGTTTCTGTATCGTTTTTTTTTTAAACGTACGATTCGTAAAGCTATTCTAGATGCCCTTAAGTTAGGGTAGTACCAGTTACATAGGAATGAAGGGCATAGTGAAAAAAAAAGTACTAATTAAATCCGTTTTGACCCTTTTGAGAAAACGTTTCGTGTTTAAAGTCAATGTTTCACATCCTTCTTTCTCTTCTTCTAGATTTTGAAAGCCAACGATAAACGTATTGATCATTCTGGCTCCAATGTTTCAGGAATTTGAAGGGGGGTGCTTCACTGGTTGCAAGAGCTACCCAGCAATAGTATTATGAACTGGGGGCTAGAAGACAGGAGGCGGTAGACGCAAATGTGTCAGGTGTAGTCGCCTCAGCTGTTGCTTTTGGAAGCTTGTTCCAGTCCCTGATTGTCTTTGGCAGGAATGAGGAGCTCTTGTACTGAGTTCTTGTTTTTATGAGCCGGAACTGCCTGTCGTCGCCTCGTCGCTGTCTAGGAGGGAGATGGACGATTTTCTGTTTAATGCTGGAGCAGTGGACCAGCGCATTTTTTATCTTGTACATCATGGAGAGCCTGGATTGTCGTCGCTCCTCCAATGGTGATCAGCCCAGTGTTTCCAGCATGCTGCCAACACTAGAGGTGTTCCTGTAGCGGTTCAGGACAAAAGAGAGCTGTCCGTTGCTGGGCCGCCTCCAACCTGTCGATGCTCTTCTGGGTGAATGGATACCAGACGGAAGTTGCGTAATCTAAAAGCGGCCGGATAAAGGCTATATATGCTCTTTCTTTCCACTGGAGTGGATTATCTTCAGATTTTGCCTTAGGAACCCTAGGGTCTTATTTGCCAGATTGCACACATTGTTAATCTCCTCGTCCAAGCAGACCTCTCTTTGAATGGTAACACCTAGGTACCTTACGGGAGGAAACTGGCTCAAGAATATGGCCATGCAGTTCGTAAAGGTGGGGGGTGTAGAGGGGATCTGCTACTGGAGACTGACAGGGTCTGGCACTTGACGGGATGAAATTCCATGTCCCAGCTCAATCTCCCACTCGGCTAACCGATGGAGGTCCTGTTGTAGCTGGTCTCATCAAGCACACATCAAGCACATATAATATTTATATAAACTTTACAGAAATGCTGTCGGGGAGGTATTGAAAAATAAATCTGGCCTCAACACTAATAAAAATTCAAAAGCAACTTTAGCACTTTTCCCACTAGGTGTTTCGCAAGCAAATTTGGACTTATATGTTATATTCCATAGTTCGTGTGAATACAGAAATACGCACAACTCTGTATGAGCAGGTCTAAAGACGTTTGAGGCAACATACCTTGGAACCAGACCTCATTCGTGAGCATTACGGCATAGTTGCTTAGACACTTCACGTCGGAGTTTATGACGCTGCGATGTCCTGCGTGATTTGTTACGATACTTTAGAATGTCCTAAAAGAAGAAACAAAAAAAGTGTGCAGAATTGAGTATAGGATCTGTAATCTTTGTGACAGATCAATCGTTTTTCTGACACTCGACAATGTCTGTAACTGTATGTGACAGTCAAACGCTTTTCTAAAGTGTTACCTGTTTAATGTCACATAAACAAAAATCCACTGCATGAAGGATCAATAATTTCTCAGTAATGACACACCACCATCTCATCTGAATCAGTAAACGGTCGCCGAGTGTTAGACTTATTAAGTATACGAAACTGTGATTGAGAAGTGGTCTGTGGCATCGAAAATATCTTATGATGCGGGCTTACATGTTGAAAACAGATCCCATATCAGATGCTAAATTATTATTGTATCACGCCACGGACTGGTATTTACAAGTGTGTTTCACACAAAGACAGAAACTAGCCCAAATTTCGTCACACCAGGCACAAAACAGAATAAAATAACACTTGCATGTCGCATGACCGAGCACAGGGCGTACGCTACCTTGGCATTAAGAAGGAAAACCAAAACGCCAATACTGTCATGTGCCTGAACCATAAGGCTGACCTATATATTTTGTTCGCGTAGCGGCCTTTAACCCCAGTTGGCCACACCCCCCCCCCCCCCACTGAAACCTCCCAAACTATGCGTCATCGCTTTTAGAACATCTCCAATCAGAAGTCATAGATAACACGTGACAAAGGAGAAGATTTCATAGTCTGGAAAACAAAAAGACTCACCAGTGTTTCCTATCTATAAATAGAAAGTTTGAAAAACATAAACTTAAAGAGATGGCTTTTTACAACCCTCAAGACTCAGGGTCTTCTACATTTTGGGGAATGGAAGCAACAGTTTCCCAAATTAGTTGTTTTTTTTTTTTGGGGGGGGGGGGGGTTTGCTTTTTAATTTCTCCGGTAAACAAATTTTTAAAAAAAATATTGGAAATGGAACAATTCATGCACTCGATATTTGAAACAAAATTTGAATTTGCGATGTGCCGAAATCACAAAGGAGAAAAACTTAGTCCCATTGTCAAAAATTGCCCAGATGTGGTCCGCAGACCAAACAACAAAAGAAAATGTTATTAATAAATCTGGCATCCATCCCTGATGCAATTTCGAAATTAGCTTCCCCCCCCCTCATTCCCCCCCCCCCCCCCAATGGTCCGCAAAACCTAAAATTGCGGGAAACGCTGCACCTAGTCAACGCCCGGAATTTTGATTTTTTGCTGGTCTCGATTACTGCTGGTGATTGAACACCATTCCACAAGTTCAGCTGCATTCATTTTTTGACCGCACAGTCATCGTTGCCAAACACAATTGAATTTTAATATTGAAAACTAAAAAAAAATTTATAATAATATGCCTACTAAAATTCATTATTTGAAGAATCAATTGGTTTTATAATTTGATTTGCTTAAAAATATGAATAATTACTTATTGTTGTTAGCGAAATTGTAATCTTTTTTTTTTATCTATAACTATAGCAAATAGTCAAATAACGTTCTAAAAATTGTAACCGTAACATTTTGTATAACTAATAGGCCTACATTCATAATGAACTGTCAAATTTAATACCAATATCACGACCAACAGAAAAGACCAGAAATGGAAAAAAAAAAAAGGGGGGGGGGGGTGAGGGGGATTCCACCACTCAGGGAGGTTGACGCCCTTGTTCCTACTCCAACGCTCGGTTATCTAACACTAACACCTCTGTATACCCCAACGCTCAGTTATCTAACGCCTCTGATCCTTTCGGTATGTTAAAAGAAATAGATGCTCAAAGATCGGATGTAGGTTAATTCTCTTTTTTTAGTCTGAATGGGCTGAGTGATGGTCACATGACAGTGAAGTGATCATGTGAGTCCATTATCTTAACTATGCACTTCTAAGTGCAGCTGTACTGTCGTCTCTAGGATACGTCAGACTCCTAACTTGATAGGTAAGGACCGTAAGGTAAAAGCAAAAAACGCGTTTTTGACCTGGTTACCAAACTATAAAGGTAATATTAGAATTATAATGTTTTTAAAAAGATGTGTTACCAAAAAGATACAAGTCCTCATTATGAGACGATGTCAATATACTGTAATGTGCTGCACAGCAGCTGCGAATAACACAGCGAGAACGTTGGCTACACGAGAATGACGCAGCCACAAACACAAGTGTGTTAGTAAATAATGCGGTCATGTGACCTACAAACGAATCAATGAGCTAAGGAGGGCGAAAAAAAATATTCTTCTTTTTTTTTTTTCTTCAAGGGAAGCTACCCTTGTATTGATAATAATAATAAGCATCATCCTTTATATAGAGTTGTCCTACATACATACAAATATATTTATATATATATATATATATATATAATATCTATATATATTTTTTTATTTTGTAAAAATTATTTTAAGAAAGAAGCTGTTATATTCTTTTAGGACTTTAATGATGCCTCTATTTTTGAAAGGTAGTAATGACTAATGCCATCTGGTTTTCTTTTTAAAGATTAAAATTTTAAAAATTCAAATAACGGGAAGGGGACCAAAATTAATTTAAGAATAATATTCATTTCACGATGCCACTATTTGTGTCTCCCTATTTTTTCTCTTAAGTAAACCCGTGGGCCACATGCATGAGTTGAACACAAAGCAAGGAATGTGTATAAGACCATCCGTGTACCCTCATGGGATTTGTGCACAATTGTGTCATCATCTAAAACAGCGTTTCCCAAACTTTCGACATCTGTGTACCCCTGGTCTATAATTTTCGTAACAAAGAGTCCCCTCCTCAAAAATAATAATTGCAAATACTTTAATAACAATACTTTTTTCTTACATCCCCCCCCTCTTCCCATGCATCCCCATCCCATCCCCCCCGACCTTCCTATACATTCCACCTCCTCCTCCGAACCGCGACACCTTCGTTTGTATTAAATTTTCTCCAGGGGCGTTAAAGGTGCGCTCTAAATGATTACGTCTAATGGTCCCATCAGGGCTATGAAAGAATGTATAGAGGCACTGGTCCCATCAGGCTATAAAAGAATGTATAAAGGGAATGGTCCCATCAGGCTATAAAAGAATGTATAGAGGCAATGGTTCCATCAGGCTATAAAAAAATGTATAGAGGCAACGGTCCCATCAGGCTATAAAAGAATGTATAGAGGCAATGGTCCCACCAGGCTATAAAAGAATGTATAGAGGTAATGGTCCCATCAGGCTATAAAAGAATGTATAGAGGCAATGGTTTCATCAGGCTATGAAAGAATGTATAGAGACAATGGTCCCATCAGACTATAAAAGAATGTATAGAGGCACTGGTCCCATCAGGCTATAAAAGAATGTATAGAGACAATGGTCCCATCAGACTATAAAAGAATGTATATAGGCAATGGTTACATCAGGCTATAAAAGAATGTATAGCGGCAATGGTCCCATCAGGGCTATGAAAGAGGATACAGAAATGATCTACACATGTCGTTTGTGCTACTTCTACTCACTTAAATTTAATCTAAAACACACTTCACTGTTAAACTATTACATTAATGAAAGTGACATCTTCTGTCAGAATATATCCATGACAGCAGAAAGCTCAACCATCACTGTCAATTTTAGTTTTTTGATGCATGATAAAAAACGAGAGGCGTCATTCATGATCCTTTCGCCCCCGCCCCCCCCCCCTCCGGGATCACAAACTGTCACACTTTCTTCGACCCCCACCCCCAACACCTTTTTTTCCAGGGCTTGACATACTTTACGGACAGACTCCGATAAAATCGGTTGAAAACAGCTCTAACTAAACAAGAAAATCCACGAAACAATAAGACACAGAGAAACTCATGTTTTTTATTAAAGTGTTTCATAACTGTATTTCAAGCAGGTGGTCAGCAACACGCTCTTTCGTTTCTTTTCTTTTGTTTCTTTATAGTTTCGAGTTTTGTACACGTTCAGTCTCGTTACAGGGGATGCTACTCTTGTATCTTGCATTAAAATCAAGGATGACTCGAGTTGTCAGTGCTTTAGTAACCCTTGTTTTCGGTGCAGAGCCTCAGACACTCGGACTGGCTGTCGAAGAGCTTCACAGACGTGCAGGAGGTGTAGACGAGGAACTTGACACACGCCCGGAGTCTGGCGTCATAGGCGAACTTGGAGACGGCGCTGAAACCGTTGTTTTTGGCAAGGCAATTTACTGGAGGGACTCCACACACGTCTGTTAAAATACAAGACAGTTTAATGGAAGGGAATGTGGCAAGTTGTTTGGAGTGAAGGGAATGTGACAAGGTGCTTTGAGTGAAAGAAATGTGTCAATGTGTTTTGGGTGAAAGAAATGTGACAAGGTGTTTTGAGTAAAATAAATGTGACAAGGTGTTTTGGGTGAAAGAAATGTGACAAGGTGTTTTGGGTGAAAGAAATATGACAATGTGCTTTGAGTGAAAGAAATGTGAAATGGTGTTTTGAGTGAAGGAAATGTGACAAGGTCCTTTCTGGAGTCAAGCCGCACCGCTAATTTCTCTAAGTCTCGGGCACTATGTAAAACGCTTATGCGAGTTGTAGTCAGTGCGCAGCTAGACTTGGTGCCGTCCGTTCCGGGACAAGTATTTTGCCGCCCCCATGAAAAACTCCGCAGTTGATAAAAAAAAACTGCAGTCGATATAGATATATATTTAAGTGCCGCCCGGAGCGCAACACTCCCTTTCTACGCTAGTGGTTGTAACATGACCGTATGGAGGGGGATAATTAGATTTTGTGACGCCAAGGGCGTTTTTTTTTAATTTGCAGCATCTAACTATAATTAGGTTTGAAGGGAGATGAACTGTGGCAATTTGCCGAGTGCACCCCCCCCCCCTTTTTTTTTCTTTTCACGCCAGTAGCACTAGCCCTTTTAGCCGGCCTGAACTCGTCGGGGTGGGGGAGGGGACTCGGCAGCCCCTCACTTAGACTTCTGACAGTTGTACTAGCCACAATACAGAATAACCTGGGCTCTGTATCATATACCCTCTGCCTGACAGAGATGCCATAGCAACTCGCGCCTTCGTCCCGGGAGTCAGGCAGGTGCGAGAGGCCCGTGTTTGCTTCACTGAGGGCGCTCAGCTGCGTCCAGTTGCTGGTCCGCCAGCAGACGCGTTAAGGCCAGTGTCTCAGGTAGCCGTACTCACTCCACTAAACCACAACACGTGGAGTAGTTCATTAAAGAACAATCAATCAAATTAAATATAAGCCATTGAGAGTACACGAAGAGGGGAGGAAATATCGATCAGAAGGCCCGCCCCCCACTACTGCCCACCCCTCCTCCTTTTCCATGACGTATGCTGTCCAATCGCACGACTGTTCGCTCGTTTGATTGATTGTTTGAACAAACAATTATACACTGCAGAATACAATACTCGTGAGAGTGGGGGGGGGGGGCCTTGGACAGCTGTAAGCTTATCGCCGTCTCAACAAATCATTATTATGATTATTCGGAAGCTCGTCAAATAACCGACCGCAACAGACGTGCGTCTATCCCGCAAAGCCAGTCCTTGTAGAAAAATGTGTTCCCCTAATCAACAGTATCAGTAATTATTATAGAAAATGTGTGTTTCCCTAATCAACAGTATCAGTCCTAGAAATGTATGTTTCCCTAATCCACAGTATCAGCACTAGAAATGTGTGTGTCCCTAATCCACAGTATCAGCCCTAGAAATGTGTGTGTCCCTAATCCACAGTATCAGCCCTAGAAATGTGTGTGTCCCTAATCCACAGTATCAGCCCTAGAAATGTGTGTTTCCCTAATCCACAGTATCAGCCCTAGAAATGTGCGTTTCCCTAATCAACAGTATCAGCCCTAGAAATGTGTGTGTTCCTAATCCACAGTATCAGCCCTAGAAATGTGTGTGTCCCTAATCCACAGTATCAGCCCTAGAAATGTGTGTGTCCCTAATCCACAGTATCAGCCCTAGAAATGTGTATGTCCCTAATCCACAGTATCAGCCCTAGAAATGTGTGTTTCCCTAATCCACAGTATCAGCCCTAGAAATGTGCGTTTCCCTAATCAACAGTATCAGCCCTAGAAATGTGTGTGTCCCTAATCTACAGTATCAGCCCTAGAAATGTGTGTGTCCCTAATCCACAGTATCAGCCCTAGAAATGTGTGGTCGGTCCCTACTCGCCATACAGGAAATGATTTAAACGACTGACCCCCCCTCCCCAACACCCGGCCCCCCTCGCACACGTTGCTAACATGAAACCCCTATTTTGTATTTCGGGCTATGGTTTAAAAAATATTGCGCTTACACGCTCCTTGATTTTGACCGGAACTGACAGGCGCCCCAGGTCTACCGTCTTTCACCGCGCCGCTACCGTATCTGCCCCCACCGATCATCTGTCCGCCAATTTCACTTCGTGGTACACAGTTTCTCTTGCCCAGACTTTGCTGGCATATTGACCCAGCTGGACAGTTCTGTTGAAGGGATGTAGATCAAATGGTGTTAATGTTCATTTCAAATATTCATTTTAAATTAAACCCACATTCCTCCGTGAATAAATAAAATAATGGAAGAACAATGTTGTTGTTGTTTTTTAAAGATATACTATGATTTAGGCCAGTGGTTCTCAACCTTTCTAATGCCACGACCCTTTAATATATTTACTCATGTCATGGCGACCCCCCCCCCCCCCCACAAAACCACAAAATAATTTTCGTTGCTACTTCATAACTGTAGGGTATATGTGTTTTCCGATGGTCCTAGGCGACCCCTGTGAAAGGGTCGTTTGACCCCCAAAGGGGTCGCGACCCACAGGTTGAAAACCGCTGATTTAGGCATACATGAAACGGTCGTTTAACTCTCTGTAAATGCTGTTAAAGAAAATGACAGACAACTCCAGCCTTACACAGTTCTGTACAGAGTTACGTCCGTTGAAGTCGTATTGACTGCAGGCGCATCCGAGGACGTCACGACCGACGAGGTAGGCATCGTAACAACGGTCGTGGCAGCTGCCTTGACTGGCCGTAAAAATTGTAGATTCATTCATGTGTGGAGGGGTTGTGGTTACAACATTTAAAATAACAACAAAACAAACCAAAAAATCAGCAATCACAGTAAAGGAGACAACAGGTTGTAAAATAATAATTTTAAAAGCTGATTTCTCAACCCAGCAATGAGGACTACCCCCCCCCCCCCTTACCCACTCCCCACACGGGCCTAAAAATATAGCGAAAACTGATTTTTTTTTTTTTAGTGCAAAGCCATTATAACACCACTTTGGAGAACGTCCACATTTTTGTAAAACAGAGTAGCTTTTTTCCAAGTTGGGTCGGTTCCAAAATCATGTTTGTTGTTTCTAAACGTGATTCCATTTTTTTAATGTAGGGTTAATTAAAACCGATCCAATATAGTTTTTTATATTATTTTTAGTTTGTTTGTTTGTTTTAAATTAGAGCTTTAATTTTACTTTGAATAGTTTCTTTCCTTTAAATTCACGATATCCTCATTCGTTCCGTGTTCACTTAGCCTAACCATGACATCCGAAAATGAGATAAAACCGGAAATAATATGAACTCTTCGATTAGCTCTTTTCTCTTGAAAATATTTTTCCCCCCTTCATGGTCGTACCACATTAAAGTTAGACATTTTCTTCAAGGTATGTAACTTGAATAATTACATTTTAATAAGGGATTTCGATTGATACAATTTGTTTCAATTTTTACCAATATTTTAAACGTACATATTTAGTTACCTTTAAATCGAGACTATTGCTTTTTAGAGGGTTAGTAACATGGATTAAGCTAGCTAATACAAGCTGTACCTACGCGTTGTCTTCCATTCCAGCACTGGCGATAAAGTCATTTCCTTTCTGGTAAATAAGCAAACAAAAAATACATGCATCAGAAGCATCTATATACCTGATAATCGGATATGCCCACTGGCACGACTACCTCTGGGAGTCGAAGTAATAAAAATAAAAACGAATAATTTCCTCCACTCTATAGTTTAAAACTACAATTTTATTTAAATACATCAGCAAATGGCTGTCACGAAATTGAGTCTTTATTTAACTGATGCTTTTTTTATACATGTGCCTTGAAACTGGAATAACAGATTTTTTTAAAAACCCTTTATATTAACTTTTGTTCGTGGCTGGCAGGCAAAAATCTTCGGACGGCTTATTTACCCACTTCCCGTCAACCTGTCGAGCTGAAACTTGGCACATGGACTCACTACCGATGACCGATGGAACACATTCGATCAATTCTTTTAGCCGCAACCCCAAAACATACGTTTTTACTGTTTTTCAATGCGAAGATGAAGGAAATATGGTGTCCCAGAATAAAATTCCCGATAACTGCGCTAAGAATTTTTTGTGCATATCAGTGTTTAGAATGATTTGATATGTTTATTTTTGTCTCCCTTTATTTAAAACTATTTTCTCCTCTTGCTGATTTGGGTTACAACGCTTAGTCAATCTGACAGCGACTCTGACGAGCTGTTGGATGAGTGATTGATGGGACCACCTGGGCAGGTGGATTCGAGTGATCACGATTTATTTAGATTCGTGTTGACGTGAAGTGTTCCCTCTCGTCTTCCTGGTCAGTCAGCGCTGTTATGTTTACAACAGAGGGAGAGAGAGAGAGAGAGAGGGAGATAGAGGGAGGGAGAGAGAGAGAGGGAGAGAGAGGTCAAAGGTTGCTCTTGAACCGAGGCTGGTCACTTACAGTCAAGATTCTAATTATAGACCATGACTTAAACCTGCGCGTATGTCATCAAATGAGGCAATTTTCTATCCCTTGATGTCCGTGCCTTTAATCAAGGGCCAGGGGGTGATGTCGGTCTCTTCCTAACTTGACCATGAAACTTGACCACACACACAAACGTTTCTTTGTTTACTTATTTGTTTCTTCTCTTTTTTTTTGTTCAGAATATTTATTGATAATGGAGTAAAAAAAATTCTGGATGCCGACTCCAGTTTCCTGTTTAGACACTTGTAAATCTAAAGTTTGAACAAAGATCAAAGCCGTTTCGTGGGGCCTTGGAGCCCCGGTGGCTGCAAGGGGCCACGGGTATTCAATGAGCCTGAAAATGTGAAGTGAAAACAAATAAACTATGAATCTTTGAATGCAGTGGGTCTCCAATGGTGGACGCGACGGTCCTGACTTAAAGAACAAAGTCTAAAGATATTTAATTATAAAGTGTAACACACTCTCTCCCACCCTCTCTCTCTCTCTCCCTCTCTCTCACTCTCTCGCCCTCACTCTCTCTCTCTCTCTCTCTCTCCGTGTCTCTCTCACTCCTTCTCTCTCACTCTCTGTCTCTCTCTCTCTCTCACACTCACTCTCTCACGCTTTCTCTCTCTCACTCGCTCTCTCTCTCTATATTTTTTTTCTTTTACTCCCTTTCTTTGTCCGTCTACCTCTTTCTTTCTCTACCCGTCTCTCTTTCATTTCTGACCACGACTTACCCTAGCTAATCTCATGTCTTGCTGTTGTTGATTTGATGAAGCAACTGTAAAGAAAAAAAGTTTTTTTTTTTAAATATAATTAATTATATTATATTGTGCCATAATATAACTTTTCTATTATTTTCAGAAATCGTATGATTGTACAGAAAGTGTATGCAATCACAAGTCTTATCATGCGAGACCACCGGCAGACGTTCAAATGTACACTAAGTACATTATTTTATCAAGGATATTTCCCATCATTTTATCACAGATATTTCCCATCATTTTATCACATATATTTCCGATTATTTTATCACTGATATTTCCCATCATTTCATCACAGATATTTCCCATAATATTATTATTGATATTTCCCATCATTTTATCACAGATATTTTCCATAATTTTATTACTGATATTTCCAATCATTCCATTTTTTATTTGCTTATGTTGCTGTTGTTTGTGTCCCATCTACCTTGGATTTTGGCATAGATGTATAACATTTAAGTTCGTGGCTGCAAAATTTCACATCAGATAATGCGATCAATGGTTTCCTCCTCCTGACCTGGCCAGACAACAGCCGACGGTCCATTTGACACAGGCCTCAAATTAACACAAGGTCACAGTGGGGCATGATCAGCTAATACCGCGGTTCTCAACCTGTGGGTCGCGACCCCTTTGAGGGTCGCACGACCCTTTCCCAGGGGTCGCCTAAGACCACCTGAAAAATACATATGCTCTATAGTTATGAAGTATAGCAGAAAATTATTTGGTGGCTGGGGGGTCGCCACAACACGATGAACTGTATTTAAAGGGTCGCGGCCATAGGAAGGTTGAGAACCGCTGAGCTAATACAATTCAAAATGTAAAGTGTATTTACAATCACACAAAAAACACTCTCCAAAGAGCAATGAATTGTACTCTTTTTTTTTCCCCCGAAGTGATAGTTTTACAGCATTTATATTTTAAGAAGTTTCTCTTTATTAAAAAAAAGAGATGGCTAGTGTTGTATAATTAAACAAACCATTTATTACAAAGTTTTTCGCATAAATCATTTATAAAATGTAATATCGAGGAATTTGGGGAGAAAAAAAGGGGGGGGGCGGGTGGTGGTGGTGGCTTACAATTGTTAAAAACATGCATACCAATAACGCACGTTATAAGTAACGGGACAGAATGTGTTGTCAACGAGTCTATAATCATGCAAAGTTTCAGCTCGGTAGGTTGACGGGAAGTGGGTCAATTAGCCGACCGAAGATTTTGCCAGCCACAAACAAAAGCTAATATGATATTAAAGGATTTAAAAATGAGAATCATTTAACAAAAATTTTTATAAATCGAGGCAATCGGGCCTGTCTCGACTTCCTAAGAGCGCTAGATCTTACTTATCTTATGGAAATGAAGGGGTGGGGGCAGTGATATTATCTTGGCTCCCCCTTATGACATAATAAGAAGGAAAAGTTAATTAAATGATAACACTAGGATTTTCCTCGCGTGCAGGTGGATTGACTACTTACCGAGAACGAGAGTGAGAATAAGAGATACGAGGATCTCCATTTTGTTTCTAATTCTGTAAGAGTAAAACAAAAAAAAATATTCGGTAATAATAAAAATGTGCAGCACAGAATTGAAATAATACTTCTACTTGCGATTTACTCATGCACACAAAAAAAAAAAAAAAAGTTATTAATTTTTTTTTTTAATGTGGTGAAACGTTTAAAAAATTTAAAATTGCGTGCGTTAACAGACACGACCTAATTCTGTATGTGGATGACCGGTGCCTTCCTCCTGATTGGGTTCTGTATATCTAGCAACATGCGACCCCTTTGGTTAGGGGGGGGGGTCGCATCCTCCCTTTCCCAGGGTCCGCCTAAGACCATCGGAAAACACACATCCTCCACAGTTATGAAGCAGCAACTAAAATTAGTTTGTGGCTGGGGTCGCCACAGCCAGGGCCGGCCTTAGGCCACTGCAACCTATGCGGCCGCAGTGGGCCCCGCACTTTATTTTCTAATACAAAATCTTAATTTTTATTTATTATCCTTATCCCTACCCAGACTGGGCCCCGCGCAATCCGTTTCGCACAGGGCCCCACAAATGTTAGGGCCGGCCCTGGCCACAACAGGGGGACTGTATTAAAGGGTCGCGGCATTAGAAAGGTTGAGAACCACGGATCTAGTACTTAAACTGTAACAAGCCACCAAAGTAAGACAAGATGCTCAGTGGCGATCAAATTGTAAATAATGGATAATCCTTTTTTTTTTTTTAAATCCTCATAGTAATCCTTGAAGAAACACTGATTGTAAATATTTATTTTTATTTAATGTCATATTCTTATGATATTGGATTCTATCATTTGACATTTAAAAAGTTAAAATTTAAAAAGAAATGAAACAAAACAAAAAACTCAAAAAATTCTGGGAAAAAAAAGACAAAAACAAACAACTTTAAAATTTAAAAATGCAACAAATTCTTTACTGCTCTTAAGATTTAATCTGCCTCTACTGTTAGCCTATAAAATTACACTGTTTTTACACAAAAATACATTGAAAATACATAAAGAATATATATATATATTGACAAATATTTACCTGTTCTTTACTTTAAAAAAAAACGTGATGGGGTTGAAGCTTATTCCTTTAAAGATCTTACCTTAATGCTTACCTTCTTTAGGTGTAAATACAATTTTATACTGGCCACGCCGTGTCACAGGTAGGACACAGGTAATGACTATTAGGAAACCATCCTAGACGAATAAAGGGGGTAGGGGGAGAGACGCTATGAAGGAGTATTAAATTGTATGAATGCAAATGATTCTGAGCATCAGGACTTGTTTTAATAATAAACGTTGTCTTGGTTAAAATATGTATTTAGTCATGTTCTGAAAATGAATGAATACGATGTAATCGTTAACAAATTTCCATCAATAAAAGAATCGTATCTTATCCAATCTGATCTTATTTCAAAACTACATTATTTTAATGGGGTTTAGTAGAAAATACGTCCTGGAAGTGGTGCCATTCCAAAGTTATATCTTAGCAATGGCCAAAGGATGGATACAACGTGGATTAGCCATGGCCACAATATGGACACAGCGTGGATTAGCAATGGCCAAAATATGGACACAACGTGGATTACCAATGGCCAAAATATGGACACAAAGTGGATTACTTATGCCCAAGCTATGAGTGAAACGTGGATTAGCCATGACGAAACTATGGGCGAGCCATGGATTAGCAATGACCAAAGTATAGGAAAAACGTGGTTAAGCAATGGCCAGGATATGTGCGGGTCATGGCTGAGCAAGGACCTTCCTGAGATATGGGTTTTCAATGCCGTTTATTGGCTAAGCCATACTATACCTGGGCTGTGAATGAGCGATGTACCATCGTAACGTAGTAGCAGATTGACAGAAGCCCTCATAAGTTTATGTGTCCAAAATATCATGTTGGGACAGCGATTGTCGTTAGCAAAATGCTCATCTGTCAATGCATCCTTAAAAAAAAAGAGGATTTATAAAATACGTTCTCTAAAAACTCTTTTCTTTGAAGTCGGCTTCCCACGTCTGTTAAGAATATTGAAACTGTATTGCTCAAACAGTTTTTGCACTAGAAAGACCGCTTGGGTGGCAGACCCAGCAGCGGTTCAAATATATTAGTTTAAATATATTAGTTAGAATTACCAATTATAACCTTAGTTTTAAAAAATGCTGAAAAAATCAAACTCAAAAGTTTTTGTTCATTTCTTAAATGAACAATCAAATCGTATCTTTCTTATCTATTATATTAATCTCATCTTATTTTATCTTATGTGGATACGAACCCAAACCACTATCACGGCAACTAAAAATTCAGTGGCGCTAGAAGGGAGTTCGGATGGAGTGGTCCGCCACCGGGCGGCTCTTCGTTTCTTTATATTTAGCCGCGGTATTTTCCGCCAGGCTCAGAATTTTTATCATGGAAGAGGGCATGGTGGTGGTGTGTATGTGGGGGGGGGGGGCGGTAAACAAAATCTTGGCCCATCCTGGATGACACTAACCCTATCTGTGCCACTGTCTATATTTGAACTATAGTGTGCAGTAGGAAAAAAAAAAAAGGGAATTCCAGTTAATAAATGTGCGTGGATACAAACTCGATATCGATTGTATGTGGTTGTGTGTGTGTGTTTCTACATCATTTTGTACTGAATGTGCCAACACATATATTTTAAGGGAAATATAATTAAATCACATGTGAAATGAGTTTTTTATATTTTTTTAATAAGGTCGTGGCTATGCGACGTTTCCAAATTCTAACAATCTCATCGAAAGCTAAATAAAAAAACAAACTCAAAAATCTGTGGAATTACCGTGTTTTGACCGTAGCGATTTGTGGTCATGGTGCGAAAAACAAGGGATGGGGATCTTGTTCATTGGTGCGTTCAATAGACAAATGGTGCACGTTCAATATCCTTTCAACTCAAATAGTTTTGTTCCGCTGCTATACTATCGTTGTTTTATTGAAATTTTTAATGTACCATGAAAACAGAATCTAATAAAAGCTGATTAAATGTTGGCTTCTAATTAGAATTTTAATTTTTTAAAATCCAGCTCGTTACAAAATCTTTCTACGATGATCGTATGGTGTCATTAGTAAGCTGAACAATATCAAACAAAGACTACATCAGCCTCAAATAAGTATAAATTATCTTTAATGCAGTATTGATCTGGCAGTATCAATATGATATATTTTTGATAATGTACTGTTTCAGTCAAGGGAGCTGCAGTGAAGATTAAAAAAGGTTCTTTTGTTTTGTTAAATGATGTTATCTTTAGTAGAATAAAACTCATTTAAACATTACAGTAGGTTGTCTACAGCAAAACAAAAGTCTCATTTAAACATTGCTGTAGGTTGTCTATAGCAAAACAAAAGTCTCATTTAAACATTGCTGTAGGTTGTCTATAGCAAAACAAAAGTCTCATTTAAACATTACAGTAGGTTGTCTACAGCAAAACAAAAGTCTCATTTAAACATTGATGTAGGTTGTCTATAGCAAAACAAAAGTCTCATTTAAACATTGCTGTAGGTTGTCTATAGCAAAACAAAAGTCTCATTTAAACATTGCTGTAGGTTGTCTATAGCAAAACAAAAGTCTCATTTAAACATTACAGTAGGTTGTCTACAGCAAAACAAAAGTCTCATTTAAACATTGCTATAGGTTGTCTATAGCAAAACAAAAGTCTCATTTAAACATTGCTGTAGGTTGTCTACAGCAAAACAAAAGTCTCATTTAAACATTACAGTAGGTTGTCTATAGCAAAACAAAAGTCTCATTTAAACATTGCTGTAGGTTGTCTATAGCAAAACAAAAGTCTCATTTAAACATTACAGTAGGTTGTCTACAGCAAAACAAAAGTCTCATTTAAACATTGCTGTAGGTTGTCTATAGCAAAACAAAAGTCTCATTTAAACATTGCTGTAAGTTGTCTATAGCAAAACAAAAGTCTCATTTAAACATTGCTGTAGGTTGTCTATAGCAAAACAAAAGTCTCATTTAAACATTGCTGTAGGTTGTCTATAGCAAAACAAAAGTCTCATTTAAACATTACAGTAGGTTGTCTACAGCAAAACAAAAGTCTCATTTAAACATTGCTGTAGGTTGTCTATAGCAAAACAAAAGTCTCATTTAAACATTGCTGTAGGTTGTCTATAGCAAAACAAAAGTCTCATTTAAACATTACAGTAGGTTGTCTACAGCAAAACAAAAGTCTCATTTAAACATTGATGTAGGTTGTCTATAGCAAAACAAAAGTCTCATTTAAACATTGCTGTAGGTTGTCTATAGCAAAACAAAAGTCTCATTTAAACATTGCTGTAGGTTGTCTATAGCAAAACAAAAGTCTCATTTAAACATTGCTGTAGGTTGTCTATAGCAAAACAAAAGTCTCATTTAAACATTACAGTAGGTTGTCTACAGCAAAACAAAAGTCTCATTTAAACATTGCTATAGGTTGTCTATAGCAAAACAAAAGTCTCATTTAAACATTGCTGTAGGTTGTCTATAGCAAAACAAAAGTCTCATTTAAACATTGCTGTAAGTTGTCTATAGCAAAACAAAAGTCTCATTTAAACATTGCTGTAGGTTGTCTACAGCAAAACAAAAGTCTCATTTAAACATTGCTGTAGGTTGTCTATAGCAAAACAAAAGTCTCATTTAAACATTGCTGTAGGTTGTCTATAGCAAAACAAAAGTCTCATTTAAACATTGCTGTAAGTTGTCTATAGCAAAACAAAAGTCTCATTTAAACATTACAGTAGGTTGTCTACAGCAAAACAAAAGTCTCATTTAAACATTGATGTAGGTTGTCTATAGCAAAACAAAAGTCTCATTTAAACATTGCTGTAGGTTGTCTATAGCAAAACAAAAGTCTCATTTAAACATTGCTGTAGGTTGTCTATAGCAAAACAAAAGTCTCATTTAAACATTACAGTAGGTTGTCTACAGCAAAACAAAAGTCTCATTTAAACATTGCTATAGGTTGTCTATAGCAAAACAAAAGTCTCATTTAAACATTGCTGTAGGTTGTCTATAGCAAAACAAAAGTCTCATTTAAACATTACAGTAGGTTGTCTATAGCAAAACAAAAGTCTCATTTAAACATTGCTGTAGGTTGTCTATAGCAAAACAAAAGTCTCATTTAAACATTGCTATAGGTTGTCTATAGCAAAACAAAAGTCTCATTTAAACATTGCTGTAAGTTGTCTATAGCAAAACAAAAATCTCATTTAAACATTACAGTAGGTTGTCTATAGCAAAACAAAAGTCTCATTTAAACATTGCTGTAAGTTGTCTATAGCAAAACAAAAATCTCATTTAAACATTACAGTAGGTTGTCTACAGCAAAACAAAAATCTCATTTAAACATTGCTGTGGGTAATTTCTAGCAAAACAAATATTGAAAATTGAATAGTCTTTAAGTCAACATGTCTCAAGCTGACCAAAGCATTTTTTAAAGGAGGTGTCGATTGGCATATTTTGTCAAAAGAATTCCAATTCAAACCCGATCATTGTGTTGTAACTAACTAAACTGAATCGACCAATAACTAAATCATTGTAATTATTTTTGTTCATGTGTTGGCACATGCTGCCCACAGTTTGATTGGCAATAGGCGCGCCAGCAGAGTGAATAGAAATAATTTTTTTGGTGCAGCTTTACATTATTCCTGCCGAAATATCGGCAGCCACTGTGCACTATTCATTGGACAAATTGATTTTCGTAATTAATTATTTTCCTTGCTAAATTAGTTTTTGTTACATTCTTCGTCCATAGTCACATCATGAAAACTCAACCAGATTTAAACCACTTTCGAACCAATGCGTTTTCCCAAGTAAGCTCTTTAGTGATTGTATGAATGCCCCACGGCCAGAGCTCAACCTCACCTCTACCTTTACATTGTAATGAATGTCCCACGGCCATGGCTCAACCTCACCGCTGCCTTGACACTGTTATGAATGCCCCACTTCCAGAGCTCTACCTCACCTCTACCTTAACACTGTTATGAATGCCCCACGGCCAGAGCTCTACCTCACCTCTACCTTAAAGCTGTCAGAAAACGACGACCGAGCCCTGCTGATAAACATGTTTGAGATGCTCGACATAGATTTCTACAACAAGGGTTTCATCACCTTGGAGAACTCCACCACGTTCCGACTGGACGATCCTGACATCATCCTTGCCCACGATATCTTCGTGGGTGTCTCCCTCTGCTACATGCCGGTGATCATCTTCTGCAACACTCTCGTCTTCAGCGGAATAGCTTTTTACCCCGGTTTCCACGATCCCAACAACATCCTCCTCTTGAGCCTGTGCCTCGCGGACTTTATGATGGGGGCCTACTGCATACCAATGTACGCTCTGAGCTACCTGCAGGCAACGAGAGAGGTGGTCTTGGGGAATAAATACTTCTGCCTGGCCTGGTTTTCGTCGATAGAGCTGGCCGGGGCCGGATCACTCCTTTCGCTGCTTCTCATCTCCTTCGATCGCTACATCGCTATTTTATGCCCTCTGAAGTACCCAACCATTGTCACCGAACAGCGCACGATCAGGGTGATCGTAGCGACGTGGCTCCTCATAGTTTTTGTAGCGTTCCTTCCCATGATGGGGCTCAACAAATACGACTACAACGTCATGCCGTTGAACGCGCGGTGCCATTACTACACCACCCTCTACACGGAGTACGTCGTCGTGGCGTCTTTCGGCAGCATATTCTTCATCATCGCCGTCTGCTGCGTGCTGTACGCGCAGATCCTGATGGCGTCCTACAGGCAGGTGAAGACGCTGCGAAAGCGGAGCGTCAGTTCACCTTCGATGCAAGAGTGGATGGAGCACAGGGTCAGCTCCGTCCGAGTATCGACTTTCCTGATGCTGGTTTTCATCCTGCTCTGGCTCCCGTACGCTCTCGTGGCGCCTTTCAAATATTTCCGCACGTTTTCTCAGAAAAAGATCGAAATCCTTAAAGTGTCGACTCAGCTGCTCTTCTTCGGGAACTCCCTGGTCAACGCCCTGATCAACGGCTTGTACCGGAAGGAGAATAGGACCGTCTACAAGAACATGATCACGACGCCTCCGTGGCGATGGAGAGAGCAGCTCCGCAATCTCCACAGGCAACGGCTCCACAAAAGATTCTCACAGGACACGTCCATCATCTTGAGTCCCGCCCTTAAGGACGTATTCAACCAGGTCAACAAAGCTCTGGAACAGATGTCCGCCGTGGAGGTTCCTAACCCGTCGGAGGTGTGGGAAGAAATGAATGAAGCGAGTAAGAACGTGTCCAAGTCCGTGTTCTCCATCTCGGGTCTACTCACGGCCACCAACAGCACGTATCGCTCGGAGAACAAGAAACTGAAATCGTCTTCACAGAGCACTTGGATCACCTGAGTTACATTTCAGCGAAACGGTCGGGTGTTTTGTTTGTGATTTTGCGTTACGCGTTCCGGTGTGGAAATAACACGTTTCACGATTTCGTGGGAGGTGTTGGCCTGGAACTGAAAGTGCGTTTTGCTGGGATGATTAAATGCAATTTGCTATGACTGGAACATTATTGCTGGACGAATAAATGAGTTTGGCAATGTATTTTCGGATGAAGGGATGCATGGAGGGATGGATGGATTGGTTGAAAAAAAAAGGGGGGGGGGTGTATGATGATAATTAATGTTTATGAGTTTTTACTTCAGGTTAATTGATTGAAATTAAGCCTTCTACAAGTATCTCATATCTACTTTGTATTTTTTTTAAACCTTCACTATGACAGTTTCTTTGTTAATTATTAGTTGCACACAGATGGTGTATACTTTTTTTTTGTACAGCGAAGGTCTTTTTTCTTTTCTTTTTAATTCCTATCGCAAAACAAAAAAAATTAAATAGAATAAGCGGCATAAAATAAGAAAAGGGATTGATGAAATAAAATGAAAATGTTGTATTTTTATTATAAGAATATATTTTCTTATTTCTTCTTTTTTTTTTTTTCAATGTCTAGGTAAAGAGTTACATTATTTTAAACGGAATTTTTTTGTTAACCTTTCGATAAATTTAAAAAAAAAGTAAATAATTCAACTTATCTCGACAATTTAAAGATAACTATTTTAATACAAAAAAAAGTGGCAAACGAAAAATATAAAAAAAAAAACAAGCTCTTTTTTTTTTAAGTCTTTAAAAAAAAACGTCTAAAAAGAGTTTCTATCAAAGGTGAGTTTAAACGCACTAAAAAGTAGAAAATAATTTTAAATATCTTAAAATGGATTACGCAAAGAAAGTCTGTGCAGATAATATTTTGAAAAATTAACGTAAATAAAACATATTTAAGTTTCATCTACATTCAATTCGCAATCTTTGTCTGCATAGACTCCTCATCTACATTCTACACGTCTGCACAGTCTATCTTTGTGTAATGCTATTTTTTACGACTTACTATCTTCTGTTTATTAGTGCATATTAATAATAAAAAAAAAAGCTTTTGTTTAATTCATCAACATGTTCTGGTCAGTTTCGTCATCCCCCTTTCTATCCAACCGATGTTCCTTAATGTCTGCACACATACGTTATATTTTATCGGTGATAAATGTACATCATGTCAGTTTGGAGGCTGGACATCTTTTTTTTTTTAATAACAAGCCCCCATGTCATATTTCCCCGGGAAGAACATCCGCAAATCCAAGTACATTCCATCGAGAGTTCTCAGCTGGTGATTTCGACAAAGCCGTGGGTTACAACGCTCAGGTATCGATAAAATTCTTCAACTTTATTTGGGAGGGAAAAATGAGTAAAATACAACAGTCGATACAACAGTCGATACAACAGTCAGACACTAATAAAACAAAACTCAGAATGTGTGCCATCCTCTAAGGCCTGGGCAAAGGAATAAATGAAATTACCGAAATAAGTCCTAGGTGACCGTCCTTAGATTATGTAACGCGAAGGGGGTAGGGGGTGGTTCATAACATTTTTATAGTGTTGCATGGGAAGTAGAGATAATGGAAAGCAATATTAAATAACAATTATTTTTATTGTGGTTTTTTTTTTCTTTTTAATTATTATTTATTCCCATTTTTGCAAAATTTCTGCTTTTCAAATTTACGAAATGTGACAAGATTATTAAAAACTAAATTGTATTCATTGCTTCAATAGCTTGGATGCAAAACTGTAATTATTACAACGATTAGCACTTTTGTTTTTGTTTAAAGTTGTTATGTCTGTCACTTTTTGCCTGAATTTGTTTAGTTTCGTCTTGTGTTATTAGTTCTATAGGCTTTAAACAGCTCTCCTGAAGTATTGCAGGACTGTATGAAGAATAAACATTTAGTTTACGTTCATAGCTGTTTAACAAAAGCAAGATTTTTGTAGTGACAATATAGTTTATAGGGGGGGGGGTGAGAAAAAAGGTGGGAGGGCTTGCTAGCAATATTTATTATTAGAGGGTTAAGTGGAAAATGGCACTGTTATATCATGTTTTAAGGATTAGGCATGGTTCAAAAATGTCATTTTTTACAATATAATATAAATTATAATATAAATTATAATATAAATTATAACATAAATTATGCTCGGCCCCTAGCCTACCGAAAGATAACATTGCGCGCCAGAGTGTGCGCACCACACAGCCGAGTCCAGGATTTGCACAAATACGATGGTTGAGATGGTCATAGACTACTATTTCGACATTGATTGATTGATTTGATATTTGTATAGCGCTGGTATCCATGCTACTTTAACATGCTCACTGCGCTCTGGTTTTCTTAAATCTATTTAAACAAAAAAGTCTTTAAATGTCTCTTAATTGATGTTTTATCCTTTTCAATACCCCTCAAAGATTGAGCCAAACTATTCCATAATTTTGGCGCTATCGCTTCTAAATAGCGCACTCCGTAAGACTTTTTTCTTTGTTCATCCACACTGGGAATTTTCAATAAGGACTGTGCTGAAGACCGCAGGTTCTTTAAGGATACATGTTTATGAATCAGTACTTTAAGATATGCCTGTATTATAAATAGACCATGACCACCTTAATCTGACAAGACCGATTCTGGCACGAAAATGTTCTTTTGCAGTAAGTGCAGGGTGGGGGTGGGTGATGGGACATCTCCCAGTGGCAGAGTCTACCCGGGCTATTCTGGCAAGTCGTTTGTGCTCGGCAGCCGCTGTTCTGTTGGATTCATGTTGTATGGAGCCTTTTTGCATATAGTAACTCCGCGATGTAAATTAAACAACCCTTAAAAATAATGTTTATTGTATAAATCCTTCATAAAATGTAATATCGAGCAAAGGAGGGTGATGCTAAAATTTGATAAAACTATCATACAAATAACGCACTTTATAAGAATCACAATTAGAGCTCCACTCCCATTATATACGTAAACTCAGTGTCATCATATTTCCTTCATCTTCCCCTTGGAAAACGGGACAAACTCATTTTTTTTTGTAAAAGTGGGGAAGGGGGGCGTTTGCAAATATGATAGAATGTGTTGTCATCGGCAACCAGTCTATGTGCCAAGTTTCCGCTCGATATGTTGACGGGAAGTGGGTCAGTTAGCCGTCCGAAGATTTTTTTCAGCCACAAAAACAAAAGTGATATAAATATAAAGGATTTTTAAAAAAAAACATTTATTACAATTTTCCAAAATGAGAGAAACGGAAAGCAAAACCAGACGCCTTGGAATTAGCGTGTCGCACATACTTCCACTGTTTGGAATACGTTCAAGAGTGCGAAAGTTTTCCTTGTTAATGATGAAAAACAAGACTACATAGCAAAAATGAGGCAAGAATTTTCTTTAAAGGTATATTTCGGATGCACTGCATGTCTAATATTTTGTAGAAATTAACCAAATGATACAGCAGCAGTGGCCTGTTGAATTGATGATTACTTTTTTTTAATGAATAATATCATTTGTTTTGTTAACGTCAACGTGCCTTTAAAAAACGTTCTCTTCCTGACTTGCAAAGTGGGTCATTCCGGTGATTTACGGGCAATACAATTTATGACGGTGGTCCACGACCTCCTTCTCTCTCTCTCTCTTAAGATATGACTAAAAATGGATTTCTGTTTTTATTTCTGAGATATTTATTTGTTGGGGCGGTAAAAGAAATATACATTCAGTTGCGTAGCGAGCCTAGGGGCCAAAAAAATTCCCGCATCCCTCCATGAAAAATTAATCTACAGCTAGCCAAATTGCCGAACCTCAAATTAAAGAAAAAGGTGCCACCCGGTGCAGGCCGCCCTCTCCACCCCCTTTCCAACGCCAGCGTATACATTCACCACCTATGAAAAGCCTTGAGCAAAAATTTGCTGTTTTATTAATTTGAGTTCCCATTCCGCAGGAGGACAAATACGAAAATAAATGTGTGCCCATAAGTGATTTCAAATTTAGGATTAATGAAATCATTGTGATCGAACATCCTCTATTGTATTTTACTATAGCAGTTAATATTTTCTTGACGTCTGCCCCAATCTAACAGTCTTTAAAAAAAAATAATCTTTGAGACACTACTGCTCGATGTGTCCAACATTTGAGTATGATACTTTGATTCGGAATATTTTAATTCGCTGTCTAAAAGTTGAAAGCAAAAAAAGAATTTAATTCATTTTAAGAAAGATATTTTTTTTTATTTTAAAGAAACAATTTAAACTGGCTACTTAAAAAAAAAATAATGGACAGAGCCTTTGAAGACACATCCATCTCTATGGCGCTAGATCCCATGTAGGGCTTTGGCCTGCCTCAATACTTCCTTCCACTCTGATCTAACTAATGCTTGTCTTTTCCATACTTGGATTCACAGTTGTTAATAGTTCAGCAATAGTGCTGTTTCCCGTTCTGTTGCAATTTTCTCTTCTTGGCAAATTTTAGTAATAAGTTTAGGTGACTGAATGTGTAGTTATCTGCCTCCATACCTATAGAAAACTACCCATAATAATAATAATAATAAGTTATGCCGTGATTAGGTCTTCTCCGGGGGCTTTGTGGTTGAAGATACGACATTGTATAACAAAAATATCGGGAGTTTTTCTTTTCTTTTACTTACGTTTGTATTTTTGTATTTTGTTTAATTTTATACCACAAATTTTTTTCCATAGGTCGTTTTCACTGCAGAAATCATCTTTATATCGCTTACCTCGGCAAACAAAAATCAACAAACCCGCCTTCGCTATACTTCGAACCAACCGTTTAGGCCAGAAGATGTCACAAAACTTAAAATAAATCTACAAAGAATGGATTTTATCTTCGTACCAGATCAATACATCACACTGACCAATCATTCGTTTGCTTACATGGAGGATCCCGACGTCATCATAGTTCACCAAGTGGCCATTGGGGTGCTCCTCGCTTACATGCCAATCATCATTGTGTCCAACATTTTTGTGTTTTGGGGAATCGTCCTCTACCCGGGGTTCCACACGACAAACAATTATCTGCTGCTTAGTCTTTCCGTGGCCGATTTCCTAAGGGAGCTTACACTGTTACGATGTACATACTGAGCTACTTCCCCGAGACGAAAAAGATCATATATGTAAACAAATACCTGTGCTTGAACTGGGTGGCTTCCGTAATGGTATCTTGCGGGGGCTCTTTGACCACGCTGTTTTTCATAGCCGTCGATCGCTACGTTGCTGTCATGTGGCCTCTGCGTTACTATCGCTATGTGACGGAAAAAAAGATGATATACGCGATTGTTTGTCTTTGGACTTACGTCGTCCTTCAGGCCTCTCTGCCCATGTTAGGCTACAACAACTACAACCCAGACGAAAAGCTTTTGGCGGCCCGCTGCCACTTCTACACAATCCGAAGCCGTACACTGTGTTTACCATAATGGCAAATGTCTTTTTGTGCCTTGCCCTTTCAAGCCTCCTGTATGTACATATACTGATAGTCGTGTGCCAGCAGGTCAAGAAATTTAAAAAGCAGGAGCGTTACATGACCAAATATCAGATAGTTCAATTCAAACGCCGCGTCAACTCTGTCAAAATCACATCCTTTCTCATGTTTCTCTTTAGCATTCTATGGCTACCGTACGGGCTCACCGCACCTTTCAAATACTCGAAAACCTTCTCGCACAAACACATAGAAATGGCCAAAGTGTGCACGTTTCTGTTGTCAATAAGCAACTCGTTTGTCAACGCCCCTGTATACGCGTACGGGCGTGAGGAGTACATGAAGGTGTACGGGATCATGCTGGTGACGTGTCCTTGCAAATGGCGGTATCGGCTTCGTCGCCTGCACTCGGACTTACACTGTAACTCCTTCTCTTCATCAACACACTGTAAAAGTGTTGAATACCAGCAAGAAATCGAAGTGAGCGATCTTTGACGATGTCATCAGTGACCACCTTTCGCAGGAGATAAGCGTCTTCTTCAGTGTCATGGATGATTGCATTCTAGATGCAGATTGTGATGAAAGGAGCTGAGAGGAAGACTCATGGATGATATAATTTCTAGCTCCAGATTGTGATGAAAGGAGCTGAAAGGAAGACGCATGGATGATATAATTTCTAGCTCGAGATTGGGATGAAAGGAGCTGAAAGGAAGACGCATGTATGATATAAATTCTAGCTGGAGATTGTGATGAAAGGAGCGGAGAGGAATACACATGCACGGCTGATATTTTTTTGAAAGCTCGTTAACTGTCCTAGTACATTCACGGGTTCTATCCTAAAATAAATGGTATGTATGTGGAGTTAATTTCACGTTTCTGTATTTAAGTTATGTCCCTTGCAATCTTCAAAATTGTTGGATGGATATAATTACAATCTTTTGTGTTCGTTGAGTTGTTTTAACATAGTATGAATACATTTTGTGCTTAGAAGATGTTTTTTTTTAAGATTTCTTTTTTATTGCTTTTATTTTTATTGTTTAACGTGTCGTCTGCGATCTAAAGATTGAAAAGGCGTGTATAACTCGTGTTATTTAGAGTTCGAAAGATTCCGTTGTGAAGTTGAAGTAAATAGTGGAACAAGGTATTTGGACGCTTGAAACATGTAGACTGGAATGTAAAAGAAGAACAGTTCGCCTAAAAGCCTTCCTCGGCAGACAGGACAAATGAAGAAACAACAATAAGTTAAACTAATTTGGACAAAGTAAATTTTTTTGGAACAAAACGTCCTATTAAAGTGTAATATTAGTAATAATTAGTCAAGTTTGGTTAAAGAAGGTTACTCTATATTTAATGTATTAATATGTTCCGTTATTTCTGCATGACTTTAAATAATGCTGGATGGGTGATTCCGGGAAGAGGGGGAGGGCGGTCATAAATGTTTTCCTCAACGCCCCAGGTCATTTGTAGAGAAAAGGTGACTGCGGTAAGTCATTTACCTTTTAAGGCAATTCCAGTTTATATTGGTCACAATTGCTCAAACGTGTTTGCTTTTGTTGTCTCTGCGTCTTAAAGGGCGCAGGGCGCCAGAGTCTGGTCGCAACTTGACATCGACTCACATTTATCCAAACCCCACGCCTCGCATCTCTCAAAACCACACGCATCACATCTCTCCAAACCACACGCATCACATCTCTCAAAACCACACGCATCACCTCTCCAAACCACACGTATCACATCTCTCCAAACCACACGCATCACACCTCCCCAAACTACACGCATCACATCTCTCCAAACCACACGCATCACATCTCTCCAAACTACACGCATCACATCTCTCCAAACCACAAGCCCTTCTTCTTTTATGCCAGACCCCCCACCGTACTCGCCAGTCACGGGTCCAGACCAGATTAGTCAAGCAATTTAAAAACTAGCGAGAAAAAATAAAAAAAATAATATAGTGTGTCATATTAATTAAAAGCAAAGTAGAGCGAATCTCTACTAATCTATTGTTTCTTATATATCAATGGCCTATGTCCGGATCACGTGACCCTGATGACACTGAAGGATCGCAGCTTCGGCTCTTTGTCAAGTATAGCAGCAAAAGTTTCAAATATCATATCTCGACGCAGTTGGGCTGCTAAGGTTGGTACCACCGGGGAAGACCAAGCTTTTTTTTCCGCCACCTTCCACTAATAAAAACTCCGAGTTCGGCCAAAAATCCCGCCCCTTAATATAAAGGAAAAACGATGCGTCCCGGGGCGAACCGCCCCCTTTGCAAACCCCCTTCCTACGGCACCTTCTCGAAGCTTACTTTAAAACATTTACGTAGATATTTTTTAAACAAACAGTCGAAAAGAAAAGAAATACGACGGAGTCCAACATAAAAATTTGGCGAAAAGGACAGAATCGCTGATCATCGTTCAGCCTGGCGAACAGCAGTAAATGTGGGAATCCACACAGGAAGAGAATACGCGTAACGACGCCCTGGTAGTAAAGAGAGAGTAACATGGAAGGCTAAAGAGAACCAATAGTCAAGGCTATTCTGTGAGAAGGGCTGCCGAGACTTACACTACAGGATCGGCTTCATATGCAATACGAGAAGGTCTCTATAAAACCGAAACCTGCGCCCTAGTCGTCACGAAGATGGGTGGATTTAAGAGAATATATTTATTTTTTTTTTAATTTATTGAAATTTTCGTAAATGTGAGAAATTGAAAATAAAACTAGACGCCATGGAATAAGCACGCAGCACCTCATTGCACTGTTGGAATGCATTCAAGAGTGCGACAGTTTTCCTTGTTAATGATGAACAACAAGACTACAATAACAAAGATGAGGCAAGAATTTTCTTTAGAAGTAAGTGTATTTTGGATGAAATACATGTCTAAAATTTTGTATAAATTAACCAAATGTAACAGCAGCAGCAGCAATGGCCTGTTGACTTGCTGATTACTTTTTTTTAAAATGAATAATAGCATTTGTTTTGTTAACGTCAACGTGCCTTTAAAAAAAAAAACTTTCCTTTCCTGATTTGCAAAGTGTGTCACTCCGGTGATTAACAGGAAATACAATTTATGACGGTGGTCCACGACCTCCTTCTCTCTCTCTCTTAAGATATGACTAATAATGGATTTCTGTTTTTATTTCTGAGATATTTATTTGTTGGGGCGGTAAAATAAACATACATTCAGTTGCGTAGCGAGCCTAGGGGCCAAAAAATTCCCGCATCCCTCCGCGAAAAATTACTCTGCAGTTAGCCGAATTTCCGCCCCTCAATTTAAAGAAAAAAGTGCCACCCGTTGCCGGCCGCCCTCTCCACCCCCTTTCCAACGCCAGCGTATTCATTCACCACCTATGAAAAGCCCTGAGAAAAGTTGAAGTTTTATTAATTTGAATGAATATATGTCTATAAGTGATTGCAAAATTAGGCCTAACGAAATCATTGTAATCGAACATCCTACTTGTATTTTACTATAGAAGTTAATATTTTCTTGGGGGCTACTCCCGTGAAAGCGGTCTGAAAAAAACGAAATCTTTGAGACACTACTGCTAGATGTGTCCAACGTTTGAGCATGATACTTTAACACGGAACATTTTAATTCGCTGTGCAAAAGACGAAAAAAGAAGAATTTAAATCATTGTAAGAAAGACTTTTTTTCAAACAAAAATGTTATACTGGTTATGTGGTTTTTTTTTAAAATAAAATAACAACAAAATAATGAAAAGAGCTTTCAAAGACAGACAGTAACAAGAATATAAGGATGAGTTCTTTTTTTTTTTCTTTTACTTGCGTTTGCACTTTGAATTTTTGTTTTACTTTTATACCACATTATTATTCGCAGGTCGTTTTCATTACAGAAATTACCATTCAATCGCTTATCTCTGCAACCAGGCATCAACGAACTGACCGTTTGCTATGCCTGAAACCAATCTTTTACCCCCAGACGATGTCACGAAACTTTAATTAAATCCACAAAGCATGAATTTGATCTTCGTACCAGATCAATTCATCACACTGACCAATCATTCGCTTGCTTTCATGGAGGACCCCGACGTCATCAAAGTTCACCACGTAGCCATTGGGGTGCTCCTCGCTTACATGCCAATCATCATTGTGTCCAATATTTTTGTGTTCTGGGGAATCGTCCTCTACCCGGGGTTCCACACGACAAACAATTATCTGCTGCTTAGTCTGTCCGTGGCCGACTTCCTAATGGGAGCTTACACTGTTCCGATGTACATCCTGAGCTACTTCCCCGAGACGAAAAAGATTATATATGTAAACAAATACCTGTGCTTGAACTGGGTGGCTTCCGTAATGGTATCTTGCGGGGGCTCTTTGACTACGCTGTTTTTCATAGCCGTCGATCGCTACGTTGCTGTCATGTGGCCTCTGCGTTACTATCGCTATGTGACGGAAAAAAGGATGATATACGCGATTGTTTGTCTTTGGACTTACGTCGTCCTCCAGGCCTTTCTGCCCATGTTAGGCTACAACAACTACAACCCAGACGAAAAGCTTTTGGCGGCCCGCTGCCACTTCTATACAATCCTGCCGAAGCCGTACACTGTGGTTTCAACGATGGTAACTGTCATTGTGTGCCTTGCCCTTTCAAGCCTCCTGTATGTACAGATATTGATAGTTGTGTGGAGGCAGGTCAAGCAATTTAAGAAGCACCAGTGTTACATGACCAAATATCAGATCGCTCAATTCAAACGTCGCGTCAACTCTGTCAAAATCACATCCTTTCTCATGTTTCTCTTTATCATTCTATGGCTCCCCTTCGTGCTCACCGCACCTTTCAAATACTCGACTGCCTTCTCGCACAAAAAAATAGAAATGGCCAACGTGTGCACATTTCTGTTGTCAATAAGCAACTCGTTTGTCAACGCACCTGTATACGCGTACGGACGTGAGGAGTACATGAAGGTGTACGGGATCATGCTGGTGACGTGTCCTTGCAAATGGCGGTATCGGCTTCGTCTCCTGTACTCGGACTTACACAGTAACTCCTTCACTTCATCAACACACTGTAAAAGTGTTGAATACCAGCATGCTTTCGATGTCAAGAAATCGAAGCGAGTGTTTGTTGACGACGTAAACAGTGATCACCATTCGCAGGAGATCAGCGCCTTTTACAGTGTCATTGACGATACATTCTAGCTGCAGATTATGATGAAAGGAGCCAAAAAGAAGACTCATGGATGGTATAACTTCTACTTCAGATTTTGATGAAACCTGCCGACAGGAAGACGCATTGATTGCATAATTTCTAGCTGCAGATTATGATGAAAGGAGCCAAAAGGAAGACTCATGGATGGTATAACTTCTACTTCAGATTATGATCAAACGAGCCGACAGGAAGACGCATTGATTGCATAATTTCTAGCTGCAGATTATGATGAAAGGATCCAAAAAGAAGACTCATGGATGGTATAACTTCTACTTCAGATTATGATCAAACGAGCCGACAGGAAGACGCATTGATTGCATAATTTCTAGCTGCAGATTATGATGAAAGGAGCCAAAAGTAAGACTCATGGATGGTACAATTTCTAGCTGCAGATTATGTTGAAAGTAGTCAAAAGTAATTTCACGGATGGTACAATTTCTAGCTGCAGATTATGATGAGAGGAGCCAAAATTAAGACTCACGGATGGTATAATTTCTAGCAGCAGATTATGATGAGAGGAGCCAAAAGTAAGACTCATGGATGGTACAATTTCTAGCTGCAGATTATGATGAAAGGAGCCAAAAGTAAGACTCACGGATGGTACAATTTCTAGCTGCAGATTATGATGAAAGGAGCCAAAATTAAGACTCATGGATGGTACACTTTCTAGCTGCAGATTATGATGAAGTGACTGAAAGGAAGACTCACGGATGGTACACTTTCTAGCTGCAGATTGTGATAAAGTGACTGAAAGGAAGACACGTTGCTTTGTTTTATCTAAAAGCTCCCTTTAACTGCCGTAGTATACATCCACGCGCCAATACCCTCTGAACAAACGGCATGGAAGCAGTGGCGTAGTGAGGGGGACAAGGAGGGGCATCATGCCCCGTGCGCTACTCACAAAGAGGCGCCAAATGGTATAATTTACTATAATATTGTATGGTTTTCGAATGGGGGGGCGCTAAAGAGGTATTAGGGGCGCTAAAAAGGTATTGTGCCCCGGGCGCGAGTTAAGCTCGCTACGCCACTGCATGGAAATGCTGATAATTATTAACGTTGCTGTATTTAAATGATGTCCTTTGTAATTTTCAAAACTGCTTGATGGATATAGCGTAAATCTTATGTATTCTGATGGATATAGCGTAAATCTTATGCATTCTGCATCTTGTTTTTAAAACTTGAACACGGTATGAATACATTTTGTGCATAAAAAGATTCGTTTTAAAGATTTTTTTTTTTTTTTTTTTTTTTTTTTTTTTTTAACGTATATCGTCTGTGATCTAAAGATTGTAACTGCGTGTATTACCCGTATGATTAAGAGTGCGAAGGATTCCGATGTGAGGTTGAACCAGATGGTGGAACAAGGTATGTAGAAGCGTGAAACGTGTGGACGGGAATGTAAAAGAATAACGTTTCGCCCAAGAGCCTTCCTCGGCAGACAGGGCGAATGAAGAAACCACTAGAGGTATTTAAAACTAATTTGGACATAGTAAATTTTGATATGGAAGGGTAAATACATCCCATAAAAGTGTAATATTAGTAATAATGAGTAAAGTTTGGTTGAAGAAAGCTACTCTATAATTTTTTTATTTTTTTTTTCGGGGGGGGGGGGGGGGGGCATTTCTGTATGACGTTAAATAATGTTGGATTGGATTCTGGGGAAAGGGTGGGGTCCTCAATGGTTTCCGAGCTCATTTGTAGAGAAAAAGTGACTGCGACAAGTCATTTATTTATTTAAGGCAATGCTCAACGGCTATTCTGGCTACACAATGATATACTCAAAAACCTAACAGCTATTCTCAATACACAATGATTCCCCGAACGCCTTGCTGAAGACCAATGTTAGGAAACAACAAAATTTCAGACGAAGACTTTCAAGGCTGAAAAAAAGATGTGCTATGTAAAAAAAAAAATTAAAAAAAAAAAATAAAAAAAAATTATTTATTTGGATCAATAAAATCATCGTATCTTATGTTATCTTCTCTTATCTTTTCTTATCTTATCTATATATTTATTTTTTTACCTACCCAATAATGTGTTATGCCACAATAGAATCAGGTGTGTGGCGAGCGTTACTCGTGTTTTTCTTAGGTACGAGTGGTATGACTGGTAGGAAGAATGGGCATTTCTTAGACATTGGCTTAATATCTGAGAGAGAAGGCTTGTTACACCGCAACTTGGTCACAAGCTTTATCAATTGGTGCGATGAAAATTGTCTCCAGCGGAATGTCTCAAAAACAAAGGAAAAGGGCACCATATTACAGATATCAACATAAAAAAATCAGTGTAGAGAAAGTAGAGTTCTTAAGTGTCACCATGAATAATAAGCTAGCATGGCATGAGCACGGCCAAATGCTGTATAAGAAATGCAAACCAAAGACTGTTCTACCTCAAAATAACTGTACAATTTCGGCGTAAACAAACAAGTCGTTGACATATTCTACAGTGAAACAATTGGAAGCCTGTATACTTAAATTCAATATAACTTGCTTGTGTGGGAATTCATCGTCTGATATTAAACACCGAATAAACTGACTAATCAAGAAAGAGAGGAACATAACACAAACTAAACATCCTTCACTTGAAGAACTACTTGAAGAAAGATGCTACTGTAAAACTAAACACATTTTGGATGATACATCCCACCCTCTTCACCACAGATACTTAGGATCGGCCCGTTCGGGACCAATTTTTTTCTCTCAGGGCGAGTACTAAAAGCTATAACTATTCTTTTGTTCCCCAAGCTGGACGAATTTACCAGCGTGCTCCCCCTGAAGTCACAAATCTTAATGAGAGCTAATAAGTCCCTGACATGGCTAAGAGAATTCCTTGAATGGCTGTTTCTTTCACTAGAGAAATAAGTTCTGGTTCTGGTAGGGTACGTTGCTGCATCCATGCATGTGTGCAACGGTAGGGGATGCGATGCTGCCATCCTAACGCCTCCTAGCAGATGCCAGGGCAGCCTTGAAGCTTTCGATAGATGTCGAGTTCACGGCGGTATTGTCCAGGTGGTTGATATAGATGTCTTGTGTTCAAAATGTTTTATTTATGTGCTGAAAATGTTCTATGCAATCAACAAACATTTCCATTTGTTTGGATCAATAAAAGAATCTTATCTTATCTCATCTTATCTGAAAGATATACCTTTTAATAAAGAATACGAATAGTCAAGGGAATCAAACGGAGTGCGCAAAATTTTTTTTTAAACCAATAAATTTTAACTTCGTGGTGTTCAATGGTGCAGTTGTTAAAAGTTAGTTTTTTTTTAAAAGTCGTACAAAAGAATCAAAATAAATAATAAAAAATTGTATATGGAGTATGGTACGTTCGGACCTGTACTTTGACTAGAAAATTATGGTTGTCATTTATAAATGTAAATTTAAAAGTGCCTTATTAACTATTTCTTAGTTGATAAGGAAGAATCTTTTAAGGTTAAATCGTTCTATACTTTTCTGCTATTTGTAATTATTGTTTCTACTCGTATCTGCTATTTTTATTACTGTTTCTATACTTGTCTGTTTCTCTATTTATCTGCTATTTGTAATTACTGTTTCTATACTTGTCTGTTTCTCTATTTATCTGCTATTTGTAATTACTGTTTCTATACTTGTCTGTTTCTCTATTTATCTGCTATTTGTGTTATTGTTTCTCTACTTATCTGCTAGTTGTGTTATTGTTTCTCTACTTAACAGCTACTTGTGTTAAATTTGCCATTTGTGTGGATTGAGTTTCCTGAACAGAACGATAGGGTGGCTACATGAAATGTACACAGGGCCGGCTCAAGGTAGCGGCAACTCGATAGTTTCCCCGGGCGACATGTGCTTAGGGCGCCATCAATGATCTTCCAAAATAGGAAAAAAATCATTGCGTGTGGGGTGCCATGGAAGAAAGAATAGAAAGTGCAATAAAAAGAATTGTTGACCTAAAGGCTGGCTAATTGTTTCATTGTTCATACTAGCCACGGTAGGATGATTGTTCATAATATATAGCCACGGTAGGATGATTGTTCATAATATATAGCCACGGTAGGATGATTGTTCATAATATATAGCCACGGTAGGATGATTGTTCATACTAGCCACGGTAGGCTAATTGTTCATAATATATAGCCACGGTAGGATGATTGTTCATAATATATAGCCACGGTAGGATGATTGTTCATACTCCCCGCGGTAGGCTAATTGTTCATAATATATAGCCACGGTAGGATGATTGTTCATAATATATAGCCACGGTAGGATAATTGTTCATAATATATAGCCACGGTAGGATGATTGTTCATACTAGCCACGGTAGGCTAATTGTTCATAATATATAGCCACGGTAGGATGATTGTTCATAATATATAGCCACGGTAGGATAATTGTTCATAATATATAGCCACGGTAGGATGATTGTTCATACTAGCCACGGTAGGCTAATTGTTCATAATATATAGCCACGGTAGGATGATTGTTCATAATATATAGCCACGGTAGGATAATTGTTCATAATATATAGCCACGGTAGGATGATTGTTCATAATATATAGCCACGGTAGGATGATTGTTCATACTCCCCACGGTAGGCTAATTGTTCATACTGCCCACGGTATGATAATTGTTCATACTGACCACGGTATGATAATTGTTCATACTGACCACGGTATGCTAAGTAGTTATTTCAAATACAAGTTAAGAGCATATTTGTTTATGTCCATGCTTTGTTTTATAAAACAACTTAAGTAATAAGCTCATTACAGAATACCCCGTATTTTCCTTGCACGATTTTTTTTATGATTATACGTTTAAAAGGCGCCAAAGTTAAGCAAGCATGGGATGCTAGCAACCGTAGGGCCCTGCCCTGAATGTACGGGAGACACTTAAACTCTAGTTTTTTGTTGCTATTATCCTCTTCTTTTCTTTTTTTTTAAAAAAGACATGCAGGTATTCAACGGAAACCTTTTTATTACGTTTGACGTAAAAGGTATATAATTCCCGACCGTTAGAAGGACGTAAATATCTTTGAAAGCCGTATCATGTCCCAAGCTCGACCTTGAACTATAGTATGGCATGGAGATCAACTTCATAAGCCCTGAATTTGTGGCGGCCGCAAACAACCACACCTTCGCGTTCCTGGATGACCCGGATGTCATTCTCTCCCACCACATTTTCGTCGCCGTCATCCTACTCTTCATGCCCATCATCATTGTTTCAAACATCCTGGTCTTCTGGGGGATCTACTTGTACCCGGGGTTCCACACGACAAACAACTACCTGTTGCTGAGCCTGTCCGTCGCCGACTTCACCATGGGTGCCTATACCATCCCCATGTACGCCCTGAGCTACATACCGTACACGAAAAGGGCGATATTTTATAATAAGTACGCCTGCCTTGCGTGGTTCGCCTCCATCATGACGTCCGGCGCGGGATCCTTGTACACTCTGCTCTTCATTTCCATCGACCGGTACATCGCCGTAATGTGGCCCCTGAACTATAACAACTTGGTCACGGGGAAAAGAATGATCAATCTGGTCGTCGGCATATGGACGTACACGATAGTCCAAGCGTTTTTCCCCATGATGGGTTACAACAACTACGACCCCAAAGGAAAACCCCTCCCCGTCGTGTGTAACTTCTACACCACCTTGCCGGCGCCCTACGTGATCTGGGCGTCTTTCGGGACCGTCGGGATTTGCATTGGAATCTCTGCGATTCTCTACGCCCAGATCCTTACGGTGGCGTACAGGCAGATTTTGAAATTCCGAGAACATCACTCTCTTTTAAGTCACGACCAAATAAAGCAATTTGAGCGCCGAGTCAACTCTGTGAAAATCACATCTTTCCTGATGCTGCTCTTCATTATCTTGTGGCTTCCTTACGTGCTCATAGCCCCCTTCAAGTACTACCACGTTTTTTCTCAGAAACATATCGAAATCCTTAAAGTCATCAGCCAGATGTTAAATTTCGGAAATTCGCTTGTCAACGCTCCTCTGTATGCCGTCGGGCGTGAAGAGTACAGGGACGTGTTCAAGGCGATGCTGGCGACGCATCCTCTGAAATGGAAGTCCAGGTTGAGAGCTATGCACAGAGCGCTGTTGGTAACCTCTCAAATGTACGCATCGCATACCGAGGACGGGAGTCGACAGGATGACAGTGAAGGTCTAGACTTAGACATTGTGTACGCGGAAGACTGCTCACACAACGAAGCGGAAATCGGGGACGCCATCAAAGTTGGGAACACGGGCAGAAAATCTACGATGATCTACTCTGTATCCGATTCTCGCAAAAAGTCCAAAATGTCAACAAGCGTAGACGGAGAGGGGTTCTCTTTCCTTTAAAATAAACGGACTGGAAAAAAATTATATTGCCTTTAACTTTAACATCATTCTGACACAGACAATTTCTTCACCTTTAAGTAAGCCACCCTTATTGTCAGTACAATTCGAGACCAGAATGTACGATTCCGTTAATAGAAGCGAATATCGTGGTCAATTCAATTACACATTAAAGCAATGATGGCACCAAACCATGACAACCGTGACGTAGCAATGGTTTGTGCCATCACTGGGTGGGGGCTGTCCAATGTTTTCCTCTCTCACCCCCTCACGAAAAAAAAACTTCGTATGGACAAAAATGCCGCCCTTCCGTGCATAGCAAAATAGTGTTGCCCGGAGCGGACCACCCCACCCTTCTTACGCCAGTGCCTTAAAATCAAAGTTTAGGCCCTAGGTAGGAATAAGCTTACTCTCTACTCTAGACCTTAGATTTAATTTATGAGCACTCAAGAGAATAAATGTTGCTTACAGCTTCCGGAGAAAATAAAGTTTGAAATGGAACTGACTCAACATTGGTGTGACGTTTTGTAAACATAATATTACTAAATACGTTTCCAAGAGCTTTAAACTTTGGTCTGATGCTTAATGTTTGCTACTAGGGTGCGTAGGCCTAGGCCAGTGGTTGGAAAGCCGCGGAGTGTGGCTCGGCCAGTTGGCCACAAATCGGGTTTGATTCCGAAAAATATGGTTCTTGACAAGAAATTTGGCTATCAACATTTTTTTAAACGCCCTGCTGCTGATTTTTAGCACTTTTGACTAATGAGTTTGCCGACCACTGGCCTAGGCTATTCGAAACCGTTGTTGTTCGATTAATAATATTTTAATTTAAACTTCATTTTATGAGTCAGTGCCTTATTCTTCGCCGTATTAAAAAAAAAAAAAAAAGCTAAATAATAAATTAAATTCAATATATGATACTTGTTAAACACTCTTATGTTTGTTAATCCTTATCTTATTGATTTAATCATTGTTTACGACATTTTACCCATCATTAGTCTGAAAGGTGGGTTTTTAAGTAGGCCAACCAAGGTGGCTCATAATTTTCATGTATGGCCTACTCTGGTCTCGTTTAGACGCTGGAACCTTTATATCCATTATCTGTCGCTCAAAGTTAATCTAACCACTGAATAGTCAATTAAGTGGTGATATTTTAAACAATTACAGCTTGAACAACTGAACATGATACATCTTAGTAACATGTGCTAAGGATAATATAGCTTCTACGTTTAATATTATTTTAGTAAAGGCTGCGACTATTCGTACTCTTACCCGGGTACCAGGAGTGAGAGGTTGGTATTAAACAACTATTTAAATTATTATTTTTGAGTTTGTAAGAAAAATTTAAGTATTAACTGAAAGATAATTGAATGGACTATACGTTTGTAAACTTAATTCTTCAGTTTAACTAAACTACCACAAATGACATGCGAAAGCATTGAGTCTAATAAACACGGGTGTAAAACTAAACCAAGGGAAGTCAATCTCAAATAGTATAATAAAGTGAACTCTCCTGTAATTGTGAAACATGGCCGCTTTTGTTGACGAAAAAATCAAGAAGTAAGCATTCATCTTTCATACATGCTTGTTGTTCAGTTCTCTTTGAAATTGCATTGCTTTCCTGTTTCAAAGCCTAGAACATTTCTAAGCTTTTGCATTATGGGTTATTTTCGGCTGCTGAGTTATAGGTACACAAAACAAACCACACTTTAATTTAGCCAGTCTAAGACTAAGAGTACGTCAGTTGTCACACCCACAAATGACGTTACTAGACACCAAGCCAAACCAGCTCAATGCTATGTCATTATAATTATAAATGAATAATACTTAAAAGTACCCCTTAGAAAAAATACAAAACATCGTTTGAACAATAGTGCAACTATAGCATCAACATGCTTGACACTGTGATTGAGGGTGAAATGCTGGCACTAGTCATGCATAATATTTGATAATTCTATACTATAGTCTTTAGACTTAGGTACTTTGGTAAAAAATTCAACAATGTTTGTAAAATAAACCAATGGCATAGTTGAATAGAGCTAATTTTTAACAGAATTATAACACCAAAATCATATTTTTATCTGTTGTAGTTTTAAAGTTATGAATTTTTAAAGTACGACTTAGTTTGTCATTTTTTAACATGGACCGCATCGCCACATTCTGTGACCCAATTCTGCTGTTCGCGTCACGAGCTAAATAACTCTCGTTTTAATGATAATTTTATACGACTTTTATTTTCAAAACTAATGCTGTATTAAAAAATTATACAATTATATATAAATTATAATTTATCTAACTATGCACTTTGTATATCAGTAAATTTAATATAATGTATTAATATAAGGCTTTTCTGTTTACCAAATCTACAGCGTCCATTATACCACTATATGCACTATATAGTCTATACTATATAAGGCAATGCATCCCCTAAAATACTGTTTGGGATCTACTTATTTTGAACTTTCAACTTTGGCTCATGACTAATTAATTAAAACTTTCTCTGACCAATGATTGAATAGTTTTGCACACGGCAAACTCTTATGAATGAAACTCTGAGGTAGTACTACGGTATAGCCATTATGCAAGGGCTGTGAATGGTTGCCCATGACGACCTTTTGCACACTAAGAATTCTGATCGTAATAATATGGACTCTACCGGGTTTTTAAAGCTCAAATTAAAACCTTCCAGTTTAAATCTCTTTCAAATGCATTCTGAAACACAAGTTATCAAATATTTTGAAGTATATAGTGGTAATAATTGAATATTTCCTAAGCTAAGTATCGGCGTCTTCCGCCATTTAAAAGGGGGCGTGATCATTAATCCAAAATGGCCTGGGCGACCTGTGCATAATGAGGTCAACGTTGAAGAGAATTGAGAAAATGTTTATTGAGCTAGCGTAATGAAATTTTGCACACATATACTTCAATATATTATGCAGACCTACAATTAATATGAAAAACATACCATGAATATTTATACCGAATTTTTTAATGCAAAGATGCCTTATATTAACATATGATTTTCCTAACTTAAAGTTGTTTTAATGAAAAAAATAACTTAATGGGAATGTAGGTCAATATTTCTCCTAACGTGAATGGGCGGAGTTTGACCTTAATTATGGACCAGAAGGACGCTTGATTTATTCTAATTACATGCACATAAAAAATTAAAAACTCGGATTTCATTGCGCCAACCTCCATTTCCGATACAAATTTTTTAGGAGTGTCCCTTGCTTCAGCGAAGTACCTAGTTATACTTTTGGACATATTGGGTAAACTAGATAACTGTAAATTCATTATTCAAACATCAGTGAAAATAAGGCAAATGACAACAGCAACAACTACAAAAAATAAAGATATTATTGCAATACTTTAGAAAAGCCTAACATACTTAATAACATTTTTTTAAAATGTATTTATTCATTTTTATATTTTTTATTATTATTATTTGCTGCTAAAGAATAAACTGTTTTCAATTTTTAAAATTATAATAAAGTAGGTCTGATACTGAAGGTGAAGGGTTTTGATACATTTTTGTTAGACAAATTAAATTCTAATTTTATAATTATAATATAATAGAAAATTAAACAGCATTGGTATCAGGCTTCTGTTTTCATGAGGCATAACTTTATTATTAATCATATTTATTGACATTTGTCTTGTTCATTGTTAACTTAGAATTAGATAAATTTTAACTTAAAATAAGTTTAAATGGTGAGTATGATTCGGGTTACTATAAGTCCTCAGATGAAAAAGAGGACACTCAAAATGTTCATCAAATCCAGTTACCAACCATTAACTTTGGCAATTTTAAGTATTGTACAAATGAAATTACAGTTATACTACATAAAATATTTTTTTAAATTGTAAATAGTTTCAATTATAAACATGTATTAAGTGACTGTTCAGTACACATTACATTACACTGACTGATTTTCGCATGCAATATCAGAATTGGTTCATTTTTTTTAATAAACGACAACTGCAGTTCATTGATTTATAGCTGTGATGGGGCTTGACAGCATAAAACACCAATATTCCTTCAGCTGCAGAAACAGATTCATGGCTCTTTGAACCTGGTGTTATGCCAATTTTGTAATTTTGGTTGATGAAGTCTTTCTGAGAACACTCTTTATATGATTCGGCAATGCAACATGCACCTTTAAATCAACTGCACCCTTTATGGCAATTGAGATATAAGTTCCACTGCCGCATGTAACACATTCAGCTGTCCCATCATATAGACCTGCGTGAAAACCTGGGTATTGGGTTTTCAGTGTGTCTGTAAAGTGTTGAAATCAAGTAATTTTTATTTATCTTGAATAATTAATTATTTATCAAATATCATGAACCCCTGTTACTATTATGCATTATGTTTACAAAAATGGTTTTCGGAACCCAAAGTTTCGGTGGTTACCTTAGTAACCCTGACAGTTGAATGTGCATGTTTAGTTCACAGAATAGAATGGAACAGTAAGTAAGAAGGTATCGATCGGAGATGGATGAGAAAAACTCGGTTAGAAGTCATATTTCTGGAAAGCCACCCGGATATGGGCCTAAGAAAGAGGACATCTGGGGAAACTCGGACGCATAGTAACCTTAAGTGTGATTGATGCATTGACATGGCGGCAAGGGTAAAAATAGATTTAGTTTTAAACACCTTACAGAGTTTTCTGATCAAGTGAATCCAATTTAACTGCATGGTTTAAATAATAATTAGGCCAATAGACTTCATTAGACTTAGACTTAGACTTAGTTTTTATCATTAACATTCTTTTTTTTTTTTTTAACAGAATTTCATTAAGGGGCATAGAATGTCATAGCTGTAACCATCACTTTGTAGAATGTCATAGCTGTAACCATGACTTTGTAGAATGTCATAGCTGTAACCATGATCTTGTGAGTCAGTTTGCCACCAGTTTGATTTATGCTACTAAAATTTCCTGAATGTTTTTTAGTCGTTTCAAAATCGTACAATTTCTCTGCCTGAGGACCCCATAAGAGTGTCCCCTACCCCCTTTTTTTCATGCACAAACATTTTTTTTTTTTTTTAATTTTTAAATTTTATTTTAAAATAAAGATGAAAGCAGTTATGCCAGGGAATTTTTTTAACTAACCTATGCAGTAGAAGGGAAGCTGATTTCTTTTTCTGAGTTGTAAAATTGCTGTTCTTACAGTAAAAAGTTGTTTTTTTTAATGTCAAAGTGTGTTTCTGTATCAACAGTAGCAATCCATGTTATTGCTAAGGTCCCACACTCCGCCCAGCCTAAGTGAGGTAATTAGCTGCACTAGGCCATAGCCAAGTAACAAGATAATTACAGTATAAAAATTTATTTTTTTGCCAAAGTTAAATCTTAAGTGATTGCCTTTAATGTTGAGTAGGCCTGTGCATTTTTTCATATCATATAACAATTGTACAGTCTTTTCTGTGTTTAATTTTAAACAGAGCTACAAGAAATGATGTTGTATGTCTTTAGTCTTAGTTTGCTGTGTTAGACCTGTGCATTGTTCATTTTGTATAACCATTCTACAGTCTTTTCGGTGTTTAATTTTCAACAGAGCTACAAGAAATGACATTATATGTCATTAGTCTTAGTTTGCTGTGTTGTTATAAATAGACTGGTCACAGTGGCTCTGAGTCAAACTAAAACTGGTCACAGTGGCTCTGAGTCAAACTAAAACTGGTCACAGTGGCTCTGAGTCAAACTAAGACTGGTCACAGTGGCTCTGAGTCAAACTAAGACTGGTCACGTTGGCTCTGAGTCAAACTATTTTTTTTTATTTAAACCAAAAACCCTTTAGAAAAGCTTCATTTTTCATTTATGGCAGTCTTAAATAAATTGTCTTTCACAAAAATAAAGTTTAAGTAAAGTGTAAACAATGATGACATTGTAATGAGAAATGGTCTTACAAAAAATGAGCTTAAAAGCATAAAATGGACATCAATCAGATCTACATCATGATGGCTGGGAGAGTGAGTGCATCTTGTAATGTCTGAGAGAACCTAGCAGAAGTGATACAAAGGTGGCAGTTGATTTTTGTTTTTGTAATTTATTTCAGATTTTAAATATAAGGATACATTATTTATCAACATGACATTGCAGTGGACAAACCAAATCCCAGACACGCTCTATAACAGCGGTTCTCAACCTGTGGGTCGCGACCCCTTTGGGGGTCGAATGACCCTTTACCGGGGGTTGCCTAAGACCATCCGAAAACACATTTATACTACAGTTATGAAATCGCAACGAACATAATTTTGTGGTTGAGGGTCGTCACAACACGAGGAACTGTATTAAAGGGTCGCGGCATTAGGAAGGTTGAGAACCACTGCTCTATAACCTATTTAAGGAGATATGCTTTCATATTTTCATATTTCTCACTTAAATATACTTTCTGTTTCAAGTCTGACTTTAGTTGGTTGGGTGAAAGTGGAGGGCATTGCAGTGTCATGGGGGGGGAGGGGGTGTTGATCAATATAGTAAGACAAGTCAAGTGGGACCACTTTATGAAACACTCCATGTAGTGTGGACAAAGTCTGTTGTCATTGTAGGACTACTTGTTCTCATGTGACCACCAACCTGTAACACTTCTGGCCTTCTTGTATTTAAAAAGTAGCCCTCAATGGAAACTCCACTTGTGTGGCTTATAATCAAAATAAGGGGCGGCGTCACTTTGGGTCTAGTGTGTGCTGGCTTAGCTCTAATATCCTCATAGGAATATCTAGTATGTGCTGGCTTATCTCTAATATCATCATATGAATATCTAGTATGTGCTGGCTTATCTCTAATATCCTCATATACTGATACCTAGTATGTGCTGGCCTATCTCTAATATCCTCATTCGAATATGTTGTATGTACTGGCATATCTCTAATATCCTCATATACGAATATCTAATATGTGCTGGCTTATCTCTAATATCCTCATTCGAATTTGTTGTATGTACTGGCATATCTCTAATATCCTCATATACGAATATCTAATATGTGCTGGCTTATCTCTAATATCCTCATTCGAATTTGTTGTATGTACTGGCATATCTCTAATATCCTCATATACGAATATCTAATATGTGCTGGCTTATCTCTAATATCCTCATTCGAATTTGTTGTATGTACTGGCATATCTCTAATATCCTCATATACGAATATCTAATATGTGCTGGCTTATCTCTAATATCCTCATACGAATATCTAATATGTGCTGGCTTATCTCTAATATCCTCATACGAATACCTAGTATGTGCTGGCTTATCTCTAATATCCTCATATACGAATACCTCGTATGTGCTGGCTTATCTCTAATACCCTCATTCTAATATGTTGTATGTACTGGCTTATCTCTAATATCCTCATATACGAATATCTAATATGTGCTGGTTTATCTCTAATATCCTCATAGGAATACCTAGTATGTGCTGGCTTATCTCTAATATCCTCATACGAATATGTTGTATGTACTGGCTTATCTCTAATATCCTCAAATACGAATATCTAGTATGTGCTGGCTTATCTCTAATATCCTCATTCGAATATGTTGTATGTACTGGCTTATCTCTAATATCCTCATATACGAATACCTAGTATGTGCTGGCTTATCTCTAATATCCTCATAGGAATACCTAGTATGTGCTGGCTTATCTCTAATATCCTCTTACGAATATCTAATATGTGCTGGTTTATCTCTAATATCCTCATACGAATAAACATGATCCGTGCACGCTTCTTATTATGTTTATTCTTTCAAATGTGCCTAGTGCATTATCTACACCGGTCGCCACCATTTGTTAAAAGCAACCTTTATCAGACATTGTGATCAACAATTGGGACCTGTGTGCACCCATGCCAGCTCATATAAGTCTATATTCTCCATTGTAACTTCACATTAAGATCATAGGAATAAATGTCTTGACATGAACATGTCTATAAATAGAGGTATATTGTGTTACAATGGTTTGCAGCCATGCTTGCAGCCATGCTTGATCTAGCTTATTGGCCTATTGGTATGTGTGATATTTACATAACTGCCGTCAAATGTCGCCAGCTTTGAAGGCATTTCCTTTAGGATGCCTTTGTATAAAGTTATGGCTCATTTATTTTTTTTTAAAAATTGATCAGTTGTAAGGGCCCCCAATAAGTTCTTGTATTCAGCCAGCCGTGCGTGTGTGTGTGTGTTTGCTTCTATTTTACTGATTATATATTTTTTTCAAAACTTAAGAAATGCAAGAAGTACGCCACACTCCCCCATATTGGCACTAAAATGGGAGACTAGATTCCAGCAGTTAGTTATGCTGAGTGAGAACCGCTGGAAGAGTATTTATAGCAGCGGTTCTCAGCCTTTCTAATACCGCGACCCCTTAATACAGTTCCTGGCGTTGTGGCGAACCCCAACCACAAAATTATTTTTGTTTCTACTTCATTACTGTAGAGTATATGTGTTTTCCGATGGTCCTAGGCGACCCTTGTGAAAGGGTCTTTCGACCCCCAAAGGGGTCGCGACCCACAGGCTGAGAACGGCTGATTTATAGGATCAATTAGTTGATACACTCGGTGCACCTGGTTATGTTGACTTCAGATACCTACTATTTTTGGGCAGGTTTTGATTATGACCACAATAGATAGGCCGGAGAATGTGTGTGTTATAGCCATTGTTTGATCAGAGAACACGGGGCTTGCAGTTGCCTGAAAATTAGAGGAGCTAATCTTCCCATCCTCCGCACATTAGCTCTTTTTGGCCTTTTGTGTTTGGTTAAGTGTGATATTGGAGAAGTCGGTTTGTGGCCAAGAGGAGGTGTGTTTCAAGCAAGTGTGTAAATTGAACTAATCCACAAAACTTAATAAGTGAAATGATTTTTTGTGGGGTGTGTATATCTAGGATAAGGGTGTTCACTTACATCCAGTGCTTTGAAGAACTGTCTCCTCCTGTTCTGGTGTTGATGTCGGAGTGATACTTTAACTTAAGGACTATTATGTTTTGAATTTTAAGGCCAAGTTTTAACTCTTTTTTTAAAAAATAAAAATAAATAACCCTCCATTTCATTGGACAGCTTTAGGATTTATATAACAAGAAAATAATGACTCACCATTTGTTTGTTTAATCCGACTGTAAGTTGTTTTTTTATATTAAAAGCATGATTTACGCCATCCGACTTTACAGGGCTATTTATTTTAATATTTTATGTATTGGAGAGACCATAAGCTGACAATTAAAGTAACTTTAAAAAATTATTAGCATGTTACTGAAAAAAAAAAGAAGAAAAAAAGTGGTTCCTTATTTTTTTTTCTTTCTTTAATCCCCAGAATTGACTAGGCTGTTGGCCTACCTGACTTCTGTCATGAGACAGTGGAAAATCGTTTTGGGCATGCTGGCCATATGGCTGTGTATAGTCCTCTACATGACGGTATCTGTGCCATCTGGCCAGGAGACAGCCAGCAGGACTGAGCGAAATCTGGCCAAGGCAATGGAGGAGCTGGAGAAGCTCAACAAGCAGAACAAGGAACTCCAACAGCTGATGGCTCAGTTTAAGTAAGTCTGGTCTTTTCTTGTGGACCCCAACATTTTATTTGTAGCCGGAGCTGAACGGGATCTAGTGTCCCAACTCCTGAAATAGGAATCATACAGGGCAAATCAACTGATGATGTTGTTGTTTTGTCTTTTTTTAAGGAAGTTCACAGTGTACCAAATGTTGCAGTCTTAGTTGTCACTTCATTATCACACTCCCTACTGACTTGAGTGCATTTATAAAAATTAGCTTTACAATTTCAGTTGAGTTTTCTGAGCACCATGTTCCCATGTAAAATTTCTAAGTAATGTGAGTAAATTTTTAGGTAGTAGAAGTCGCATAAATCACTGACATTCAATCAGGGAAAGTTATGTTTTTCATGTGATGAATTTAACAACTAATTATAAAATATGTTTTAAAGTTGTTGTTAAAAATTTATGCAAAAACACCAGTTCATTTAAAAAACCAAACAATTTTGTAAAAAAAAAATGGGCCAAACCAAGTCTAAAAATTAAGTTATTACTGCTTTCTAAAAATACTTATATAAATTATTCTATAATAAATGTTTCTTATAAGAGTATACATTTTTTTTTTTTTTTTTTTTTTTTTTTTTTTTCTTTTGTGTGTGTTATGTTGAAGACGAGAGACTATCATATTTAGTAATGTTTATATTATCCCCTTCCAGGGAGAGTTCATTGCTTAACAACCAACCAGTCAACACTGAAGTCAAACAGTTGCAGTCACGGCTCCAGAAGGCCAGTGATGACCTCTCATATCTTTCAGGTACGAAAATTTAAGTGGAGATACCATAACTCGTGGTCGGCCAACACCTACTTTCCTGGCCGACATGCTCCAAAAACTATTCACTTGCACAGTTTCCGCTGCAAAAGAATTTTTAACATTCTACCTTACCTGGATACCCATATAGTTGGTACTTTGAAAGCAAAGCTATCCAGAATTAAAAAATGTCACAGGATATTCCAGAAGTTGAGCTACTAACTAAATGTCCGACACAATGTGTTTACAAACTTAAGGTAAACTAGTCTTTTTTTTTGTTTTCTATGGTCTGTGACATTAGGAGTTTTACATAGAAACATTGACAGATTTGTTACAGTAATGGGACACAAACAGTGTGTGTAAATAAAACAACATTTGTCAAGCTTTAATTATGGTTACCCAAAAGACAAAGTCAAACATTTCGGCAAATTCCTTCATCAGTATAACAAATGCACTCATACATATATATATATATATATTTGTTAAATTTACATTATATATGTATATATCAAGATATATAGTGATAAAAAATGTTCTCCATGTATATATATTTATATATATATATACAGGAGTACCTCTGGTTATGAACTTAATTCGTTCCAGGACTCGAGTTACAAACCGAGTCCTGGAACGATTTAAGTTCATAACCCAAATCAATGAAATAAGAGACAGTCCTTTTCAAGATAAAAGAATCTTTCTATTTTATTAATATCCAGTCGTTTACCTGACAAAACGCAAAGAATTTGTGTGCTTCACATATTAAATAAAGAGAAAGAAAACAACCAAAGAAATTAAACTTAAAATAAAAAAAAAAATATTTAGTCTTTATATCCTACCAAGAAAACGATTAAGGGAAATGTGTCACTTTCTTTGCTATTCTGACCATTAGTTTCAGCAGTTTCTTGTCCCTGTTTCTTGGCAGCCAACTGGGAATCTTTCTGCACCAAGAAACTATCAAGGGAAATTCGTCTCTTCCTTTGCCGGAGAGCCTTTCTGAAGTGGGCCATCGCGTTATCGTTCATCAAGTTTACTGCCCTGTTAGCAACAAGTTTGTTTGGATGATGGTTGATGATGAAGTCTTCGACGTCTGCCCACTTGCTGCAAATTTATTTAATCCTGGCAGTTGAAATAGTCACTGGTTCCACCTTTAATGTCTTCAGCTGCTCATTCTGTAGCTCCACAAGCTCATTTGTAGTGAGTTCTCTACAGTGGTCCTCAATCAGCTCCTCGAAGTCATTGCCATGGACACAATCTCATCCACTACAGCTGCTGCGCCTGCCTCTAATCCTTCAAAGTCTTCTCTCTCTCTGGTAAACACGATGGCCAAACTCTCTCTCTCTGGTAAACACGATGGCCAAACTCTCTCTCTCTGGTAAACACGATGGCCAAACTCTCTCTCTCTGGTAAACACGATGGCCAAACTCTCTCTCTCTGGTAAACACGATGGCCAAACTCTCTCTCTCTGGTAAACACGATGGCCAAACTCTCTCTCTCTGGTAAACACGATGGCCAAACTCTCTCTCTCTGGTAAACACGATGGCCAAACTCTCTCTCTCTGGTAAACACGATGGCCAAACTCTCTCTCTCTGGTAAACACGATGGCCAAACTCTCTCTCTCTGGTAAACACGATGGCCAAACTCTCTCTCTCTGGTAAACACGATGGCCAAACTCTCTCTCTCTGGTAAACACGATGGCCAAACTCTCTCTCTCTGGTAAACACGATGGCCAAACTCTCTCTCTCTGGTAAACACGATGGCCAAACTCTCTCTCTCTGGTAAACACGATGGCCAAACTCTCTCTCTCTGGTAAACACGATGGCCAAACTCTCTCTCTCTGGTAAACACGATGGCCAAACTCTCTCTCTCTGGTAAACACGATGGCCAAACTCTCTCTCTCTGGTAAACACGATGGCCAAACTCTCTCTCTCTGGTAAACACGATGGCCAAACTCTCTCTCTCTGGTAAACACGGTGGCCAAACTCTCTCTCTCTGGTAAACACGATGGCCAAACTCTCTCTCTCTTGCTTTTGTACATTACTCGAGACAAAAAATTTGTTGTTCGTAACCCAATTAGTTCTTGACCTGAGGCGTTCGTAACCCGAGGTCCCACTGTATATATAAATATATATTTATCCTACTTATAAAATATTTAGGTTCACATAAAAATTTACATAAAATATATGATCTACCATTTTTTTTTATTATAGGTAGGATATATATATATATGTTACGGCCAAAGCCCGAAATTGTATAAAATAATATAGTAGTTAGTTCATAACTCATTTTATTCTTTTCATTTCCTATAAAAATAAAAATACAAAACATTGTAATAGTAAACAGAAATTTAAAAAATAAACATATAAATTAAAAAACAAAAGAAATCATATGCACATATTTATACATAAAATAAAATGTTTAGAAACTTTATAATCTGATGAACATTAACACAAAAAATCATCTGCCATCCTCACTTTCCGCTGTTGTGGATTGACCCAGTTGAAAATATTGGTGCAAAGTTGTCTGCTTCGCCTTGCTTTCTGTTTCTTTTAAAAGAGTTTTGTAACAGGCAATTGCTGAATTTACTCCTCTAGACACTTTAGCGCTGCGTTCTTCGTCGGGATCATTGTGAAGAAGGATTTCATTCCCCCCTCAAAATATGAAAGTGCATTTGATAGGTTCTTTGCTGTTAGCTGTTGGCCGTATAATGAAACATCGTGGGCCGTAAACCGAAAAAGTGCCATAATTGAAAAAGGCTGTAATAGCAAAATGCCTTATAAAGAGCGGCCGTATAGCGAGGTATAGGTGTACATTGATTTTTATTATTATACTAAATTACCCAAATGGGATAAATTAGTTTATTATAATAAATTATCAATCTCTATTATCACTTGTTACAACATGATGAGCTTTTATGAATTTGGAACTACACAGCAGTTTTTTATTTTTACATTTGCAATGATTTGTTGAGCACTTGGTAGACCGATGGCATTGAGTGTTGCCTTGACCGGTCATTGAATGTGAAGAAGCGACGGTTCGTAGTGATTTTTTTTCTGTGCCTACAGATGCCAATGAGAGCAGTTTCTCGCGCAGAGTGGGAAACTAAATTCTGGAAAACTGTTGTGAGAACACCGCGTTCTTTTCGTAGGATGTAGACAGCACCCTCGACGTTCATGACAACTGCAAGGACGCTTTGTGGATCACCACGACCTCTGTCAACATCTGGACACTACGTGGATCACCGCAACCTCTGTCAACATCTGGACGCTTCGTGGATTACCGCGACCTCTATCAACATCTGCTATACGGATGCGTACATTATCTCCAACTTTTGCTTCTGGGAATTTTGCATCCTTCTGCGTCATTAATTATTCCACAAATTGTGCAGACATCGTTGCCGCAGGATCCACAAGAATGACACTCTTTTTCACACACTACACAAAATCTGTTCGCATTGTTATTAGTGTTGCTTCAGCACATCGAATATTGGCCAAGGATTTCACGGCACTTCGGGAAGTGGCCGGCCAAAGTAGCACATACACAACAATTTCCAGTACATCTGACATTGGCCACACGCCTCGGCCAATGTGCGAAATGGCCGGCCAATTCGGGAACTGGCCGCACTTCGGGCTTTGGCCGTAACATATATATTTGCTTTAGGTCTTCTTGCCCTAAGTGATCTGTAGGAATCTCCCAAAAGTCAGATACAGTTAATCAATATTTTTACTGCATTGAATATTGAAAAAAAAAATGTGCTTTTATTTTCTATATTTACTATATTCTATTGCTGATATTTTATTAAAGCAAAATTTTATAGATAATATTCAGAACATAAGAACTGGGAACATGGCTGTAGGTTTATATTTATTCTTCCATGTTGCTATATGGTAGAACTTTTTATTTAAGACCCTGGAGTGTTTGTCATATTTTTTGCTGCTCAAGACACACATGACATCATTCATTGCAAGAAGGGCAAAAAGAGGGCAGTTGTTCCTCCTTCATTAAAAAAAAATTTGATCCAATTTTAGTTTAGCAAAGGTATTGGTCTTGTTTTCTTTAGGGGCATAAGGGTTGCGATAGGGAATGATGTGGCTCCTTATTACAGAAAGGTAGTCAATTTTACGGTTTTATAGTTTCAAAATTTGTAAAAAGTATTTCAGGGATGGTTTATGTGAATCGTTAACGTAATCATATTATTTATTTACTGATGATTCTCAATACGCAGCCCTGAGAAAGCTACTCCTAGGCAACAGTTTTGTCCCAGCTACTTTGCAAACTAGTTGCGATGTGGAAACCCACTATAGAATCCCTCTTAGAGGGCATCCGATGCTTCCCCGGGATGGGTGGGGGAAGATATTAGGACGTAAATTTACCATCCCAACTCCTAGGAAAGTTGATTGTGTCCACTGTGTGTATGCACAGTGTCGGACCGACCAGGCGTCCTTGGGTCGGAGCGGCCTCCGCCAAAAATCCCGATCGAGCGGATTCTGGTGGGGGCCGTCCTAGCAAAGGGACATCTCCAACGTGCTGCTTCGTGGCCCAATATTCGGGCTTAGGTGGGGTGCTTTGGGGAGGGCATAAGGAGCAATAGCTCAACGGCCCGCTGACGCCATTTCCTAATGTGCCATTTACCATTACTGTAAGGCTTATTTAATTATTTTTTTTTTATTTCCCCCAGGCTTATCTCAATTTTTAACAAATGTAAATTTGTTTATTTTAGAAAAAACTGACCAGTCTCCAGGGGCTTTAACTGCAGAGCAAGAGCAAGCCAGAAGGAAAGCAGAAAACACAGTGACTGAACTTTGGTATTTCTTAGAGTCACAACTCAATAAAATTGAGAAGAATCTGGACAAGGCACATGTTTCCAGTTTGAGAAGAAATCTAGAAGGTTACAGAAGGTGATTTTTTTTAGCAAAGCACTTTATGAGCAGATATCAAATTTATAAGATTTTGCCACTGCTGTCTGCTTCCTGAGAGGGTGCAGGGGGGGGGGCAAAGTTGTGGGGAGGGGAATATCAGGTTGATGACTCTGGTGTTAAATGTTTAATAAAAAAATATATTCTACTTGCCTTTTTTGGAGCTTAAATCTAAACTCTTCCATCAAAATGCAGCTAGTTAGCTACATAAATTTTCAGCCATGTTAGTCTGCATAATAATTCATCTGTGCAGGTCGGCATTACAGCCCCTCTCACTATTCTCCCAGCCTGCCTTAACCTACTTTCCATTTCTTTAAGAAAATTGAGTAGAAATTCATTGTTCAGCAGCCTTGAGTCGATGTTTTTTTTTAAAATTATTTTGCATCATAGGTGTACAAAAGAATTAACTGCAGAACCCTGAAGAAATATGTGAATTAAAAATGATAATGCCACTGGTGACATTAATAATAAACAAATTAGCAAATGTCTGGCAAATGTGCAACTATTGTACACTTGGTGTGCAGCTGTACTGAGTGCATAGAGGTTGAACTTGAGCAGGAGGGAGACATTTAGCAAATGTGCAACTATTGTGCACTTGGTGTGCCGCTGTACTGAGTGCATAGAGGTTGAACTTGAGCAGGAGGGAGACATTTAGCAAATGTGCAACTATTGTGCACTTGGTGTGCAGCTGTACTGAGTGCATAGAGGTTGAACTTGAGCAGGAGGGAGACATTTAGCAAACTATTTCATAGACATACCACAAAAGCTGCCAAAAATACTTTGTTAACCCTTCCGCTGTAGAATTTTTTTACCGGAAAATGTTTTACATATTTTACAAAGAGCAATAAATGAGTGAGAGGTAGGGTTTATTAAAAAAAATATTTACAGTATTATTGTTAGGTTTATAAGGCTAAACTTGGTATCAAATGAAAGATAATTGAATGGACTATATGTTTTTAAACTTATTTCTTCTCTTTAAACAAAATAAGTAACAGAAAAAGAACCATAAAGTGTGAGAACATTTTAAGCAAAACCATTTTTTCCCCAAAACTCTATAATGTATGCATATCTCATCTTCACTTCTATAACTCAAATCCTCTAAAACTAATACTAATCGAATCATGCGATGGATCTAACTATAAATCATCTTCACTATCAAAAGAAATAGTATAAAACAATTCCAAAGCTTTTTGAGATGTTAATCCTCTAGGAAACTAACTCACCTACTAGGGCCTAGGGTAGCCATAGCCAGAAGATAATAATAGTGAAGAGAATCATTAAAACAATGCTTCAAATGACAACAAATAAAGTTTGGTTCCGCTTTTAAACAATTTAGTACCACTCTTCTATGTAAAAGTATTATTTAAAAAATAGCTCTTTAAAAGTTTAACTGAGAAATAGCAAAGAAACAAACATCATATTGAAACAACGCAGATCACGTTGGTCCGTGCTTTTTAATACGGTGGATGAATTGGAATGGTTGTCTATGGTAAGGGAGGTGGTCTATGGTAAGTGAATCTGGGTGCATAGATAATGCGGTGGTGGAATACCACCACACAAACACACACCCCCACCCCCACCCCCCCCCCACTTTTTCCCTGCCACAATTGCATTATTGTTCTATTTCTGCATGTCCAGGACAATGCTGGAGGACTTTGAAAAACTCAGTGCAGCCAACAAAGCCGATGAGTGGCGACTTGAACAATCCAAAGCTTTGGGAGACTTAGTGCAAAGACGCTTTGAATATCTTCAGGTGAGATTATCCTTTCTTTAGTCTCAATCATACGATAGTGGTCCATTGACAACAGTCTAATTATGTCTATATGACCAAATCAATTGCATCATGGCCATGTGGCTATGGCTTAAATCATGGTCATGTGGCTATGGCTTAATCATTGTCTTATGACTATGGTTTAATGTTGATCATGTGACTATGGTTTAATCATGGTCTTGTGACTATGGTTTAATCATGATCATGTGATTATGGTTTAATCACGATCATGTGACTATGGTTTAATCATGGTCATGTCACTATGGTTTAATCATGGTCATGTGACTATGGTTTATTACGTTGTTTTCATAAATTTTTTTTTTCCTGTTATATTTGTAAAAATGTGCTCACTTTATCTTATTTTCTCTTCTACACGTGTTATTGATATCTTGTTGACAAGCCACCCTTTGACGGCACACTTCACCATTGACAGAATAGTTCTGTCTATGTATTTAATTAAACACTCAAAGTTGTATGGGAAATTTTTTGGCTCGGGTGCTGCTTTTTCACTCTTCTTGGGTTGACATCTTTATCGCAAAATATTTCTCAGAATCCGGCGGACTGTAAAAAAGCCAAGAAAGTGGTCTGCAACCTCCACAAGGGATGTGGGTTCGGCTGCCAACTACACCACATTGCCTACTGTCTCATAGCGGGATACGCCATGGAGAGGACTCTCATACTGGAGTCTAAAGGGTGGAGGTATTCACCTAAGGGTTGGGAGAGTGTCTTTCAACCTCTGAGCAAAACGTGCACCGAGGCAGGGAGCCGCTCTAGGAAACCTTGGGGATGTAAGTGTTGTGACTTTTCATTTTCTTTTTTAAATCCTCTGTATTATCTTTTGCTTTTGTTTGTGTGTTTTATGTAACAACTTCAAGTAGCCAATTGACCCACTTCCTGTCATCCTATCGAGCTGAAACTTGGCACATAGACTCTTTGCCGATGACAACACATTTTCAGCCCCACCCCCTTTTTCACAGGGAAGATGAATGAAATATGATTTGTTCAATGGCTGCGTGGTGGAGATTAACTGTGTATCTGTTGCTATGTGCTTTCTTTTTGTGACTTATTGGGGTGTGCAGTAAAAAATAACATTTATTTTTGAAAAGGAAAATGTAGGAAATATGAAATGTGTTTTCGGCAGAAGTTTATCCATTTAGATAACCACTTCTTAATAAGTGATAAATCACGTACAATTACATAAATGCAAACAAAAATGCTTATAAAGGATTTATACGAAAGACTTTGTTTTTAGGGGTTTTTTAATTTCTAATTTATTCCAGTATATGTCACTTGAAAGACTACCGCCATTTCCTAACTTCTAATAAAATTCCAAAGTTGATTCTAAAATCCTGGCAATTAATGAAAACTGACCCTAGCCAACAAGAACTGACTTTAACTGATACTCGGCGTCACATACATTTTTGTTTTGTTTACAAATTATTGTTGCTGTTGACAGAAGTGCTACACTGGAATTTTCTTTTGAGTTAAATCTTAATAACAATTGCAAGATGTTTGACCCTGGAGGTTTTCTTGTGTAACAATTGCAAGTTGTTTGACCCTGGAGGTTTTCTTGTATAAGTATGAATATTACATTTTTTGTTACGTTTACATCATTGTACAGCATCTCAAAAGGGTATGGACAAATATCTGGCCATAGATCTGCCTATAGTTGACAGTCTGCACCCGAGACCAGATTTCATGCCACTGTCCGTCCCAGAAGACCTGGCTGAAGAGCTGTCCACCTTCCACGGGGATCCTGCTGTGTGGTGGATAGGCCAGGTGATCACCTACCTGCTCAGGATGCAGCCGGACATAGAGAAGGATGTCCTGAATGCTGGGAAAAAGATGGGATTTCAGAACACAATTGTGGGGTATGTCGCTGCCATGATATCAATCCACCAGATACCAAACGATGTGTTCACATTTCTTATCTTTACAGTAGTATCTCTCTGAAGGTAATATCTCTCTGACGGTAATATCTCTCTGACGGTAATATATCTCTGACGGTAATATCTTTCTGACGGTAATATCTCTCTGATGGTAATATCTCTCTGATGGTAATATCTCTCTTACGGTAATATCTCTCTAAAAGTAATATCTCTCTCATGGTAATATCACTCTGACAGTAATATATCTCTGATGGTAATATCTCTCTGATGGTAATATCTCTCTGATGGTAATATCTCTCTGATGGTAATATCTCTCTGACAGTAATATCTCCCTGACGGTAATATCTCTCTGACGGTAATATCTCTCTGAGGGTAATATCTCTCTGACGGTAATATCTCTGACGGTAATACCTCTCTGACGACGGTAATATCTCTCTGACATTGTAAAGAGTGACATGTCTTGAACATCAGAAGTATGTCAGTCTCAGTTATCAAATCATTGGGTTTTTTGTGGAAATCTTAGACACAATACCTTTATAAAGAATCCACCATTGGAAATGATCATTCTGGGACCTTCAGTGTCTTGACCTTCTACAACAGTGGCTTTTTGGGCCATACATGTTGTAGCCACTGTTGTATAAATAGTTATGAGGGAAAGGGGTTTGGGGGGGGGTTCACTTGTATTGCTGTGCCATCTTATATTGTTTAATTAAATATGGGGTTTGGTCATATTTTTAGCTTAAATAAAGCTCTGCGTCTTTCAATTATATGTTCTCCTGCTTAACACATTATGCCCAGGGACAGATTTTCTTTAGTTTTTTTTTGGTCCCACAACTATTTCAATATACGGCAGACTTCACGTGAGGAGGACAGACAAGATCAACCTGGAGGCAGCCTACCACTCCATAGAGGAGTACATGTCTCACGTCAAGGAATTCTACGACCAGATGGAAAGGAAGCACCCAAATATAGCCAGGAGGGTGTACCTAGCCACAGATGATGCTAATGTGCTACCAGATGCCAAACTCAAGTGAGACTACTTTTTGTTTTGCTCAGTGATCTTTTTATAGAAAGATTTAATGTTAATTATTGCAATTGATGTAATATTTTTTTAACCCATGGACTTGAGCTCATATTTCTTTTAGACAAAGGTTGAATTATCAAAACACAGGAGTATAAACATATTTGAGCTTTGTTTTCATAGTGAGCTAATGACATTCAATTGATTTGGAAACTTAGCTCCTTGTGAAGAGTTTTATTTTATAATTTTGTTTAGTGCTCTCAAGCTGGCACTATATAAAGTGTTATCTTTTTAGTACCAAGCAATAGGAGGGGCAGTTGGAGTCACTATATAAAGTGTTATTTGTTTACTACCAAACAATAGGAGGGACAGTTGGAGTCACTATATAAAGTGTTATTTGTTTACTACCAAACAATAGGAGGGACAGTTGGAGTCACTATATAAAGTTGGAGTCTGGCCACAGATACTTGAGTTTTATTTCAATGCTACTGTTACCTTGATCATATATTCTATAGAATTCTATAAAAGGTACATAGATGACTGTATAGGGGTCACCACCACGGAGAGGATTGAACTTGACCTGTTCATTGACTTTGTAGGCTCCTTTCACCCCTCCATTAAATTCACATCTATCTCTGAGACCTCAGTCAACTTCTTGCACATCACAGTCACCCTTCACACAGACAGCCTACATACCTCTGCCTACTTTAAGCCTACCGACAGCAACAGCTATCTACTCTACTCTTCCTCCAACCCTAAATCCTGTAAAGACTCTATTCCTTTTTCTCAATTTCGTCGACTTTGTCGATCAGAGGAGGACTTTTCGGGACCAAGCCATGTGGCCGCAGCCGTTGCAACACTTGCTCTTATGTCATCCAGACTCAAAACATACATTTCCCTAAGGGCAGTTTTCAGATATGCGGCGGTTTCCTCTGCACTAGCCGCAATGTTATCTATGCTATTGTTTGCACCCGCTGCCAGATGTCATACATTGGGGAGACAGGACGCCGACTCTCGGACAGGTGTACTGAATACCTCCATAATATTACGCAAGATAAACAATGTCCTGTCTCCAAACACTTCAATAGAGCCGACCACCAGGGCAAGGCAGACTTTTCAATATGTGCGATCGTGGCTAGCACAAACACACCCAGCCAGGTGAATTTGGAGCACAAGCTTATCTTGACCTATGACACATTGTCCCCACATGATATGAATGTCATGTCTCTATTCACTGTTTGAACCTAGCTCCGCCCCTCCATGTCACGACCTATCGCAGTGGACTTACTTCTCCTCTTTTCTTTCCCTCTTCCCTATTTAACCTTTCTCCCACTTACTTTCTGTCACAAATGTTTTGCTGCCCTCTTGGACACTAGTTCTCAGCTCAATGCTATAATATTTTTTCTAGAATTTTTTGAAATTTTAAAATTTTATTTGTTTTTTCTGTTTGTTCGCTGATGAAGGCTTCCTGCCGACACGTTCGTTGTTTTGTTGCATTCCTTTTTTCAGGTTTAACCTTACTGTGATTTACTAATTTTCTAATGTTACCTTGATCCATCATCACTCATTATATTCCCTTGTTTGTGTTTTTTTGTTGAAATTTTGACGGTTCACTGTTTGTATCAGTTGTTCATCATATCAGGCAAGTTTTGTTGTTGTTAGTTTTTGTTAATTATACAAACTCAACAAATTAGCACATGTCCATGTTCCTGTTCTCTCCCAACTCTCTCTCTCCCCCCCCCACCCACACCACCCCCTGAATGCACCAAAATAATATGCTGTCCCCCCCACCTGCAGGTACCCAGGGTACACATTCATCAGTGATGTAAGCATCTCCCAGTCAGCTGGTCTGGGGACCAGGTACACAGACAGCTCCCTGAGGGGAGTCATCATTGACATCTATTACCTGGCGCGATGTGATTTCCTGGTGTGCACATTTTCATCCCAGGTAAGTGCTTGGAACAAAGAATGTCGTTTGATTCTTTTTAAAAAATGTGATTCTTTTTAAAAAATCTCTGAATTAATGTTCTGTGATGTTACCTTAGGTGTTGTAATTGACATACGCCAGGGGTCCTCAATTTTTTTAATAAGTGTGCCCTGTTCTTTGTCCCTTAGTCACTTGGGGGGGGGGGGGGTTCAGGTCCACTGTCCAGGCTATTGTTTGAAAATAAGATGAACAGATCCATTATGCACACTGAATAAATCTCATTTGAAGTGCAAAAGACTGGAAAAAAAACTATACAATATTTAAAAGGGCATTTTTTTAATCAACGTAGAGAGAAATACTGGCGTGCTTTTGAGCCAAGAGAAATGAGTTCAGTTGGAAGATAATATGAAATACAACCACTTGCCATGTTTTTTCAATTTTGGGTAGACCTCCTGCTTACCTATTTATTTTTTGCAAATTCATTAACTTCAAATGTATTTTTGACAGCCGGTATAGTGCTACTCACTTTGAAAGACTTAAATTTATATTCATATATCAGAAAATATACCTAATAACTTAAATTTTAATATGATTCTTCATCACGTTTCATGAACATTTATGTTTTTAAAATTTTTACTTCATAAGTACTTTTATAATTTATGTAGGAAGATATACGTCTTTATATCATAAGGTAATATTATGTAAGTAAATAGGTACTATCTGTGTATGTGGATTATTCCATTCATGCCAAAATAGAAGTCACGACCTGCTTACATGAGATCCACTATCGCTGACCCCCATTTTCATTTCATGGACCCCCAATTTTTTTTTCTCACTGACATGGACCCCTTTAGGACCATTTTGGGAATCACTGGCTTAATGTGTAAATTCTCCTCCACTAGCATTCTGTAGTCTCTACTTCGATGTTGCTATCAATGCATTGTGGACATTTTGTCTCGCTTGCACAGGTCCTTATGGGACCTTGACTACACCACATGGCATGAATGTCATGTTCTCTTTCACTATTTAAATCTTATCTCCGCTCTCCTCCTTTTTACAACCAGTCGCAGTGGACTTATTTTTCCTCTCTTCCTTCCCCTATTGCCTATATCAACTCTTTTACCTACTAATGGTCTGCTACATTCCCCTTGCTATCCTCTCTAATAAGAAACCTATATTAACTCTCTTACCTACTAATGATCTGCAAAATTCCTCTTGCTGTCCTCTCAGATTCTACATTTTAGGTTAGTGTTTATTTTAATTTTCCTATTTGTGTTAATTGCTGTTTGTTTGCTGAAGAAGGCTTCTTGCCGACACGTTCGTTGTTTTGCCAAGTCCTTTTTTTCAGGGTTTTCCAATCCCTTTTTAAACATATTTCCTTCTCTCTCTTCTCCTCCCTCCCCCCCCCCCCAAAAAAAAACCCTATTATCATTGAACAGGTCTGCAGGGTGGCCTATGAGGTCATGCAGACCCTCCACGGGGATGCTTCCAAGTATTTCCGGTCGCTGGATGATGTTTTTTACTACGGTGGCCAAAATGCCCATGATCTCAGGATTATTGAGGCACATCAGGATGATGGCGACAGTGTCATGGAGATACAGGTATCGAAATCCTTTTTCAAGCCTCTGTGAATTTGTTATTTGAACAGCTTACAGGGATGGGGAATATGTTATTAAGCTCTAGGGCAAAGAACTCTGGAGGCTGTTTAATTAGAGAATTGAAGACTCAGACTCTGGAGGCTGTTTAATTAGAGAATTGAAGACTCAGACTCTGGAGGCTGTTTAACTAGAGAATTGAAGACTCAGACTCTGGAGGCTGTTTAACTAGAGAATTGAAGACTCAGACTCTGGAGGCTGTTTAACTAGAGAATTGAATACTCAGACTCTGGAGGCTGTTTAACTAGAGAATTGAAGACTCAGACTCTGGAGGCTGTTTAACTAGAGAATTGAATACTCAGACTCTGGAGGCTGTTTAACTAGAGAATTGAATACTCAGACTCTGGAGGCTGTTTAACTAGAGAATTGAAGACTCAGACTCTGGAGGCTGTTTAACTAGAGAACTAATCATATTACCCTGATCAGAAAATGCTTACAAAAATCTCCATTTAGTTTTTACAGTTGAAGTTGGAGGATTTTGAAATTTCCCACTTGAAAAAACTAAAGCAAGCATGGCTACAGGGCGTTCTTCTAACATCCCACGTTTTTTTTATTGTTGAATACTTGGATCAAAATGGAGAGATTTGTTTGCAAATTTACATTTAATGTATTAAAAGAGTTTTATTAAAAATTGTTCCAATCAGCAAATAAATCTGCATTATGTCGGTGATATTTATGGTTTACATGAATTTTGTCACAAATGGGATAATTAACCATGTCATTAAATGATGTGATTATATTTCTCAAGTAAGGACTACCTGAAGAAGACACACAAATTTTACACAATGAATTTAATCAGTTTTAAATGATTATATTAGATATAGTATTAAGTTAACTTATATATAATAAACAAAAATTTAAATAGGTGGGCGGGGGACGACAACCATCAGGTGTAGATAAATAAATAAATTATAAGTGTTAAAAGTTCAAATAAAGTAGTAAATGAAAATAATATATAAATCTTAGTTTGTTATTTACCATTTCACAAATCCAGGATCTGGGGGTAAACAACTTTATTGGTCACCATTTCTAATCTAATGTAGGTCAAAGATGAATTTCATTTCACTTTTTTTTATTTTTAAATTCTTATCTCAAACATTTTTATAATCATCAGCCCGGTGATCGTGTTGGGATAGCAGGCAACCACTGGGATGGATACTCTAAAGGGACAAACCGTAGAACTGGTGTCTCGGGCCTGTTCCCTTCATACAAAGCTGAGAATCCCGTCGTAGGCGTGAAAATGCCAAAGTATCCAGATGTCCCAAGGAAGAAGAGCTAACGTTAAAACAGACACTGCCTTATTTATCCTGTCATTTTTTTACTTGTTGATGTTGTTACGTAACTCTTACTTTGCTTTATTTAAAAATGGGGTAAATGTGTAGCTATGGGGCCGCGGTTTTTTTACCATGGCTAAATCTATTCCTCACCCTAACCTGAACCCTAAATCTATCCCTCACCCTAACCTGAACCCTAAATCTATCCCTCACCCTAACCTGAACCCTAAATCTATCCCTCACCCTAACCTGAACCCTAAATCTATCCCTCACCCTAACCTGAACCCTAAATCTATCCCTCACCCTAACCTGAACCCTAAATCTATCCCTCACCCTAACCTGAACCCTAAATCTATCCCTCACCCTAACCTGTCATGCAAAAGACGCCATGGCCCCATAACTACACTTCAGCCCAAAAATGGGTACTGTGGAGTGTCAGGGGCATGAACTGTGTTTACGGGCTCAGGCTGGGCCTGGCGGATGACGATCGTCTAGTCATTCAAACATATACTAGTAATATTTACTGCTTTAACTAAAAATGAATCCGGGGAAAAGCCATGGAATATTCAACAGTTTATGTACATTATTTCTTAATTTAAAAGTTTGAATTTACTGATGAGTATCTTTGGTTTTAATGATGTGGGGTTGTTTTTTTTTTGTTGTTGTTTTTTTAGTACAATGTACAATGTTTACATGATTTGCAGTACCAGTCACCAATGTTTGTGTCTGAAAAAAAAAAAATTTCAGATTGGCCGTTTGACATGGGTTTTTAATATTTTTGTTTGTTAATGCTTATTTTACAAATGTGTACAACGATTGGTTTTTTTTTTTTATATCTACAACCTGAATAATTATTATGCCATCATAAATTTTTAGTTTGTTAAGATACTTATCAAAGTAGAGGGAGCATTTCTTCACCTTATAATGTTAGTTTTAATTTTTTATTTTTATGGTTTAACTAAGCTTAACAGAATTTGGTTAATGCCATCTGCTGACCAATGGAAGAGTAAGAAGCTCTAATTGCCTATTATGAAAAATCTGAACACAACTGAAACCTTTATAATGAAACTATTCCTCGCCAGTTGTCTCATTTTCCCGGATAAAAATGCTCTTTTTTAAAAAAGATGCTTTCATTTCCATTTTAAGATTCAAAGTTCCCGTTTCCTAGATTTAAGGATGTCAAATCCAGTTAGTAACTGCGATTCTTAGAATTTTTACAAGAGTTTAAACGATTCTTTCCGGTGGGTTTAAATCTGCCTCAAGATGTTTTGCCTGCCGTAGTAAGATGAGTAAATTTGAATGTTGGGATGTGATTAACGCAATTCAAAACATATTTTTTTAAATATCGGGGATTGGTGCCTATAACACACTGTCCAACTAAATCAAATTTTCTTGCATGATTTGATGTCATTGGTCAGTTAAAGTTTGGTAACAATGGTAGACAAGAGCTGAGTTGCAGTCACATACATTGTCTATTTCATTGTCTCTGGACAGTTTAAGGCTACACACTTGTTTTTTATGTTGTCCTGCAATGATGCCCTGGTTTTATAATCTACTTGCAGTTAACGGATTGTGCTCCTACTAAACATTGTCACTTCTTGTAAAGCATCTTTGCAATGTTATTTATACATTTGCGGGGTTTTTAATCTTAGCTTTAGAAAAAATTATGTCTCATTAATACATGTACAAAAATTATTTATTACTTGCTTTCTGTCCATAGTCTGCATAAATATATTGTGAATTCTGGAGTTTTCAAAGTCTCTCCTTTGTATAATTTATTCATGATGGAATAATGTTTCCCCAGACTGCATCAGTCTTCTGTATCCTCCTGACACTTAAAACAAGTTTTGAAACTAATGTCTTTTTACCTGATATAATTCAAAATATTGCATCAGGACAAGAGAGGAGGTACAGACGGGGAGCATGCTGGTAAATTTTGGGAGTCCCTGGTGTATCCTATATATATAATAGTGACTCCAGGTGATGCGCTCGATTGATGACACACTCTCATAAAATGAAGATTTTATTTGCAAGTGAACATGTTGAGGAACCGGTTCCTGTCAATAGCATGGCCTCATTATCTACACCACTGCTAAGGGCTGAGCTATATCAGGTCACCTGCTAATCTGCATTGTGATATTCCATGTAGAACTCATTTATTAGTGGAATTTTTTTGTAAATTGTTTAGCCTACTACAATAGTTGGCCCTATTTTGAATTGATTTACCCCATTCCTGCTACTTGCATGTATTTTTAAAAGTCTTTTATTTAGCCATCTTTTTTTTAGAATTTAAAAAATTTTCAGATAAGATTTTTTTTTTTAAATTTTAATAAAAGGCTTTGCATGGGATTGTAGCAATATAGTATACAAAATATTCACTGTACTTCTTTGTAATCAGCATTTTACAACTGGTAGAATAACTTAACTTCACATTTGATAATCTCCTTTGAAAATCCATCACAATTGAAATAATTCACACAAGTATTATTGTAAGGTTGTGAAATATTTCATTCTCATTGCCTCTGTTGACGGTATGTGATTGTGAAAAATTATTCACAAATTATTGAATTTAGGTCAGTTACGTTAAATTAATTCTAAAAATTTAAAATACTCATTTATTTAAAGTTGAGTTTAGTCAAATAAATTTGAAACCATTAATGAGCAGCTTCTCAGGTCTAAATCTTTTTCCTTATACATTGTTATTCTTTCATGGATATTGTAAACTAAAATGTCATATTTGTTTCGTGGTCGACTCAAGGCCTGTTTAGGTTTTGAAAAATTTATGTGCTTGTGTGCCACCTCCATATTATCTGGAAATTTTTTTTATGAAAAACTTTTGAGATTTTTTAAATTGTAATAACTCTGTAAGATTGTATTTGTAGCAAAAGTGTTATCAGAAACATTAGGCATTTTTTGTTTATGATTTTGTTACAGTCATCAAGCCAACAGTGAGATTACCATGGGTCTCATGTAACCCTATACATACTGACATGCTCTATTATTGCTTTATAAAAAATCCCCATATGAGAGGTCAGAAATAGAGAGATGAATATCTTTGTATAAGATGCCAAAATATAGAGTCAGATGTGTATCTTTGTATAAGAGGCCAAAAGAATGGAGTGTGTTGTATATCTTTGTATAAGAGTCTTAAAATAGAATGAAATGTATATCTTTGTATAAGAGGCCAGAAATAGAGTGAGATATGTATCTGAGAGATCTGTACCCTGATGTCTGTTGGGTGGCTGTTTTGTTTTTAAAATAATTTTCTTTTACTGTGGGTAATTTAAAATTGCTAAAATCTATACCAAACGGAGATGAAGCGTGTCATGACAGTTGACTTGATCAGTGAAATCATGACAGTTGACTTGATCAGAGATGTCATGACAGTTGACTTGATCAGAGATTTCATGGCAGTTGACTTGATCAGAGATGTCATGACAGTTGACTTGATCAGAGATGTCATGACAGTTGACTTGATCAGTGAAATCATGACAGTTGACTTGATCGGTGAAATCATGACAGTTGACTTGATCAGAGATGTCATGACAGTTGACTTGATCAGAGATTTCATGGCAGTTGACTTGATCAGAGATGTCATGACAGTTGACTTGATCAGAGATGTCATGACAGTTGACTTGATCAGAGATGTCATGACAGTTGACTTGATCAGAGATGCTATGACAGTTGACTTGATCAGAGATGTCATGACAGTTGACTTGATCAGTGAAATCATGACAGTTGACTTGATCAAAGATGTCATGACAGTTGACTTGATCAGTGAAATCATGACAGTTGACTTGATCAGAGATGTCATGACAGTTGACTTAATCAATGAAATCATGACAGTTGACTTGATCAGAGATGTCATGACAGTTGACATGATCAGAGATGTCATGACAGTTTACTTGATCAGAGATGTCATGGCAATTGACTTGATCAGTGATGTCATGACAGTCGACGTGATCAGTGAACGCATCACACAAGAAAGCTGTGACTGTAAAGTGTAAATAAATGAACTTTAACGTTCTACAGAACATTTTATAAATGGCAGAGTAAATTATTTATGAACATTTTGTGAATTGTTAGCTTTTCAATTTTGCTTTTAAAAAAAAAAAAAGATTTCTTCCCTCTTGGTGTCACTTAGCATAAGCCTACTGCAAGAGTGCCCATCCCACTTAGTATTAGCTTACTGCAAGGGTGCCCATCCCACTTAGTATTAGCTTACTGCAAGGGTGCCCATCCTATCTAGTATTAGCTTACTGCAAGGGTGCCCATCCTATCTAGTATTAGCTTACTGCAAGGGTGCCCATCCCACTTAGTATTAGCTTACTGCAAGGGTGCCCATCCCACTTAGTATTAGCTTACTGCAAGGGTGCCCATCCTATCTAGTATTAGCTTACTGCAAGGGTGCCCATCCTATCTAGTATTAGCTTACTGCAAGGGTGCCCATCCCACTTAGTATTAGCTTACTGCAAGGGTGCCCATCCTATCTAGTATTAGCTTACTGCAAGGGTGCCCATCCTATCTAGTATTAGCTTACTACAAGGGTGCCCATCCTATCTAGTATTAGTTTACTGCAAGGGTGCCCGTCCCACTTAGTATTAACTTGTTGCAAGGTTGCCCATCCCATGTAGTATTAGCTTACTGCAAGGGTGCCCATCCAATTTAGCATTAACCTACTGCAAGGGTTCCTATCCTACTATGCATCAGCCTACTGCGAGGGTGCCCATCCTGATTTATTTCCCATGGAGTCACCTTTCTCCCCTTCCCCACTCACACCCACATCCACACACTGTTTATATCTATATCAGTGCTTCTCATCCTTCCTCATGCCGTGACCCCTTAATGCAGTTCCTCATGCTGTGGTGACCCCCAACCATAAAACTATGTTCGTTGCTTCTTCATAAATATGTGTTTTTCAATGGTCTTTGGCAACCCCTGTGTAAGGTTCAGGTTGAGAACTGCTGATCTATATAAATAGAATCCATACAGTTTTGAATTAATGAATGGAATGAAAAAACTCTTTAATGATCTGTACCCTCTATTTCAAGACATATTTCAATCAGGATACGCCTGACTGGCAAATTGGGATAACGTAGGCAAATGTCTCATGCTGTTTTGGTTCATGCCTAACTTTTGAACACTGCTTGTCCCCTCTTCTAACTAACTTACCATTTTTAAATATATATTTTTTTTAATCTTTGCACTTCCTTTATATTTCAAGCTATCTTTATCTTCATTAGGTGTATATAAAATGTGCTGCCCTTTCCTAGGACCCCCCCCCCCCCGGCATTGTGACCCACTTTCTATGTGACCCTGTTTCTCTATGAACCACTTTCTCTTGTTTCTGTGCATATTTTTAAGTTGTACGTTGTATCAAGAAAAACTTTCACATGAATTATTTATTTGAGGCACTCTTTGAGTTTTGAGCACTACACCACACCTCAAACAACAAAACATAACCAAAAAATACAACTTTTCAAAACCTCACTGCATCCTATTGGGCAATCTGCAAGTACACAGTTTGGACAAGTCCCTGGCACTTGACTGACAAGACAAGTCCCTGGCACTTCACTGACAAGACAAGTCCCTGGCACGACAAGTCCCTGGCACTTCACTGACAAGACAAGTCCCTGGCACTTGACTGACAAGACAAGTCCCTGGCACTTCACTGACAAGACAAGTCCCTGGCACTTGACTGACAAGACAAGTCCCTGGCACTTCACTGACAAGACAAGTCCCTGGCACTTGACTGACAAGACAAGTCCCTGGCACTTCACTGACAAGACAAGTCCCTGGCACTTCACTGACAAGACAAGTCCCTGGCACTTCACTTGATTCCCCCCCCCCCCCCTCTTGTGTCCTCAACATTAACAATTCACAGTTTGGGGGGGGAGGGTTTGTTAACTGAAACTCACCAGAAAGCTTCCACTGTGCCATTCACATTAACCATTTCAGTTCTATCTCACTGCTGCCTTCATGTCCTTGTTTTTGGTTTCATCCATTAATAATCATCGCCTGTTTACGCTGATCCGATGAGCTGGTCTGTGTGCCATTTCCTGTTGAGGAATTTAGCACTTGTTCTTTTCCTTTTTTTTAACAAAAGGTTATATTTTCTTTCTAATTCTTTTTATAAACTTGAAATGTGTGAAAAATATATTGTGTCAATATTTAACCGTAGGCAAACTGTGTGCGGGCAGTGGCGTAGGAAGGGGGCCGGGCCGTATGCCCGGGCGGCACTTTTTTTCCTTTACATGAAGTGTTACAGTGTGGGTTTTTTTTTTTTTGCTGCTGTTGAATACACCCAACTGAATCTATTATAATGTCACGTCTGCTGGGATGGTTTCCTGCTCTTTGTTTATACCAGGCCTCCTGTAGTCACACTGGCATGAAATCTACCAACAGTGTATTGAATTACTGATTTGTCCTGGGTGTGATGGCAACGTGTGCAATGATAACGGTGATTTTTGTGAATGAAAAATTTGTTCAACTTTTTGAATCATATCTAGTCATAACTTATTGTGTACAAATGAAATTTAAAATTTTGTTAACTGATTCTGTACACTTCCAAGTGCTTTTGTTTTAACTTTTGGTGGGTTTTTTTTTTTAGAAAACTGACCAACAAAATCTACAAGCCTGTTGTCAAAATAATTTTATATCAGCATGGATTGTGTACATTTGTAAAATGCCAGATTTCATTTTTTAATTATGTCAATGTTGTTTTGGTTATGTTTTTCTAATTTGTTTTGGAGATACATTTTGATTCTGTCTTCATATTCATTTTTAACAATGACAAATGCATAGCGCAGTAATGATAGGCTACTTAAATGTAAGAATGACGTCTGGATAATTAGATTTCCTCTCTCGCTCTCTTTAGAGATCTAACTTTTGAAATGGTCATTTTTTTTTTTTTTTTAATTTTTTTTTTTTTAAATCTTAGAATATACTGCATGCAGATAAAAATTGTACAATATTTTATCATCCCACAGTGGAGCAGTAATAAATAATTTTAATAAGTAACTTGAAACAATGAAATAAATGGGACATAAGAACGTGTGTGAAAAGCTAGCTTTGCTGTGATAACGATGATGGCTTTATGGTTTAAAGAGCTGTTGTGTAAGACTTGTATTTGAAACATATCCCCTTGACAACACTAAACATGAAGATTGATAGGAGATGTCTAGGATGAATGTATGCTTCTGATAGTTGAACACAGGACATTGCCAATTTTCTCCCAGTTCCTCCCAATTTTCTCCCAGTTCCTCCCAATTTTCTCCCAGTTCCTCCCAATTTTCTCCCAGTTCCTCCCAATTTTCTCCCAGTTCCTCCCAATTTTCTCCCAGTTCCTCCCAATTTTTCTCCCAGTTCCTCCCAATTTTCTCCCAGTTCCTCCCAATTTTCTCCCAGTTCCTCCCAATTTTCTCCCAGTTCCTCCCAATTTTCTCCCAGTTCCTCCCAATTTTCTCCCAGTTCCTCCCAATTTTCTCCCAGTTCCTCCCAATTTTCTCCCAGTTCCTCCCAATTTTCTCCCAGTTCCTCCCAATTTTCTCCCAGTTCCTCCCAATTTTCTCCCAGTTCCTCCCAATTTTCTCCCAGTTCCTCCCAATTTTCTCCCAGTTCCTCCCAATTTTCTCCCAGTTCCTCCCAATTTTCTCCCAGTTCCTCCCAATTTTTCTCCCAGTTCCTCCCAATTTTTCTCCCAGTTCCTCCCAATTTTCTCCCAGTTCCTCCCAATTTTCTCCCAGTTCCTCCCAATTTTTCTCCCAGTTCCTCCCAATTTTCTCCCAGTTCCTCCCAATTTTCTCCCAGTTTCTCCAATTTTCTCCCAGTTCCTCCCAATTTTCCCCCAGTTCCTCCCAATTTTCTCCCAGTTCCTCCCAATTTTCTCCCAGTCCTACATGTTTTATTTCTTGATCTTACTTTACTTTAAGGCTCTGTTATGTGACAGAAGTATTTTCATGGCTGTCACATATAAATATGTAGTTGTCACTTTCCATTGCTTCTGGTGTCTAGTGGTTTATGGATTCTTTTGTATAATTATGATGTTCCCTATGAGTATTTTACTTAAAATTGGGACGACTGTCCCGTATATTCATGACTTCTCCTATATTTATGAATGTCCTTATATTTATGAATTTCCCTAACTTCATAATGTTTCTTTTCTCTTCATATATCGTATGACGTCATTTTCTGTATTGAACACACTGAGTCCAAAATTCAGAGCCATTTTTTGTTTACCACTGCATTTTGAAACGACTTAAAGATAAGTATGATTCCAGGCCTACCTTACTTAAATGATAAAAACTCCCTAAGTATGTTTGTTTTTCTAATATTGAGGGAAACAAATGTGAGTGTAGGTTGGTCTGTCTTCCTGTATATCAGCGGTTCTCAACCTGTGGGTCGCGACCCCTTTGGGGGTCGAACGACCCTTTCCCAGGGGTCGCCTAAGACCATCGGAAAACACGTATCCTCTACAGTTATGAAGCAGCAACAAAAAAAAATTGTGGCTGGGGGTCAGCCACAACATGCGGAACTGTGTTAAAGGGTTGCAGTATTAGAAAGGTTGAGAACCACTGCTGTATATGAATGTCATGATTAGGGCTGTGGGGCATTGGTAAACCAAAATCAGACTAAGATTTGTTTAAATATTTACATTTAAGATTTGTTTAAATATTTACCATTCACCGAATTATGTTTTGTGGACATGTTAATAAATGTATTAACCTTTAGCAGACACCCCCCCCCCCCCCACCTCAACATCATTGACCTGGCACAACCAAAACAAATTGAGGGATGTGCTCACAAAATCATATTTCCTCTTGATACTTTGTGTACCGGTACATAGAATACAATTATTTATTTTTTATTGATTATGTACAAAAGTTACCGGTGTACATCAATATGTCAGAATTATGTCAACCAGCAGTAGGTGGTAGTGGTAGGTGAGCCTTTTTAAAAGCCTTTTTAAAAGCCTTTTTTCAGTGACATAAGTTTATAGGGACAACCCGCAACTTTTAAACCTGTTAAAAATCAAAATCGTGCTGGAAAAATAATTCAACTTCCGACCTAAAAATGGCTAATAAAATTGGGTAATGTAATTAAAAATAGTTCATTTTCTTTTTGGAATTTTTTCCCCCTCATTTGCATAATATTTATTTTAACGAATTATATTACTCTATGGCAAGAAGACTTAAAACTTTTGTTTCTTTTCTATAGTGGTGAGAATTTATGCTTCAATCAAGTTTAAACATTTTGTTTTATCGCCAGCATCGGGTTAGAGACTTCACATCAAAAGTTGATGACGTCATGACAGTAAATAATCATTATTATATTGCCAAACAAATTGACCTCGATTCAAACCCACATTTTTAATGACCCATGGCTACGTCACTGGCGGTGATAATTTGGGGATAAAATTTGGGTTACGCCAATCAAAAGTTACGGGGCCCCTTCATGTCATTTTTCGTGCACTTGTCGGTCATTTGTTTAGTGCCGTTGTATCAGCCGCCGTCTCCAGACATTTTTATGTCGACCCCTTTCTGTTCGTGCCGCCACACCCACCCCCCACCCCAACCACGTTATCGTTTGATTGTCCATTGATGTGCATCACGACTGTCAATACGACCCAACCAAACCCTCGTAGTTTGGCATTCACATATATTTATTCTGTCTTTGATTGTCATGGGGAGCGAAAGTTGTGTGACAAATTTTGGTCATGATTTCATTTCCCCTTGTCATTTATTGGTGTAGAAAATATATAAACGACCTGGAGCGGAATAAAAAAAGAAAAACAATTGGAACCTTGGTTATTGTGGGTTTTTTTACTTCACTTTTTTTATACGATATATGACTTTTTTTTTCTCCTGATACTTTTCAAGTTCTTTTTAGAATAATATTTAGTATCATAGGTTTAATAAATATGCTATTTACCAAGTATCCAAGCATTGGTTTTATCAGCCACCCGCGCAGCCACAGGCGGGCAGCCTCAGCAAAAAAAACGCATGCTTCAGATGGTCCTCGCCCACGAGACGGACGAACTAACATATCCTTATACTTATACACTATACATTTGAATTTGTGGTTAAACCAGAACAACGTGGTTCATGATGACTATATTTATTTATTTTTTTAAATCATTTATATTAACATCGCCTTTTTTCGTGGCTTGGAAAAAATCTTCGAATGGCTAATTGACCCATTTCCCGTCAATCTCTCGAGCTGGAACTTGGCACATAGGCTCATTGCCGATGACAAAAACTTAAAGTTTCGACATTTTTATTGCCGGAAAGTTCGGTCCAAAAACAGAATAACAGGCAGCAAAGGAATTTTTGTACTATCACTGTGAGGGTTTTAAAAAAAACAGATTTTAACAAAAATATTTTTGGAGATATGTAAAATATAAGAAATTAAATTCAGGTAAGAATTGCAAAAAATATTAGAAATTGAGAAGACACGAAGTTTATCGTGGTTCCTAAAATGTGCTCCACGACTTCCTGCAGGGCACGCCGGGAAATGGTACACAATGTTCATACATTTATCTTCAAGTCGTTGTGTAAAATGTGATGAGCTGTGACACCTAGCGAGCTTGTTGCGGACCCGGTAACACACTTAGTTACAGATGTAACTATTATTACAAATTGAACTGTTTGTTACAGATGAAACAATTTGTGACAAATTTAACTGTCTGTTACAGATGAAATAATTTGTGACAAATTTAACTGTTTGTTACAGATGAAACTATTTGTTACAGATGAAACTATTTGTTACAAATGAAACTATTTGTTACAAATTTAACTGTTTGTTACAGATGAAACTATTTGTTACAGATGAAACTATTTGTTACAAATTTAACTGTTTGTTACAGATGAAACTATTTGTTACAGATGAAACTATTTATTACAAATTTAACAGTTTGTTACAGATGAAACTATTTGTTACAGATGAAACTATTTGTTACAGATGAAACTGCTTGTTATAGATGCAACTGTTTCAACTGGATGCCATTGATTCTATTGGATTGACTGCTGCGTTAGAAAAAGGGGGCTGGGTGATCTGGTCGAATTGTCTTTGGGCAAAACGCTGAAGACACATTTTATCGGGAATATGGTTAAAAATCCCCCCCCCCCCCCCCCCAAAAAAAAAAAAAAAAACCTTTTTTTTCTCACTGTAAAAATCAGATCATTTTAATTCCATTTGCGATTTCTTATTTGTGGGGTCTTCTGCGATCGCTATGAAACAATGTATCGGCAAAAAAATCAACGTGGATATGCAAAGGAGGGTGGTGGTGTGTCCATTTGAATTCCAAAATTTGAGAAATTGTGCGATGATCAAAAGTATCATCTATCCCACAATTTACCATTAGTTAAATGTGTTCAAAGTCATTTTTTTTAAAAAAAAATTGACCTTAAATTACTGTTTTCTTATTTTTACATAAATCTTTCATTTAGACAAAAATAAAAACAATCTCTCAATATCGTCTGCTTCTTAAAATTTGACATAGGTTGCCTTGGTAACAACCCGAATTCAACAAAGTTTAGAGAACTAATTGTGTATAAAATCAACAATAGATTCTTAATGAATGCATCCGTGAAGATTTGTGCAGGAGTTGGGATCGCATTTGTTATCTTTTTAGTATGGGAAAATAACTTGAGTGGACAGAATCTATCAAGTAATTTTGTTTGAATACTTCCTGCCTCTCTCTTAACCCAGGTACTTCCTGCCTCTCTTTTAACCCAGGTACTTCCTGCCTCCATTTTAACCAGGTACTTCCTGCCTACATTTTAACCCCAGGTACTTCCTGAATCCATTTGAACCCAGGTACTTCCTGACTCCATTTTAACCCAGGTATTTCCTGACTCCATTTTAACCCAGGTACTTCCTCACTCCATTTTAACCCAGGTACTTCCTGACTCAATTTTAAACCAGGTACTTCCTGACTCCATTTTAACCCAGGTACTTCCTGACTCCATTTTAACCCAGGTACTTCCTGCATCTCTTTTAACCCAGTTACTTCCTGACTCCATTTTAACCCAGGTACTTCCTGACTCCATTTTAAACCAGGTACTTCCTGACTCCATTTTAACCCAAGTACTTCCTGACTCCATTTTAACCCAGGTACTTCCTGACTCCATTTTAACCCAGGTACTTCCTGACTCAATTTTAAACCAGGTACTTCCTGACTCCATTTTAACCCAGGTACTTCCTGACTCCATTTTAACCCAGGTACTTCCTGACTCCTTTTTAACCCAGGTACTTCCTGCCTCTCTTTTAACCCAGGTACTTCCTGCCACTCTTTTAACCCAGGTACTTCCTGCCTCTCTTTTAACCCAGGCATATTCGATAAGACGGAAACACCATTCATATTTTTTTAAACTGTCACCTAATCTGAAGTACCCACCCACCCAACGACCGTTATCTGGGGTGTCCTTTGGATATTATTTAACTCCAGACAGGTTCCCAAGCTAAAAATCAAAATTAACCAGTGCGCCCTTTAAGAAATACAATAGCACTAGGTGAGGAAAACGCAGCTGCGTGGCGTGAGTAATATACTGTCCATGTCACGTCTGGAGCTCCAGTTTAAATACCTCTGCCATGATAGTTTAAAGGACAATCCCTCATTGCATCAAAATTGATTATCTAGATCAGTGGTTCTCGACCTTTCGAATTCCGCGACCCTTTAATACAATTCCTCATGTTGTGACGAACCCCAACCACAAAATTATTTTTGTTCATGCTTTATAACTGTAGAGTGTATGTGTTTTCAGATGGTCTTAGGCGACCCCTGTAAAAGGGTTGTGCGACCCCCAAAAGGGGTCGTGACCCCCACGTTGAGAACCGCTGATCTAGATGTGCTTTTGCGTGCGTTTGGTGCGTATGCGATCAAGCGCACGACGAGGGAAGCAGCGAATGAGAGCGCATCACAGTGCGCAGTGAAAGCGGGGCGGACAAGATCCACTCAGCAATTATATTATAAGATTTGTACCTTTTCTTTTTTTTTAAAGGAAATAAATAATGTTAATATAAGGCTGAAATGTTTGTTTAAAATTATTTTCTCCCTGTAATTTTGATTTATAGATCCGCCCAAGTCTGGTGTCATTTTAAAGCCTACATTTATACAGTCGTGTGGACCACACATACGGGGGGGGGGGGAAGATGCTACCTATTAGTAGACAAATGATGAGGGTGAGTGTTACTGTGATTTTATGTTAAAAACTTTGATTTAAACCCACGTCCGTATCTCCAAATAGTGCAAGGGTTCTTAAGAAAGGTGGACCGCATCATCTTGGGGTGTGGGAGGCAGTGTCGGGGGGGGGGGGGGTAGTTTGCGGGAAGACTCAGAAAATCATGTTTATTTTGAATGTTTATTCGAATTTTTTATCCCTGGTATGTGCGGTAAATATGCTTTGAAATCGAGTTAAAGGTGTGGGAAATGTTTTGTAGTCAAGAGGGGATGCGGCGCTGTAGAAAGGTTGAGAGCCCTTGAGGTAAAACATTGGAAATGGGGTAATAGACTGGACAGGGGGAAGCCTTGTTTGGATATCTCACTATGTCATGTGACGTGAGACGTAGCCAGGTTGCCCCAACACAATGGCACATACAGTAGGTGATAATGACACTTTGACGGCACTGTAACAATGGAGGAAGTAGGTTAACATAAGGGGTCAGATTGTGAAAGAAATAAGTCGACCTGGACTCTACCTTACTCGGACCTCCAGTATGTTATATTCCTTCTCATCACCCTACCCTCTTTTTAAAAAATGGATTTTGAATAATAACTGAATAATTTAAGTATACAAACTTCGCCATAACTAATGCCGTACAGACACCCTACTTCACGAAATGCCATCCTCACACACTGCCTTACACGTACACTGCCATACACACACACTGCAGTGCACACATCCTGCCATACACACACACTGCCATTAACTGGGCTGGGTTACCGCACTATATAAGACCAATGTAATAATAATAATAACTGCCGTACAGACACCTTGTCTTTAACGTTCACACAGATGCCCTTTCATTAACTGCCATACAGGCACCCTGCTATTGTCTGACATACAGCCATACTGCCATTAAATTTCATAAAGACACGTTGCCATTAACTGCCGTACAGACACAATGCCATTAACTGCCGTACAGACACCATACCATTACCTGCCGTACAGACACCATGTCATTAACTGTCGTAAAGACACCATGCCATTACCTGCCGTACAGACACCATGTCATTAACTGCGTAAAGACACCATACCATTACCTGCCGTACAGACACCATGTCATTAACTGCCGTAAAGGCACCATACCATTACCTGCCGTACAGACACCATGTCATTAACTGCCGTAAAGACACCATACCATTACCTGCCGTACAGACACCATGTCATTAACTGCCGTAAAGACACCATGCCATTACCTGCCGTACAGACAGGGCCGGATTAACCACTAGGCAAATAAGGCACGTGCCTTGGGCACCAAGCGTTTGGGGGCACCACAAGTCCTCAAGAATTTTTTTTTTAACAAATTGAAGTCCAGAATCAACTGAAAATTGAACAAGTGCTTTGAAAATGAAGAAATATATTATAATAAAAATTCACATTCAAGTTTGGTACAATTTATCAACTATTAATTTTAATACAGAAATACTTTATTGTAGATTTTATATAAGTGATAGTAGTACAAACTACAAACATATTTGTTAACAACTGTTTTCTTTGAATAATATTGAACATACCAGTGGTCAAGGTCAGTGAAAGATCAGGGGCCCCGGGCAGAATGGCACACCCATGTGGGTTTGTGCCTTAGGCACTAAAATGGCTTAATCCGGCCCTGCGTACAGACACCATGTCATTAACTGCCGTACAGACGCCATGTCATTAACTGCCGTACAGACACCATGTCATTAACTGCCGTACAGACACCATGTGATTAACTGCCGTACAGACACCATGTCATTACTGCCGTACAGACACGATGCCATTAACTGCCGTACAGGCACGATGCCATTAACTGCCGTACAGACACCATGTCATTAACTGCCGTACAGACACCATGTCATACCCTTGTCAAGAGTCGTATCATCAGATCGATGATATGGATTTTTTTTATAAATCGTGTTATTGACAAAACTAAAGGATTTGGAGATATCATTTGAAAATAACTTCATGTTTGTGTAGAATTGTCCATTCGTTTATCTTGTTTTAAAACCACATTCCTTGGCCGTGAGCCTCCGCCAGGCTGGGGTTGGGAATCACTGATTTAAGAGCCTTGACCTCGCTTTTCATGAGCCTGCAACTACCGAGTAGATCTCTCATAGCCGATTTTATCAGACGGCATGGAACCCGTGTTAACAAAAATCTGTCTCCTAGGCTTTTTACTGGAGAACCGATTACCTGTGCCTTTCCTCTGGAGGTGTGTGTAACCATTTAATGAAGTGCGACCGTGATTATTTCATGTAAAAGTGGTTCTAATTTTTTTTAATGAGGTATGTTTTGTTTTTTTCCATTCTTTCTTTTTTTCTTTCCTTTTTTTTTTTTTTTTTTTTTTTTATCTGTCAACCCGGAAAGTAATTAAAAAAAATATATTAATTTTTAAAAATCTAAATATTCATTTTCAGTCGCTTAAATTTCATTATTTTATTGAAATGTGTTTCACTGAGGACAAAAAGTGATCTTGGGGTTCGAAGGTGCAATAGGTTTCAACCATAGTTCGTTTACAATATGGCCATGGCCTACACTTGATAGAGAATTTGTTTTTCTTATCATTTTATTTCTTTTTTTAAATATGATAACGGTTTTGTTGTTTAATAAATTAAACATTGTGTTTTTATAACTTTACCATAAATCAGGGCCTCGCATTGTTGAACTCAAGCTTGTCGAAACAATTCTAACTCGGCACTCAATTGATACAAAGGTTAAAGTTGTACGAACCTTTAGTTCGAGGTTGTGATGACTGAGGCAGTTAAAAGTATGTGGCGCCTCTTTGGTCTTGTCGTCTGTTTTAGCTCTTGCTATCCGATTTTTAAAATCTACGACTTCATTTCCGGTTTTAAGAGTTCGGACAAGAGTGTCAGTGTCTCGGAATTGGGCAGAAAAGCTCTCCTTTTTGTATTCAGCAGCACTGGTTATAAAGAAACAGGACGATTTGTTTACGTATATACATAGATGACGTACAGTATCAACTACGGTTAAAAAGAGGCTGTGCTCCTTAATATCCAAAAATTAAAATTTGCTGCGTTAAAAAAAAAACAAATTCTGTTGCTGGCGCATCACAAAACAAAAAAAGTATGCTGTTGATTGAATTATTGTAAATCTGTTATGGAGAAAGTATAAATAAAGTAATTTTATATGCTGGAGTTAAAACAAAATTGTATGAGAATACATTGTTTTCTAATAAATGCAATTGTTATGGATTCCATAACTGAGAATTTTTTAAACTGTGATAGTTTTGAGGATTTCATAACTAACATTTTTGAAAGTTATTCTTTTAAGGGGAATAACCAACATATAGTTACAGTATCAAGGCCTTTGTTATGACCTTTATGAAAAGTGATCCATTAAAAAAACGAGTGATTGATTTTAAACTTTCCACGTGAATATAGACCCGTTTACTCCACAAAGCTTTTAGCAATATTGGCTCCAAAATAGAAAGTTAAACGGAAGACTCAACCTTATTATGATTAAATATCGAACGCACAATTGCAGAGTGTCAGCGGCGAGCAGACCTGGCCTGCACGTGAGGCAATAGAATGCCAGGGGTCAGCAGACCAGGACTGCATGTGTGGAAGTAGAATGCCAGGGGCCAGCAGAACAGGACTGCATGTGTGGAAGTAGAATGCCAGGGGCGAGCAGAACAGAACTGCATGTGTGGAAGTAGAATGCCAGGAGCGAGCAGAACAGGACAGCATGTGTGGAAGTAGAATGCCAGGGGCCAGCAGAACAGAACTGCATGTGTGGAAGTAGAATGCCAGGGGCCAGCAGAACAGGACTGCTTGTGTGGAAGTAGAATGCCAGGGGCCAGCAGAACAGGACTGCATGTGTGGAAGTATAATGCCAGGGGCCAGCAGAACAGGACTGCATGTGTGGAAGTAGAATGCCAGGGGCCAGCAGAACAGGACTGCATGTGTGGAAGTAGAATGCCAGGGGCCAGCAGAACAGGACTGCATGTGTGGAAGTAGAATGCCAGGGGCGAGCAGAACAGAACTGCATGTGTGGAAGTAGAATGCCAGGGGCGAGCAGAACAGAGCTGCATGTGTGGAAGTAGAATGCCAGGAGACCAGGACTGCAAAACGTTTAAGGAATCGTATCTTTACTTACGAATCACTAACGCCATAACGTTATGAGATCATTGGTTTCCAGCATGCCTACCCTGCGTGTTTGGCTTTTCGGGGCCAATAATTTGTACATACGGCCTCCAGATTACGTGGGGTGGTCGTTTAGCAGCGGGGAAGCCCCTGGCCTCGGTCTGGCATTATGGTTTTCCATTTCACCGGACTGAGTCTGGGGGACGTTGCTCTTCGTGAGTGACCGGCATGGAGCTTCGTGCTCAGTGCCGTTTCTACCTTTAATTGTCAGGTTTTAAGTTGAGATTAGAATCAGGGCCTATTTAAGACTCCTGGGGGCTGGGGCATATACCTGAAGTCAGAATCTGTAGTTTTCGTTAAAAATTGTATTTTTTTTAATGTATAGATTTTAATGTTAATATGCACACGCATTGAACGGAAGACATGTTTTTAAAAAAATAAGTTAGTTACAAAACATGTTGAAACATATCTATATACCCGGTGATATGGAGTACTTTTATTCAACGTATCTTATTTAAAACACTCTATGGTCCATTCTTCTCAATGGTAAACCAAGAACTCCGTGGGCCTGGTGTAAATCTTTGGACAACACTGGATTTCTATACACGCCGTCACACTAATAAACAGAAAATCATGTTGCCCAGAAATAAAGCAAACAAACACAGTTTGGGCCTTGCCGGGTACAAAGAGTCGGTCGACATGTGATCTCGACTTGTGTCTGTCGGCCGGCCCCTCCAAACCCGTGGCGATGTATCTTTGAGGTACAATACGCATTGACTTACAGCTAAGGCGGCGGCCCGTGGGGGGGGGGGGGATAAGCGTACACCTTTTTTTGAGAGCATACATATATAAACTCCCTTTATGGCCAATATGCGAGACAATCTCGTTGGAAGACAAATAGTTGGACATGTCGTGTCGTAAATATCATGGCCTCAAGGAAACATGTTTACAACAACACAGAACAGAATCAAGCTTCAATTTTAAACCCAGCTTTGTTATTAATAAACACTTTCTGTCTCCTCACATTTCCATCATGTGGATGGATGGATGTGTGAATAGGGCTTTATTTTTATTATTTTTTTTTTTTTATTTTTTTTTACATGCGTGACATTTTAAGATTTTTCGTGCAGTGTTCAACTAGTCAACGGCTGGACGACGGGGACGGGATTACACTGTCGCTCAAATATCTCGTCGTTGACCGTGTCTGCTTCGCGGTTGAGTGAACGGGTGGGTGGGTGAGCTTCGGTAAAGAGTTAAGTCACTTCAAACGGGATTTTTGTTTAAGCATTCGAAGTTTTAAAAAGTGAATAATTATACTTTTGTGATAATAAGAAGTTTAAAATGTTAATACTAAAAAGTAGAAAATAAAAAATATGTTTCCAAAGTTTAAAAAAAAAAAAAAAACACTTTCTATCAAAGGCGAGTTTGAACGCACTAAAGAGTAGAAAATAATTTTTAAATGATATTTTCACAAATTAATTTTAAATACAAAAAAGGCATATTTAAGTTTCGTCTACATTCATTTGGATTCTTTGGGCTTCAACGAGTGCCATCCACTCTTCTTTACTCTTCTTTACATTCCCATTTTTTTTTCTCAACCACAAACAAAGTGTCATGATCCCCTAAACTCATGCTGTCTAAGTCACCGACCCTCTACACTACCATTGAAATAAACCGAAAGTCAATTCTTAAAACTTGCTCACCTTCACTGTTAGGCTCACTGCTAGGCTCACTGCTAGGCTCACTGCTAGGCTCACTGCTAGGCTCACTGCTAGGCTCACTGTTAGGCTCACTGCTAGGCTCACTGTTAGGCTCACCGCTAGGCTCACTGCTAGGCTCACTGCTAGGCTCACTACTAGGCTCACTGCTAGGCTCACTGCTTGGCTCACTGTTGGGCTCACTGCTAGGATCACTGCTAGGCTCACCGTTAGGCTCACTACTAGGCTCACTGTTAGGCTCACTGCTAGGCTCACCGATAGGCTCACTGCTAGGCTCACTGTTGGGCTCACTGTTAGGCTCACTGCTAGGCTCACTGCTAGGCTGACTGTTAGGCTGACTGTTAGGCTCACTGTTGGGCTCACTGCTAGGATCACTGCTAGGCTCACCGTTAGGCTCACTACTAAGCTCACTGTTAGGCTCACCGTTAGGCTCACTGTTGGGCTCACTGCTCGGCTCATCGTTAGGCTCACTGCTGGGCTCACTGCTAGGCTCACTGCTAGGCTCACTGCTAGGCTTACTACTAGGCTCACTGCTAGGCTCACTGCTAGGCTCACTGCTAGGCTCACTGTTTGGCTCACTGTTAGGCTCACTGTTAGGCTCACTGCTAGGCTTACTGCTAGGCTCACTGCTAGGCTCACTGCTAGGCTCACTACTAGGCTCACTGCTTGGCTCACTGTTAGGCTCATTGCTAGGCTCACTACTAGGCTCACTGCTAGGCTCACTGCTCGGCTCACCGTTAGGCTCACTACTGGGCTCACTGGAGCTAGGCTCACTGTTAGGCTCACTGCTCGGCTCACCGCTAGGCTCACTACTAGGCTCACTACTAGGCTCACTGCTCGGCTCACTGCTAGGCTCACTACTAGGCTCACTACTAGGCTTACTACTAGGCTCACCGCTAGGCTCACCACTAGGCTCACTACTAGGCTCACTGCTAGGCTCACTGCTAGGCTCACTGCTAGGCTCACTGCTAGGCTCACTGCTAGGCTCACTGCTAGGCTCACTGTTGGTTGACTAGCTTACGCGTTTGTTTGGTTGGCTTTTTCTTGTGTGGGTGGGGGAGGGGTTGGCTGCAGTAACCTATTTCCACGAGGACTGTGCGTGGTACAGTAGAAGTCCGATAATCCGGCACGTTCGGGACCAGCTCGGTGCCGGACTACCGAAAATTCCGGTCTATCGGGCGGCGCCCCTTCTTTTTAGTGTAGGCTTTGCCGTAAAACAAATGTACTTTGTTTTTTTAACTACATACATACATAAATCGTAATTATAAGAACAATTAGGTTAATAATTAAACTACAAATACAGTATGCAAATACAACAAAGTTTATTTTACATCTCATATAATGTATGTACTCGTACTGTAAAACATATTTCACTTAGATTTAAAAAAGTCACGAATGTCTTTTTGTTTTCTTGACTTTTGCAGTTTAGTATAAAATGTATTTCTAATGAAAACAGTTTCAAAAGTTACGTACGTTCGTGATTGATTAACTGTGCTGCACTGCACCTGTATTTGTTGTGACGGCTGAGACTAGCCGGCCGCTAATTGTTTCCAAACAATACCGAGCGCTTCCGGATGATCCCGAACTACCCCGAAAACTTCCGAATAGCTCTCGAGCGTTTTTATTTGCTTTAAAGACACACTTTTGGAGAAAACCAAACTTTTTATAATTTTCCGGAGCGATGCCGGACTTTCGGGCATTCCGGACTGTTGGATGCCGGACTAATGGACTTCTACTGTACTGGAAATAGACTTAATGTTCCCTCTCTCCATGAGAGCAGACATCATTGATTGATTGATTGATTTGATTGACTGATTGATTGATGTTCTTAAATCTTTTTAAGGAAAAAAATAACTTTAAATGTTTCTTACATAATTTCTTATAATTTTCAATCATTCTCAAAGGTTGAGGCACACTGTTCCATAATTTTGGCGCTATCGCTTCAAAAGAGCGCACTGCGTATGACTTTTTCTGTGTCCATCCCCGCTGGGAGCTCTGTGTTGAAGTACACCCGATGCTATGGTGACAGTTCATTGTACGGAATACAACAATAAAGCCTAATGGGTTTCACACAAACATGACGAGTTTAAAACGTATAAAAATAGCAAGCATAACTTGCAATGTCATAGTAAGTTTATGATGGGAGGTTGTTTTAGGTTTTAGGTTTTGTTTGTTGTTTTTTTGTTGTTTTTTACATTTTAACTTATCACAGTCTTTAGTTTAAAATAATCGATCTCTTCATAATAGGAAATTAGTGAAACACATACTTTGGAGGGAAAGAAAATCAGACGTGCATTTTGATTTCCCCTTTTGTGATCCCCTGACGCCGCCACTGGCTCTGATGACCACCAAAACACATAAGAATGGGCCCAGTCAAATCCCCGGGAGACGCAGTCAAGCGTGGTCGATTTTTTTGAATAGGCCGACCGAGTCCCCCTGGCAATAAGCACGCGTTCTGGTAGAGTACAAATCTAGTTTGATTAACTGGAGTGCATTTTAAGTCTCGGCACAAAGGAATCGGTTCAAAGCAATAATGTGTCTGTAGGGCGGGGATTGTGTTTTTGGGTGGGATCGTTGGACAAGCAGTCGATACATTGGAGAGGTTTTCAAGTTTACACCACGCGTACCCTAAATGTGTTTATTGCCTAAACCACACGTCTAGTAGAGTTCATCGAGCAGAAAGATACAAGCGTTTATTTATTAAAATCAATAAATACATTAATATAAATCTACATATATATATATATATATATATATATATATATATATATATATAATATACACACATATATAAGTGTGTATATATGTTTATTTATTTATTTATTCAGTAATGAAATTATTAAATTTAAAGCATACACTTTGTTAACTAACGGGTTTTATGTTCAAATTCGAGGAAATGATATTTTCGTGGCCTGACTTTAAGGGGATGTCGTACAGCCCTGAGATACATTCTGCACGCTATTCATGATCGACCTCATTAAGAAATGTTCAATGTGAATGTTATGACAGGAACACCAGGAGCCGGAGTCGTGACATTTTTCCGAGTCCACATCACTGCTCTCTTAATCCATGTCTTACGCCACTGCTCTCTTAATCTGTGTCCTACGTCTATACTCTCTTAAACCACGCCCTACGTCCATGCTCTCGTAATCCATGTCCAACGACACCGCTCTCGTAAACCGTGTCCTACGCCACTGCTCTCGTAATCCGTGTCCTACGCCACTGATCTCGTAATCCATGTCCTAAGCCACTGCTCTCGTAATCCGTGTCCTACGCCACTGCTCTCGTAATCCGTGTCCTACGCCACTGCTCTCGAAATCTATGTCCCACAAAAATCAACACCGGCCCTAGTACTAGCTTTTTTTTTTTAGATCCGCTGTAATATTAGATCAACAGGCTGTCATGTCGTCGTGTACTGTTCAGCACTTGTGTGTGTACACGCATATGTCAATATAGATATAATGTTCTTATGTTATGAAGGCAGCGCGCGCGTGTGTGTGTGTCTGTGTGTCGCTAAATGCCCACGTTACATACAAATTACGCAATATGATAATCAAATCAACTAAATTTACATACACGTGATTATGCGACAGTGTTGGATTTACTTCCGGAAGGATGAATTTCACAGATCACGTGACGTGTGCATCCAATGAGGAAATGTTCTTGACTTTCGTGGATTGATAACTATTGGTCAGCATTTGAAGTTAACTGCCATGTTTCCATAGAGCCCCAATCTGGATGTAAGTTATTGTAAGTGTTTCTGGGAAGACTTTCTAACCAAAGGGGCCGTCCATAAACTACGTCACGCTCCAGAGGAAAAAGGTTGGGGAAGGGGTGGGGGAGTCACGAACAATGGGGGAGGGGGTAAAGATATTGTATGACGTAACACATTTGAATTTGTTTGTTTTTTTAATCATACATATAAAACCTGAAATTAACAGTGATGTTTAACTTCCTGTTGTGATCGATGTGTTCTCACAGAAGACGTCTTTTTATAAATTTAGAAGGTTAATTGTGAAGTGCGTTGTAGATTAAATTTTAATTAGCTTTTACTTTCTCTTAAAGTTTTCTCATTTTCACGTTTCTAAATTGATTGGGATTTTAGATATTGTTAACCACTTAAAATTGTAAATACCCTCTTTCTTTATACAATTAATTACAAGCATATTGTTATCCTCATTATCGTGATATTCTCGCCCCTGAACGGTATGTTTGGAAAAAAAAATTACCAGGTCCTGAGTCAAAGAAAATCGTAACAAAAATGTCCGCATTTTTTCTTTCTTCGTTTGTAAATCATTCTTCGCTGGTATCCGTATATTTAAAAAATAATTTCAACTATTTTTAGATTAACAGACCTACCAAGGCTCAACTTGTATCCTAATCGGGTTAGGAGATACAGAAAATAAAATGAATCCTCCCCCCCCCCCCCAAAACCCAACCTCCCACCCCCAAAAAAAACCCCCAACAAATTTACATCGTCTTTGAAATGTAAAAAAAATAACCAACATAAAATGGTATAATAAATAGCTAAAATTTTTATTTCCAATTTTTACAATATATATGGAACAAAAGTTGTTTGATCGGCATTTTCTTTTGTTAAACATTTTTTAACGTTAAATTTATTTTTTCCCCTTTATAAATGTTATAAATTTCGAATCTTTTTGGCTTGAAAAAAAAAGTAAAACGTATTAAATGTTAAAGATACAACGTTAAAATTGTGTGTGGTGTGTTAAAACAATAGTAAGCAATCTAAACAAATTAAAAAAAGCAAGCAATTATATGTATTTTTTAAAAAAAAAAGGTGGGGGGTGACAATATCCGAATTGTTACGCAGTGGCGTAGTGAGGGGGGCAAGGGGGGCATCATGCCCCGGCCGCTACTCACAAAGGGGCGCCAAATGGTATATTTTACTATAATATTGTATGGTTTTCGAATAGGGGGAGGCGCTAAAAAGGTATTGAGGGGGCGCTAAAAAGGTACTGTTGTTACGCGGTTAAAAGAGAAGTTTTCTCTGGCGATCTGCGGATTAATATTAAGTTCTTTTAAGTTTATTCCTTTTTTTTTTTTTGTTTCGACTTCAAGCGAAAAGATGATATTGTTTTGAATAATTTGAGACGTGGACATAATCTTGGTTTAATCATAAAATCCATTGCTACGACAAGATCAAGGACGTCATTTGGGTCGTATCCGGAAATTTGATCGAAAGAAATTTCGTCGACGGAAAATTGATAGAGGGAAATTTGATCGAACAGAAATTTGATCGAATCATTTTTTTAGTTTACACGTTAAAATTTTGCGTAAAATTATTTTTGAAAGCATTATTTTGTGTTACACAGCTGTATAGTTTAGTGCATTCAAAAAGAAATTTAACGAAAATGTTAATGTGTGAAAAAAAAGATTCGAAAAAATTTCCGTTCGATCAAATTTCCGTCGATCAATTTTCTGTCGACGAAATTTCTTCCGATGAAATTTCCGGTAACCCATTTGGGTAGGGCGGGGTGTGTCAATTGCTGCCCCCCCCCCCTCCAATGAATTTGCAGGTTTATTTAAATATTGCTATGTACTGTGTGGCCCCCTCCAGTAATAAACAACTTAACAAGCCGACCACATTTTGTTTTGCCCCCACCCCCCTGAAAAACCTGAAATGACGCCCCTGGACAAGATCACCTTTAAGTGGACATTTTGAGATGCAATTTTCGAAGCTTAAAAAGTCAAAGGAAGAAAAAATATTTCGGCTTCATATTCTGGGAAAATATACAATTTATATTTGTCACAGTATGTGCCTATAATTTACTAAAATATGCGGAGTAAAACGGACCTTGGTAAAAGGAGATGGCAATTTTTGTTTTTTCCTAATCGATTATTGATATGCCTACAAAATCTCTAGATGAACTGTAATAATTGACTAGAATAATGGAGGAAAGCATATTTTACATTTTAATTTTAAGGTATGGTTATATTAGAATGTCTTTTATACAAAATAAAACTCTTACATTTACAAGTTAATACTTAAACTACTACAAGTGTATTTCATTTTTCTTTGGCGTTCAAATTAATAATAGTAATTCGCTGACGGTAGTGCTGTGTCACTCTCCTTTTTCTTAGGCACTTCAGCTTCTTTAACTATACGGAATATCCCCCATAATCCCGGTAACGTAATTTAGCTGCCAAAGTTGTATAAAAGTATATCCGAACTCTTGTCAGATAAATACGTGAAATAATTCATTAAGTCTTATATTAAATGTATTTCTTATTTATAATAATAACACTTACTATTTAAATGATTCATTTATTTAAATAAAAGTACACACAATTATTTAATGGGATTTAAATTGATTAGATTTCGATAAAATAAACCCAAACTTACAATCGTTTTTATTTTCATTTTAAAATTTAAATCCGTCCATTTAGTGTAAGAATTTTAGTTTGTATGGCTACTGCACAAACATGTAGCGTACGCGCCTTCCTTATTATTTTTTTTTTGGTGCAGCCTTGGGGCATTTTATTTGTGCGCGTTATTGAACTAACCGCAACACCAGTGGTTCTCAACCTTCCTAATGTCGCGACCCTTTAATACAGTTCCTCATGTTGTAGTGATCCCCAACTATAAAAAATTTTTCGTTGCTGCTTCATAAATATGTGTTTTCAGATAGCCTTAGGCGACACCTGTGCAAGGGTCGTTCGACCCCCCAAAAGGTTCGCGACCCACAGCTCGAGAACCGCTGCACGACACCATACTTTCTTTCATACCTAGAGAATTACATGTTTGTATATTATCCTTAAGACTATAAGTATTTGGTTCTGAGAAAATAATGTTCAAATAGCTAAGCGTAAGCCCTTTTTGTAAACTGTCTTATCCTGATACCAGAGTAAGTCGACGAGTATATTTTTTTAAAGAAGATACTATCTATTATCTATCTGTTTATCCTGCTTCAAGAATGACCCTGTTATGAAAAAGGTATGTCATTGAACTATCGTGTGCTTATAGATCTTACATTTCTACCCGACTCCTGTTATCTCGTAGTCACTCTAGTTGGGGGGAAACCTGGGAACACGGTGGTGCGCGGTGGCCGGAGTTTTGCTCTCTGATTGGCCATTTATCACTGTCCGGGTACACAGTATATCCGTCTTTTGTTGGTCGTTTTTTTCCGTTCTCTCCGAAGAAATCTGGTTTACCTGTTTGAAAGAGAACATTGGTTCACCTGTTTGAAAGAGAACATTGGTTGACCTGTTTGAAAATGAACATTGGTTGACCTGTTCCAAAAAGAACATTGGTTCACCTGTTCCAAAAAGAACATTGGTTCACCTGTTCCAAAAAGAACATTGGTTCACCTGTTTGAAAGAGAACATGGGTTCACCTGTTTGAAAATGAACATTGGTTCACCTGTTCCAAAAAGAACATTGGTTCACCTGTTTCAAAAAGAACATTGGTTCACCTGTTTCAAAAAGAACATTGGTTCACCTGTTTGAAAATAAACATTGGTTCACCTGTTTAAAAAAGAACATTGGTTCACCTGTTTGAAAAAGAACATTGGTTCACCTGTTTGAAAATAAACATTGGTTCACCTGTTTAAAAAAGAACATTGGTTCACCTGTTTGAAAAAGAACATTGGTTCACCTGTTTGAAAAAGAAAATTGGTTCACCTGTTTGAAAAAGAACATTGGTTGATCTGTTCCAAAAAGAACATTGGTTCACCTGTTTCAAAAAGAACATTGGTTCAGCTGTTTCAAATTTGTGTTATAATATCATGTTTCTAGAGGTACATCATATTAGATTGGACATTTCTATGGAGTCATATATACCCCCCAACCAGCCTTGTTATCTAATAGTTTTTGTTTCTCCAAGACAGGCTGGTTTGTTTTGTTTTGTTTTTGGGTGGGGGTGGGATGGGAGGAAGGTGAATCTTTAATTATAAGGTAATTTTCGCCACTTAAAATACACAGTTGGGAAAAAAATACCTTGCTGGGCAAGTTGCTCATTGAGTACATAAGGAACTTGTGTAAGTAAATTGTAATTTCATTACTGAAAAAAACAAAAGTCGTGTTCGTCTTGCGTCTCCTCCAAGGTTGGGTAATAATTAGCATAATGCCCACCCTCTTACACAGCCCACTTTCTGTATAAGTCCAAAGCCTTGGCACACCTTAAAGGCAATGATAACTACACCCTTCTTAGCCCACACCACCATCCAAACCACATCTTCCTTAGCCCCACCCGTCTCAAACGATACCTTCCTTAGACCCGCCCACGAAAAAGCACGCTTCCTTAGCCACGCCTACCCAAAAAAACCTTCCTTTGTCTCCTCTACCACAAACCACACCCTCCTCACTCTACCACAAACCACACCCTCCTCAGTCTTCTACCACAAACCACACATTCCTCACTCTACCACAAACCACACCTTCCTAACTCTACCACAAACCACACCCTCCTCAGTCTCCTACCACAAACCACACATTCCTCACTCTACCACAAACCACACCTTCCCCACTCTACCACAAACCACACCTTCCTCACTTACCACAAACCACAACTTTCTCACTCTACCACGAACCACACCTTTCTCCGTCTCCTCTACCACAAACCACACCTTCCTCACTCAACCACAAACCACACCTTCCTCACTCTGCCACAAACCACTCCTTTCTCAGTCTCCTCTACCACAAACCACGCCTTCCTCGGTCTCCACTACCATAAACTTCATCTTCAAGACCCACCAATCCCAATCCACATCTTCCTTAAGACCCACCAACCCCCAAATCTCACCTTCGTCAACCCTAAGCCCCATGTTCCTCCACCCTATACCCCACCTTCCTCCACCTTAAACACCACCTCGCTTCGCCCCTAAACCACACCTCTCCCAGCCCCCCCCCCCCCCCCCCCGCTCTCCCAACTTGAGATATTTTTTTTAAATGTCTTACACGGCGCAGACACGAAAGGTTTGTTTTGATTTTGCCAACGTTGTACCCACCGAGACGCTTTATACGATCGCGTCTATTTTGGTGTGAAGGTGTTTTTGACGTGGCCGCAACAAATGGGGTGGGTTTCTGTGGGCGGTCAATGTCACATCCAATAAAAGATCTAATTAAAGTCGTGATCTTCATGCTCATTTGTCGTGTCTTGCGTGGGTACAAAAGGTGGATCTATGTTTTTTCCTAAGAGTTTAAGACAGTGTTTGCGTTGGATCTGATAAGGTGAAGATTGTCTTACCGAGGTGTGTTACAATAATAATTTCAGGAGAAATAATTCATTTGATAATTTGATTTTAAAAATGTGTATGATGTATGAGACATGTATGCGCTAATCCGATTAATGGCAGCCATTGTATTTTCCACCAAGCTTATTCGATGCTCGGAATTCCACAATTGATTGTAGAGTCTTAGATTATAGACAATTATATTATAGACTCTTATATTTTAGATTCTTATATTATATATTCTTATATTGTAGATTTTAGGATTATGGACAATTATATGATAGACTCTTATAAATTATAGATTCTTATATTATAGATTCTTATATTATAGATTCTTTGATGATAGATTCTTATATTATAAATTATTATATTATAGATTCTTATATTATAGATTCTTATATTGTAGATTATTAGATTATAGACACTTATATTATATATTCTTATATTATAGATTCTCAGATTATAGATTATTAGATTATAGATTCTTAGATTATCCATTCTTAGATTATAGACAATTATATTATAGACTCTTATATTATAGATTCTTATATTATAGATTATTATATTATAGATTCTTATATTATAGATTCTTATATTGTCGATTCTTAGATTATAGACACTTATATTATAGATTCTTATATTATAGATTCTCAGATTATAGATTATTAGATTATAGATTCTTAGATTATCCATTCTTAGATTAAAGTTTCTAGCCTGTGTCTTTTAATTTCTATTTGGCACGCCTATACCAAGGAATTGAAGGATTTTGGACAAGCAATTAGGGGCCGTCCAAAAAGTGCGTAACGTTATATTTTGGGGGGAAAAAACACTCCCACCTCCCAGCCACAATCTAAGAACCCCCACACCCCCCTCCCCCAAACAAAGTACGTCACACTTTCAAACTAAAAAAAAGTCGCAACTAATTAAAATTCAATCTAAAAACACAATTCGGTATTCAACAAATTAAACTTATAAAAGCGACACCTTCTTTCAGAATACATCTATCACAGCAGATGATAGTTTAACATCACTGTCAATATCAGATTTTATTTGAATGGTAAAATTAAAAAAACTAAAGCGTGTCATGTCACACAAGATCTTTAACATCCCCCCACGCACCCCCGTGTCACAAAACTGTCACACTTTATTAGACCCCTCAACAACCTCAGTATCGTGACGTACTTTATGGACGACCCCCCTTATATCACGCTATCGTAACGAGATAATATAACTCTCGACTTTTTTCTTGTTTGAATGCCAGATAATTTCACAGATTGCCTACTAAATTTTAAGGACCACTGGTCTTGACTGAACCGGCGGGCGCCCGTATTTGCTTATTGAATGTCTTGAGTCACTCTTAGGCCAACCTGCCGGTAACGTTTGTCATCCGACACCGATATTGATCATGACAGCATGCTCTGACAGCATTCTCTAAGGCCAGGGTTGCATTGTCGGGACAACACTACTACCATGTTGGGCCAACACTACTACCATGTTGGGCCAACACTACTGCCATGTCGGGACAACACTACTACCATGTTGGGCCAACACTACTGCCATGTCGGGACAACACTTCTGCCATGTCGGGACAACACTACTGCCATGTCGGGACAACACTACTGCCATGTCGGGACAACACTACTGTCATGTTAGGACAACACTACTGCCATGTTTGGCCAACACTACTGCCATGTTGGGCCAACACTACTGCCATGTTGGGCCAACACTACTGCCATGTTGGGCCAAAACTACTGCCATGTCGGGACAACACTACTGCCATGTTGGGACAACACTACTACTGCCATGTTGGGCCAACACTACTGCCATGTTGGGCCAACACTACTGCCATGTCGGGACAACACTACTGCCATGTTGGGACAACACTACTGCCATGTTGGGCCAACACTACTGCCATGTTGGGCCAACACTACTGCCATGTCGGGACAACACTACTGCCATGTTGGGACAACACTACTGCCATGTTGGGCCAACACTACTGCCATGTCGGGACAACACTACTGCCATGTCGGGACAACACTACTGCCATGTTGGGCCAACACTACTGCCATGTTGGTCCAACAGTTTATGCCTAAAATCCTGGTTCCCTCTTTAAAAAAATAAAATTATCCATCGGGAAATTTTTTAATGTTTGTGTTACTTAATAAAGGAATCCTTCTCATGTTTGTGTTCATGATTGCAGGGGCCATTCCATTTGTTTGATTTCATGATTGAAGGAACCCTCTCTAAGTTTGTGTTCGTCATTGAAAGGAACCCTTCCTAAGTTTGTGTTCCTCATTGATAGGAACCGTTCGGACTTAGTTATTATGTAAACGTAGAAGGGAACATCCCAGATAAAGAAATAATACTATTATATATGCAAACATATGTATTATTTATATGTTTAAAATAAGTAATATGGCCGAGTGGCTCGGAAATTAATAGATTATCTAGTTTTAAGGACTGGACAAAAATTGGTCCATTTATGATTTATTTGTAGAAGACTTTCTCGAAATTCAACTTTGGAAAGGTGCCTCACATTTACACACGGGTTTGACTCAGGGATGGTGGTAAAGAACAAGGATTTAGGATAAGACTTACACGTATACGTTTTGATCTGTCCGTCCGGCTCGGAAAACAAACTTTACGCGCAAGTCCAAACTTTATCAACAAGCAAATTCGGAGTCGCAGAGCATGACTGCGACTCTAGTTAAAAACGTAAAGTCTCTGTTGTTTAAGTCAAAAGAGGTTTAACGCACACGCAAATTCTACACACACACAAAAAAACAAGACCAAAATAAAAAAACATAGCTGAATTATATATTTAACACTTTATGATCCTACTATGTATTGAATGTCTTGAATCACCAGACAATGGTTGAGGCAGTGTTTGAACCTCCCATCTATAGATACTAAAATTACTTGACAAATCTTGCATTCAAGTAACGAAAATAATAAGAATCTAAGCTATAACGTGCTTACCCCCCAACCCCCTGGTACACCACCGTACACTTCTTTTTTTCAATTACCTGAACTATGTTAATCTTCTAATGTTACGCCCCCTTTTATACGGCATAGTTTTTTTTACACCATTTTTAAGTTGAGAATATTTCCGTAAAACAAATGGAAATGTTCGGCACCAAACTCACTTGCGTATTTTTAAGAATCACATTTAGGGTAGTTATCGGGAATTTTATTTAGCCCGTTAATGAACTCACCATTGCTCCCTACTTTCTGTCATACACAGCGATTTATATTGACTGATAGTGTAAATAGTTTCTTTATTAGCAATATTTTAAAATGTTTTAAATTCTTTTCACAGCATTATTGGAACTTCTGACTGTCGGCATTTCGGCTGATATAGATTAAATTCTACTTGCTCATCTGGATTTGTCAACAAGTGACTTTGTTGGTGAGATCAATCTAGAACCTCACCAAAACGAGGTTAATAAATTATCTCACGAGACCTGTGGGATAAAATGAAACCTGGATTGGTGTTTTTTGCTAGAGGGCAAAGAAATCCGACCACGACATCCTGAAATTGTAATCGGACAGTTAAACTAATGGCCAACTTAAAGTCGAAAATATTCGTGAACAGAAGTGAGTCCATGAAGTTGTCATGCACGCGCGGGACAAGCCCAGGCTTGCCATCAACAAGGTGGTCGTCTGACAACAGAATCTCACAACTGCAGTCTTCCAAACCTATCAGTGAGGCAACCGCCAGGAGCTCAACACACTTGAGAACATCCTCTTCCGTCGGTGTTCCAACAAATGCATCACCCCGTGCTGCTGTGACGTGTGTGTCCAACAGGACGGACAAAGTCCCCGACACCTCCTCCCAGTTACGCCAGATCAGTAAGCATCCGTCTCCCCAAGCCATTCAAAGGCTGAACAATGGCGGGAGACCTGTTCAAAGACGTCTGTCGCTGGACACAACCACGTCCATGGCGACTAACCGGAAACCTATTCTCAAAAACAGACGGAGTAGCATTTCCAACGGTGAACTGCCGGCCACGGGTTCTCTGAGCTCATCGGCTTCATCGACATCTCCTTCCAACAGACCGAAGTCTTCGCTGTCAGGCGGCGGGTACACGAACAGTGACGCAGCAGCGGTTCTTAAAGACTGCAGTTATCGCCTGCCCTTGGTTACAGTGCCGCCGCCAGAGTCGGGTGTGAAAAAGGTGTCGTTTGATGATCAGATATCCGTTATTACGAAATGAAATGATTAGATTTGTTTCATGATTTTTATTAACGATAACTTGTAATGGTAAGGAGAACGAAAGCGGTGATATATCATTAAATTGTTATTTTTTTAAGAAAAGCCAACTTGGGGGCAGGTGCCATGCAGAAGCTTAGGCAAACGAGTAAATTAATCGGGGCCCTGCCAACATGGGGATCCCTGAAGGGTAGAATTATTATTTGTTCGTCCATTGCCACGTTACTGTGTACCCGTACTGTTTTCCCCTTCTATAAATCAAGTATAAAGGAATTTAAGCAATTCTTCTTAAGGAAAACCCACTGTCTGTCTTCTCATCATGGGACTTCATACACAGAAGTTATGTGGGTTGAATGCAGCCTCAAGTTATACAACATATTCTTCACACCATATTTCCAGCAAATCCACAGCGCTGGGATGTACTACAGTATATGATTGGTGGTGTGTCGCTCCATGGACTGAAATACTCGGCAGTGTTCGCCCTTACTCTAATAACTTGCCTGGAATAACTGAAGCTCTAAAGTAAGTTTTGTATCGAGTCCAAAGACACGCACAGATGTAAATGGAGCTATTAAATGTGTGTCTTCGTGGCTAGGGTTGGGATGAAAGTCCTAAATCTGATTGACCGCTGCAACCAGATTCTGCAAGCCCGGAAAGCTACCATAGACATCGACGTGACCCATCAGATTTCCTTGATATGTGTGAGTGGCCAAAATTTCTGGATGAGGCCAACATTTCTGGACGAGGCCAACATTTCTGGACGAGACCAACATTTCTGGACGAGGCCAACATTTCTGAACGAAGCCAAAATTTCTAGATCAAATGTTCAGCTGATTCACTAAACATCCGTTCTGAACTGACAATCAGGAGAAGGAAAAAAAATATTGCAACTGTGACCAGGTTGAGGAAACTTCATGTGATTCCAATACGTCCTCAGATCCAGATGAAGAAGTCAATTTCATAAGAATTTTTTTTAACCACTTACATTCGATTCGGTTAAAGCTGGACTCACAGCAGGACAAACAGCTAGACTCACAGCTAGACTAACAGCCAGACTCACAGCTGGACTCCCAGCTAGACTCACAGCTGGACTCAAAGATCGCTTGATTACGGTTCTTCTGTTCCCGCGACTGATCTGGTGGAAGAAATATGCCATTTAAAACAAACGTATCCTACCAACTCTGGAGCCGAGCCTCTTTCTTCCATGAGCTTGTTGAACAAAATATTTCAGAGCTTAACCTGTGGGGAAATTTTGGAAATGTAATCATTACATGGCGTATTTTTTGTCCCAATTCCAGTAACCGTGGCAACAGCAGTGCCGACATTTAGCAAAACTAAAAAATTTTAAAAAAACATCAACAATTTTCTTAGGTCACCAATGGCTCAAGAGAGAATCAGTATTTAGTCTTCCTCTGTGTTGGAAGAGATTCTTTTTTTTTTTCTCTTTCAAATATCATTGATGACTTGGCATTAAAAAATAATTTATCAGTGCATCTAGACGTTTAAAAAAAAAAGAGTCTTGATGCTTTAATAAATTCCTTTTTAAAAAATAAAATTGCTATTAAAAGCGTTTAAATATTTAGTTTAAAATGATAATACAAGATATGGGTATCCTGGTTAGCCGGCCACAAACATGAAATTGTTCCCTGAATATCCCGGTTGGCCGGCTACAAGCATGATATTGTTTCCTACTTGTATGCCCCTTTTTACAAAAATATTACGTACTCTCCTCTTCATCCGAAATTCATATCTTCACGTATTAATTGTAATATATTACAATTTACGTAATAAAATTTGAAGTATGAGGACGTTTTTTGTGTATATGTTTATTACTATTTATTTTATTATTATTTTTTGTGTGTGTGTTTGTTCATTGTCCCTTTTCCTTTTGTCTGAATTTAGACGTACCTTGGAGACGCGCAGAAATAATTTGAAGGGCCAAGTAGAAAAAGTACTTAAGTGTATTTTTTAAGTTTTGAGAAAATTGAGTTTAAAATTTTTAAATTCTAATTTAGATGCATTAAAATCTGTTCAAGGTAACTCTGTATCAACCATTTATGGACATTTTTCATGAATGATATTTACAGGAATGATTCAAGGGACGTCATCAAATACAATGCCTGTCTTAACTCATTTTTGAAAAATTGTAACTTAACTACTTTTTCTTCTCAGACCTTCATTTCTTGTTCACGAAGCCGATTCCTACTTCGTCATAACCGGATCAAAAAGACCATTAAATTTATATTTATATCTAGATGTTCAGAAATGACGTAAGAACGCACGGAAACATTAGCCACAGATGCTCACGCCAAATAGTGCTTTGCTCATCTCGAATATGTCAACGGAAAATTTTCCCGGGAAAAATGTTTCTTGCGTTACTCTAATGCTGTTTTCGCCACTTGAGCAGCCATCTTTGTAGTCCTTTGTACTCCCCTTGAATGAAACGATAACTCTGGGTGGCAAGGGAAGTAATAACCCCAGCTGCAGTACCCTATACCAGTGGTCGGCAAATCACGGGTTAGTGTTAGAGTTACCGTTAAGGTTAAGGGTTAGGGGTTATGGTTTGGGTGTTAGGGTTAGGTTTAGTGTTAGGGTTAGGGTCAGCCACAAATTAGTTTTGACTCCGAAAATCTTGGTTCTTGAAAAGAAATGTGGCTCTCAAAAAAAAAAATCTTTTAATTGTCCTGGAGCTGAATTATGTCTCTTTTGACTAACGAGTGTTGCCGACCACTGCCATGTACCAACAAAGGCAAAGCAATCGTGATGCGGCTTGATCTTTCGGAGTAGCAAGGAGTTTTCTTACTCCGCCCTAAACTCCAAGCCCTTTATTGATTTCAATCTTTCATAATTTTTGTTATATCTATCTTTGAAAAAAAATTGGGGGGTGGGGGGGGGGAAAGAAGGAAGGGTTACTTTGAAATATGAGTTAGTCCCCGGAGCTTTGTGGGTCTAAGCCAGTGGTTCTCAACCTAGCTAAAGCCGCGACCCTTTCATATAGTTTATGGTGTTGTGGCGACCCCCCAGCAACACAATTATTTTCGCCGCTGGTTCATAACTTGTAGAGTATATGTGTTTTCCGATGGTCTTAGGCGACCCCTGTGAAAGGGTCGTTCGACTCCCCAAAGGGGTTGCGACCCACAGGTTGAGAACCGCTGGTCTAAGCGCTATATTTAACCATACTGACAGCGAAGAATAAAAACATGATTGATGTTCTACTCAAGATAACAAAAGAAGGAAGTTGTAACAAAGTTAAGGAAAGGGAAAGTGGAGGGGTGGTTGGGGGGGGGGCGCCTAAAACTATTAGTTTATAGTTTAGTTATGGAGTCAGATCAAACCCCGATAAAAATGTGTTTGTGAAATTAGGCGCGGCAATATCAAAGGGATTTTTAGGGCTATAACACAACGTGAATACCAGTGGTTCCCACACCTTTTTGACTCGTGGACCCCTTTCCGTGATTAATTTCTGGGGGGGAGGGGTAGCCTTTTGGATCTACCCTATGTCTTTCTAGTTAGTGGTGTTACAGGAAGGAGAGGGGGGGGGGGGACAGCGACCGCGCAGTGCCTGAGAAGCTCACTTCGAGCACGTACGGCTCCACTTACCACATGTTGGGAACCAGTGGTTCAAACAAGATTCTATTTTTTTTTTCATTAAAAAAATATAAAGAATAAGAAAGATTATAAAATATCGATTCTGCCATGTCGAAGTTTTAAAATCTATAAATGTAAAGCAATGCAACTGAAATGTACATCCCTTAATTAATGAATGGAACTGATCACGTCACCTCAGCCCATGGCGGGATGGGATATTTTCTTAATGAACTAGACTTGAGTTTGGGACCAAATACAAACAATAACATCATGTTAGACTTGAGTTTGGGACCAAATACAAACAATAACATCATGTTAGACTTGAGTTTGGGACCAAATACAAACAATAACATCATGTTAGACTTGAGTTTGGGACCAAATACAAACAATAACATCATGTTAGACTTGAGTTTGGGACAAAATACAAACAATAACATCATGGTTTCTTTTCCGTTCTTACTTTACGATTAATATTCAGGAAATTGAAGAGCTTTGTACTGGACGGCACGGCATGGGGGGGGGGGGGGGACTTTATTTCGTATCATGTTACTGATAATATTGTGGCAGTTCGCAGCATAAACGTGATAGTGAGACAGACACTAAATCATATTGTTTTTTAAGATACCATAATGTTATCAGCTAGTGTTATGAAAACTATTATGGCAGATTGTATCTTAAAACACAACCCCCCCCCCCCCCCCAAACAAACAAACAAAAACACACACACAAAACAAGATACTCAATATCTTATTATAATTATTTGCATTGAAATCATGTTTCATATCTCTCGTTGCATACAGTGTACTAGTCATGAGAATCTTGATAACGACGCAAGCTTATCAAAAAGTCATTAAATTGATGTGAGTTTTATTAGACACGGTTCTCAAATCATAGACACGGCACCGGGCGTTCTTTTTGAAGTCCTCATGGGTCGATGGCGGGGTACAACTCGTTCAAATTATTCCGATGAAGGTTAAATAATAAATAAAAAATGTGTTTGTGTCCTGTGTACCCTTTGTGTGTCTGTTCTGTGTAACCGTTGTGTGTGTCCTGTGTCCCCTTTGTGTGTGTGTGTCCTGTGTACCCGTTGTGTGTGTGTTCTGTGTACCCTTTGTATGTGTGTCCTGTGTCCCCGTTGTGTGTGTCCTGTGTACCCTTTGTGTGTTTCCTGTGTACCCGTTGTGTGTGTGTCCTGTGTACCCTTTGTGTGTGTCCTGTGTACCCGTTGTGTGTGTGTCATGTGTACCCTTTATGTGTGTGTCCTGTGTACCCGTTGTGTGTGAGCTCTGTGTACCCTTTGTGTGTGTTTCCTGTGTACCCTTTGTGTGTGTGTCCTGTGTACCCGTTGTGTGTGTCATGTGTACCCTTTGTGTGTGTGTCATGTGTCCCCGTTGTGTGTGTGCCCTGTGTACCCTTTGTGTGTGTGTCCTGTGTACCCTTTGTGTGTGAGCTCTGTGTCCCCTTTGTGTGTGTTTCCTGTGTACCCGTTGTGTGTGAGCTCTGTGTCCCCTTTGTGTGTGTCATGTGTCCCCGTTGTGTCTGTGTCCTGTGTACCCTTTGTGTGTGTGTCCTGTGTACCCTTTGTGTGTGTGTCCTGTGTACCCGTTGTGTGTGAGCTCTGTGTACCCTTTGTGTGTGTGTCCTGTGTACCCGTTGTGTGTGAGCTCTGTGTACCCTTTGTGTGTGTGTCCTGTGTACCCTTTGTGTGTGTGTCCTGTGTACCCTTTGTGTGTGTGTCCTGTGTACCCGTTGTGTGTGAGCTCTGTGTACCCGTTGTGTGTGAGCTCTGTGTACCTGTTGTGTGTGAGCTCTGTGTACCCTTTGTGTGTGTTTCCTGTGTACCCGTTGTGTGTGAGCTCTGTGTACCCGTTGTGTGTGAGCTCTGTGTACCGTTTGTGTGTGTTTCCTGTGTACCCGTTGTGTGTGAGCTCTGTGTACCCGTTGTGTGTGAGCTCTGTGTATCCGTTGTGTGTGAGCTCTGTGTACCCGTTGTGTGTGAGCTCCGTGTACCCGTTGTGTGTGAGCTCTGTGTACCCGTTGTGTGTGAGCTCTGTGTACCCGTTGTGTCTGAGCTCTGTGTACCCGTTGTGTGTGAGCTCTGTGTACCCGTTGTGTGTGAGCTCTGTGTACCCGTTGTGTGTGAGCTCTGTGTACCCGTTGTGTGTGAGCTCTGTGTACCCGTTGTGTTTGAGCTCTGTGTACCCGTTGTGTGTGAGCTCTGTGTACCCGTTGTGTGTGAGCTCTGTGTACCCGTTGTGTGTGAGCTCTGTGTACCCGTTGTGTCTGAGCTCTGTGTACCCGTTGTGTGTGAGCTCTGTGTACCCTTTGTGTGTGTGTCCTGTGTACCCTTTGTGTGTGTGTCCTGTGTACCCGTTGTGTGTGAGCTCTGTGTCCCCTTTGAACCATTACAGCAATGAGCGGCAGAGTATATTTACAACAAAACAGAGACTCTAAATTAATAACTTGATTCTAGTATCTTGGTCGAAAAAAACAACGTTTTTTCTTTACATTGGGGTAGGCATTTTCCGTCAACTGAAGAGTATTTGGAAGGGGCGAAATAATCTGAACCCACCCCGAGCATCACTAACCCTAGCTACGCCCCTGGATACAATTTTAAAAGTATACACTGAGAACGTGTAGGGGATTTGAACATGATTTCCAAAAGAAGTATCCGTGATAAGGTCGTGAATAAATTGTTTAGAGATTATTATTTGAAAAGGTGTATGAATTAACAAGAAACCAATCAAAACGTTTCTATATACGCTTAGTATTCAAAGATACCGGCATGAGGTTATCGCATGAAATTATTTTACAGTTTGGGTACCGGCAGTGACAGTTTGGGAATGTCAACAGGCCACTCGTGTTACAGGTCCCTTGACATGTTAACAGGCCACTCGTTCAACAGTTGACTTCACATCTTAACAGGCCACTCGTTCAACAGTTCACTTCACATGTTAACAGGCCACTCGTTGAACAGTTCACTTCACATCATGAATTAACCATGGCGCCTTCAATAAATTTGTCATCAAACCCTGAACGTTCCGCTTCTTTGACATAGCCTCTTGTCTCTCCCATTGACATAGCCTCCTTTCCCTCCCATGCACATAGTCTCTTGTCCCTCCCATGGACGTAGCCTCTTGTCCCTCCCATAGACATAGCCTCTTGTCCCTTCCATGGACATAGCCTCTTGTCCCTCCTATGGACATCGTCTCTTGTCACTCCCTTGGACACAGCCTTTTGTCCCCCCTTCTCACTGCAGTGGAATCCATCGACAAGACACCCGTATGTAAACGAAATAATTTTTTATGATGAGATTCATAAGAACATTTTTTTCTTACTATAAATGTCATCTGACATGTGCTCCACTCAATACATTATATCTGAAAGATACACAAATAAAATAGATGCGGAAGATGTATCTCCAGGTTTTGTAAGAATTGCAAATTTAGTCTTTCATACAAGAAGATTTCCCTTTTTTTTTTTTCTGAACACAAAATCAGATTAATTAGTAGGTAGTTATAATGTACAGATTGAATGGTTGGGGGTATCAGTATGAAAAGTACGTTTTAGGTTCAAGAAGAAGGGTATACAATGGATGATAGATTGTGGCTGAAAAGACTAAGGAGAAGAGATAAAGAAGACACAAAAAACTTGCCAGGTAGAAGCGTGTAAACCATTCTCGTGGATTGGTCAAATCGAAGAAAAATGTTAAAATCCCATTTTTCTTTCTCATATCTGGATACTGGATATTGCATGTGACGTCACATTCTGGATCTTTTCCACAATTATTGTTATCAAGCTTTCAACTTTGTCATGACTTTGTTTCCAGGCTTTGCCCAGTGCTACGATGCATTTCTCTGTCTCAGTCTCTGTCTCAGTCTCTGTCTCAGTCTCTGTCTCTGTCTCAGTCTCTGTCTCAGTCTCTGTCTCAGTCTCTGTCTTAGTCTGTGTCTCAGTCTGTGTCTCAGTCTACGTCTCAGTCTCTGTCTCAGTCTCTGTCTCAGTCTCTGTCTCAGTCTCTGTCTCAGTCTCTGTCTCAGTCTCTGTCTCAGTCTGTGTCTCAGTCTCTGTCTTAGTCTGTGTCTCAGTCTGTGTCTCAGTCTACGTCTCATTCTCTGTCTCAGTCTCTGTCTCAGTCTCTGTCTCAGTCTCTGTCTCAGTCTCTGTCTCAGTCTGTGTCTCAGTCTCTGTCTTAGTCTGTGTCTCAGTCTCAGTCTCAGTCTACGTCTCAGTCTCTGTTTCAGTCTCTGTTTCAGTCTCTGTTTCAGTCTCTGTCTCAGTCTCAGCCTCAGTCTATGTCTCAGTTCCTGTCTCAGTCTTTGTCTCAGTCCCTGTCACAGTCTCAGTCCCTGTCTCAGTCTGTGTCTCAGTCTCAGTCTCTGTCTCAGTCTGTGTCTCAGTCCCTGTCTCAGTCCCTGTCACAGTCTCTGTCTCAGTCTCTGTCTCAGTCTCTGTCACAGTCCCTGTCTCAGTCTCTGTCTTAGTCTCTGTCTCAGTCTCTGTCTCAGTCCCTGTCTCAGTCCCTGTATCAGTCTCAGTCTCTGTCTCTGTCTCAGTCTTTGATTCAACAGTTTTGACAGGTGAATTTGTCTTCAGCTTGTGCGTGCTGTTTAAAATTAATTTCTCCAGACGATCAAATGACAACCTGGCTGATCACGTCCACATTCCAACTTTCCAATGATCCACTCTTCCCCACATTATTCTCCGCCGACCCACTGACTTATTTTCCCAATTCATTTCGCTCGACTCCCTGCCCCCACCTAACCCACTTATCTCCACTTGGACTAATCTGAAATAACCAAACGTAATGTCTTCAGGGGCTTGGGGGTTTGGGTTTGGGGGGGGGGGGGGCAAAATAATAGTCATTTTAGAGTAGTCGTATCATTTTTTTTTACCTACTTATGAACGGTAACAAAATCTGGATAAATGCATTCCTGGCGATTGGCTTGTGTCGTCTAGCGTAGCGCTGGCTGGCATTCAACAATTGTTCAATGTTATTTTTATAAATACATTTTTCAAGGGATTCTCATTTGACATGTAATGGTGCCCAGATTTAACTAAAATTTAGCCCCCCCCCCCGCCCTCGGTGCAAACGCTATGTGGGCCATTGAATGTTCTTAACTTATTTTAAAATTACTTACCAAGGGCGTCTGTCCCTTACACAGACCAGAGACGTAGCTAGAGTGTTTGGCGCCCAGGGACAAGATGCCCTTTCTTTTTTTTCAAATCTCAAACCCATTATTTTCATCAATTAAATTATATCAAAGCACATTTTGCCTAACTAGTATGCCGCCCAGCAGGGCCGGCCTTAGGCCACTGCAACCTATGCGGCCACAGTGGGCCCCGCACTTTCATAGGCCCCGCGCTAATTCTCTGTGTAAATTATTAAATTAAACCATTATAACTTATAATCATGTATAGGTCTGCGTGTTTATTCTGTTTTTATGTTTTTACAGTGTTTTTTAAATCTATTACGTCGTTGTTTCAAGTGATTACGACAATTAAATAAAATTGAAAAAAATTGTAGCTGCTCAAGCGCTTTATCTCTAAACTCGTCATTTAGGTGAACTTGGGGTAAGATGAAACAGACACCGTTCTTAACCCTTTACAGTCCAAGCCTATTCAGCCTTGTCTGTAATTAAAAGTGAAGAGGAAACACTGGTTGAAACATGGAGGCAGTACAAATTTTTAGTGTCACTTGTGTTATGGTACGACGTGCTCTTCCAAGTCAATTTTGTGAGTAAAGAACTGTAAGGTGAAACAGTATATTTGAGCACTGCAATGGATTCGTACAACAACTTGATGACTTGGCTAAGGAAACTGAGAGTTGATGGGTTTGTTCAGATTCTTGTTACAGCAAAGGAATTGGCTAAAAACATGGAAGTTGTTGCAATCTTTGCAGCCAAACGTCAAAGGAAAAGGCAGTATGATAAATCTGTGGAAAACTTCACACCTGGTAATGCTGAAGATGACTACAGGATTAATTGCTTCAACAGAATTGTGGACACTGCAATTGAATCCTTGCAGCCGAGATTTGAACAGCTCAAATCAAACCACAATCTTTTAGGGTTTCTTGTCAGCGTGATGACATACGAAAGTTTGATTGATTGGATACTTCTATAGCGCTGGTATCCATGCTACTTTATTTTCTGTCCTTGTCAGTACTCCTCGAAGATGGAGGTAAAATATTCCATAACTTTGGCGCTACCGCTTCAAAAGAGCGCACTCCGCACGACTTTTTTCTGTGTTCATCCACACTGGGAATTTTCAATAAGAACTGAGTTGTGGACCGCAGGTTCTTTAAGGTTACATGTTTATAAAGCAGTTCTTACAGCGAGCCTCGAGCATTGACGTCATCAACAGACCAGTCAGCAGATATATGTGGGCGAGAATTAGCAGATGAAATGGAATCTTTAAGGCATATTCTACGAAATACCGCCAAAACCCCGGTAGAAATTTTGGCTTATCTGTCCACTAATGAAAGATACACTGCTTTCCCAAACTACTTTGTTGCACTCAGAATATTTTTAACAATGCCCGTAACTGTGGCATCTGGTGAAAGAAGCTTCTCGCGCCTCAAACTAATCAAGAATTACTTGAGGTCAACAATTCACGAAGATAGATTGAACAATTTGGCAATTCTTGCTATTGAGCGTGATCTATGTAGGAAACAGAATTTTGATGATGTACTGTATGACTTCGCTACACGCAAGGCTCGTAAAGTAAAGTTAATTTGAGAGTGATTTTGTACTTAGTAAAGAGGGAATAAAATGCAAAGACGAATTTATTTTCTAATACAAAATCTTAATTTTCACTTATTATCCTTATCCCTACCCAGACTGGACCCCGCGCAATCCGTTTCGCATAGGGCCTTGCAATTGTTAGGGCCGGCCCTGCCGCCCAGAGACATCTGTGCCCCCCTGCACCCCCTTAGATACGCCTCTGATACAGACCAAAAGCAAGTATTGCCAGATAAAACATTTTCATTAAAAATATACTTTTTTTATGTCTATTTTGGGCCTCATTGCCCACAACATTTCCATTTTTTTCTCCATTTCAGGTCATTCCCTCCCAGCTCACCGAACTATTGAACTCTACGTATCAATGTCGCAAATACAATAGAGATCACGGGTGTTGGTAGTCGGGAAATTACAACAGTAAAAATGCAATTTCAATCTTTCAAATATTTTATGTGACTTGAATTCCCGAGAGCGGATTAAAATGTGTCTGTTTCAAAGCTCTGCACATATAGGATTGCACCACATATGTTCTCATCAGATGGTATTCGCTCATGTAATGTAGGCCTCTGATGATAATTGCTTATGTATTGTAGGCATCAGACCGTATTGGCCATGCAATATAGGCATCAGATGGTAATCGCTCATGTAATGTAGGCATCGTATGGTATGCGCACATGTAATGTAGGCATCAGATGATAATCGCTCTTGTAATGTAGGCATCATATGGTATTCGCTCTTGTAATGTAGGCATCAAATTTAATCATGGTAATAAAGTTTAAAATGGTTAATGCCAAAGTGTGAAAGTCATTGTTTGATTTCGTTGTGGCAAAACAAGTGATTTGAGTGAAAAAAAATATATCTTTGTATCTAAAACACAATTTCAAAACTTTACAAAATTCTATGATTCGTTGTCCAACATTCACGATGGCCACACACTATGGTACATGGGATCTCAAACAGTAGAAAACTTTTGATCTACGTAAAAAATCATCAGGATTGTGCGAAAAAAAAAGGGGGGGGGGGAGAGAGGGGGGCCCACACCCCGGGCTCTAACAACAGGGTAGTGGGAAAAAAATGTTTTTTATAGTAAACTAAACAGTTAAATGGCATTTACTTCACAAACACAATATATGCCAACATACTGTTCCTCGCCGGGGGGGGGGGGGGGGTCAAAATTCGCCCGGGGTGTCACTTTTTCTCGGCACGGTCACACAGGGTCTACGCCAGCCTATCTGTGAGCCATTTTCTTGAGGCGCCAAAACATAATATATAAAACCTTTGAGATTACGTGGATGGGGTTCTATGACAAAGCTGGACGTTGGCGTCAAACATCCGGGGACCTTGTTCGTGGCAGCCGTAACACTTTTTTTTAACGATTTATGGTCAAGCTATATAGTGGCCTTGTATCTTGGCAGTTGTAACAATCTTTGCGATTTATGGTCAAACATGTAACTCAGAAAATCTTTATTTTATTTTTTTAAAAACTCAGCAACATGAGTTCGAATGCAATATCACAACCGTGAGCATCCCGTGATGCAATGGTGTAGAAAACTTCTGTTCTAGAATATCGTCTCCCGGATTCTGCTCTTAAAGTCACGATCAGTTTTCCCACTAATCACGGAGATTTTTTTTATGACCCTGAACCAATTTACAAAACCTGACATCAAGCTATAGACATTGCTCCTATACAGGTGTTTAAACCATGCATGTGATATATCAACACACATTTAAACTGACATATCAACTGACATATCAACTGACATATCAACTGACATATCAACTGACATATCAACTGACATATCAACTGACATATCAACTGACACATCAACTGACACATCAACTGACACATCAACTGACACATCAACTGACACATCAACTGACACATCAACTGACACATCAACTGACACATCAACTGACATATCAAAACACGTAAAAACTTCGCTTTGAATTCATCGTAAGTCATTCACTTGTTTGAGGACACACAGGGGCGTAGCCAGGGTTGGTGTCACCCAGTTGCGATAAATTGATTGCGTCAGCCCCCTCCCCACGACTTAAAGACATTGCGCTGTATGACAATCGTCCTCAACTATTAAGGGGGCAGTTCTAGTGATGAAGCGATGAAAATTTTGTTTTTAGTGTTTCTGGTATATTGATATTCATTTGGTTTCAAAAAACCTGTTTTAAAGATTTCAATTAATTATTAAAGATATGAGAAAAGTGTGCAAAATATCATTTTGTAAACCTTAAAAATGAGTAAAAAGTCATTTAAAAAAAAAAAAATTAATCTCTTACCGATTCGCTTCAGGTAGGCTGCTTATAATCGCCTGACTAAATCGTATTTGATATCAATGGAAAGCTGTATTTTTCAGAAATTATATATATATTCAGCTTCCTATCACGAAAGTTAGCAAACACTTAAATTGGCGTTACATCGTGTTAAAAATTTGCGTTTTCTGATCTATTTATAGGGTCACCTCATTTTTAACGCATCCATCTTAAATTCTAGATAATGCACGCATTTGGACTGTTTACAAGTGTGAAAAATTTAAGTATGATCGATTTTCCATAATGAAGTTCGATTAAATCTTCCAGGAAGGTGACTTGTCGTTATTGGTATCTCGTACCCTTTGTTCTTGGAGTCGGAGTCGAAGGTGGTAAGAAGATAGAATTAGCGTCGGATAATTCTCTCCCGGAGAAACTTTTTAAACAAACACAGGGAGGATGTGCACCACGCGCAGCTGTGTAATCGCTGTTTATTTTAATTATAACCACAGAAAGAGTCCCTCACGTGCCATCCACAGAATGGGTTGTGAGTTAGTTAGGAAAAGATGGCAGGGTGAGTAGACCAGGCTTTCTCAGACGTGGGGGGGGGGGGCGGCCGGGCTGTGCGGTGTGGCATTTCAGGGGTTGTCGGGAAAGTTGATTAAAAAGATATGCACTTTATTAAGTAAGTAAACAAATTTAAGAAATCTTAATTTCGTGACTATTTGAATATGCAGTGTTAAATCATTGTTGGGAGGGAGGGAGGGCGGGGTTGGAGGAGAGGGGGTTGCGAGACTTAGTCAAACAACTTATGTGGGATGCGGAAAATTGAAAAGTTTGAGAAACCTTCAACTTCAAAACAACAACATCAACAGACTGGCGTTAGTTTACTAATAGATGCCCAACTCGCCAGCACAACAAGGGGCAAGTGATGGGTGCACAATGTAATGTATTGTAATGAATTGGCGCACGTGCTTGTAAATTAGTTGTAAGAGTGTGGCTTGTTACCAAGTAATACCCTGCAACCCCCCCCCCCCCCTACACACACAACCTAAAAGTGATTTTTTAATAAAAAAAATTTCTCTTCGTACTCATACTTCCTGTGCTCGTAGTGTCAAACGCACGACTAAATAATCTCAGCCCAAAACTATGAGAGCCACCAAAAGGAATTTAAAGATATTTAAAGTTATAACGTCAAAACATACACATGTGGCCACATACAAACATGACCTTGACAGCAGTGTTTATATGTTTGGGTATGTGGGGTGGGGGGACGAGGGGCTCGGAAGGTGTTCAACATACTTGTAAAACCTTCCGCGATCGGTCATAAATTACCGCAGCCTTTGTGTGCAGCCGAAAAGACAAATAATTAATTTCACATTGGTCGACGTCAACTCCCATAGCTGTGCGTTTGTGTCCTAGCTATGTGTGAAACTATTGTGTCTTAGCTATGCGTGAGATATGTAGGTCCCCAGCTATTTTTGGGGTATGTATGTCCTAGCTATGTATGAGATGTCTGTGTCCTAGCTATGTGTTTCAAGCTTTGTTTGATATATTTGCGTCCTAGCTATGAATGTCCCATCTATGTGTGTCTTAGCTGTGTGTGAGACATGGCTGTCCTAGCTATGTATGAGATATCTGTGTTCTAGCTGTGTTTTAAGCTATGTATGAGATATGTGTGTCCTGCATAATTTGAGATTACCAGGTATTGTTTTCACAGCTATTCGCTACATATCTGTATCATAGCTAAGCATAGGGAGATATATACGTGTCCAAACTATGCGTGAGAGGAGATGTATGTCCCAGCTTTTTGTGAGGAGATGTATGTCCCAGCTTAGTGTGAGGAGAGACGTATGTCCCAGCCTTGTGTGAGGAGAGATATATGTCCCAGCTTAGTGTGAGGAGAGACATATGTCCCAGTCTTGTGTGATGAGAGATGTGTGTCCCAGCCTTGTGTGATGAGAGATGTGTGTCCCAGCCTTGTGTGATGAGAAACGTGTGTCCCAGCCTTGTGTGAGGAGAGACGTGTGTCCCAGCCTTGTGTGATGAGAGATGTGTGTCCCAGCCTTGTGTGATGAGAGACGCGTGTCCCAGCCTTGTGTGATGAGAGACGTGTGTCCCAGCCTTGTGTGATGAGAGATGTGTGTCCCAGCCTTGTGTGGTGAGAGATGTGTGTCCCAGCCTTGTGTGATGAGAGATGTGTGTCCCAGCCTTGTGTGATGAGAGATGTCTACGTAAAGTAAAAAAAGCGAAAGCAACATTATTAAGCGAAGAAGTGTACAAGAAACACAGCGATCGAAACACACTGACAGTGATGTCAAATGGCACAAACCAAAGTCCGACTGATGATGACTATTTGGGGAGAAATTATGGATAAAAAAATAATAATAACGATAAACTGGGGGTGGTTTTGCGTGCTGGGTGGATAACATTGATACAATGAAACATTCCGACAACTCCTGGTGCCAAGCTGTCTCATCCACATGATGTTCCCTTTGGTTATCCAGCGGCGTGGAGAGAGGCGGGTAACAAGCGAATTCGTCCTGCGAATTCCACACCATCGTCATCTTGTGACAGGCGGCAAAAAAAAAAATAGTGGTTTTAAAATTGTTCAATGTTATTTTAAAAAATTGAATCTTTAAATACTTGATTGTATTTTTTAAAACGACTTCAGATCCTCTCCAGGCAGTAGAGTGACCTAGACCAAAAAACATATATACCTTAATTGCGCCCCTTTTGAAAACCGATTTTCCCTTTCAGTGGACACATCAACATTTAGTTACGCCACTGCTCAGCACCCGCAGTAGTGTTAGACATTTATGATATATAACGACACGGTTAAACTGAAGGCTATTATGTCGGGGGGGGGGGGGGATTCTTTTGGTGTGTGCGAAAAGCGGCAGTAGCATGAAAAAAGAAACACAAAATCAAAGAAAGCGGGGTCTTATCGGGGTTAAGTGAGGCGCAAGCAATCCAAATAGAACGTTTTCTTAACCCGTCTAGTTTTCTGTGCTACTGGAGCGGACTGCTGATTTTATATGTGGAAAAACTGGAATTGTTCAAGCAGAAGTAGCTGGGACTCCGTACGATTACGACAAAGTAAGTTTGTTTTGTTTCATTAAAAAAAAAAAATTAAGTTGGCCTAAACTACACAAGCAATTATTTAAAAAAAAATTTAATTCTGAAAGGAGTGTACATGGATATTAAAAATAGTTCGATATTTATTGATCTACCAAACATCTGGAAACGCATAAATATTATTTTATATGTTGTTGTCACGAAACGTCTAGATTTTAATTATGCAACTAATCTACTCTTGCTTTCACACCTACTTTTTAAACGCAATGTTACATACACATTTTATATTGGCCAATGGGATTCGTTGTTATTTTTTCCTCATTTCACTCGACGCATGGCATTTTTTTAGGTTTAATTTATCTTGCTTAATATCATCTAGATTCCATCTATATTCAAACCACTATTTATATCGACTACAAAGATCTAGTCTTCTTTCCCAAATAAATCCACCCAACCATTCATTAGATTCAGAATTGTATAGCCTAATGTATGGAAATGGAAGGCGATTTTTTTTCTGATTGCATAGCCACTCACAAATTTTAATTTCTTTTTTATATATGTAGAGAGAGACGGTTAAGTAATACTTTACTTCAATGCATGTTTCTTTAAAAAGTTTAATTGTCGAAAGTATTTTAAAAAAAATATGTTTACAGGTCGGACCCACTTCAGTCAGTGAGTCTTGAAAAATGCAACGGGAGGGGACAAACTACAAATCAAATGACCTACATGGTTTAAACGGTGTCCAGGTCACGTCCAGCACACCAAAAGTGACTCCCAGGAGCCAACTGGCTTTTGAGAACCTTTTCACACAATCATCGGCTACCCACGCGAAGAATGCGCAGCCGAGAAGCAGCCGAGACCTGGTCGTACAGATGTACACACACATCAAAACTCTCAGAAAGCTGGAGCAAGAGAGGGAGATAAGGTTATCGAAAGCAGAGAGAAGACGCCAAGCCAAACAGGAATCGTCTTCCTTTATCTTACGTCCGGGCAGATTTAACCGGAAATGGCACAGTGACCGCTCTAACCCCATGCGTAGCCCCAGCCCTAACAATGACGCCGACACTGACGCCAACACGGACTCGAACAACAACCTGGCGGAGCGCGGTGGGTCACCAACCCCAGACGAAGTTTTTCAATCGGGTTCCAGTGGCGATGAAACATTTGTAACAGAGAACTCAATCTCCACGACAAAATGCGACATGAATCCCGTAACCACGGGCTCGGATTCCGAGATGATCTCAAACCGTACAGAAAAATCGAACGCATTTTCGAATAGAAATATCGAAGATGGTGACGAGGAGCAACCTCCTCACCCGTCTCTCGTTGGGGGTGATGTGAGTAGCAGCGGCAGAGAGATGAAGAGACCAGAACCATACAAAATACAGTTTCACCAAACAGCGTCAGCTGAATCTATGGCTGAACGGAAAGGAATCAAATTTCATTGGGACAGTGTTAAGGCCGGGTCCGTGGTCCCAGCCCCTGTGTCCGTGGTCACATTTGATGGTAGTCTATTCACATGAAGATTGATGGTATATATATATACCTATATGGTGGTTGGTTTCTGCATGACTACTACAGCGTTTGATGATGATACTTGGCCATCGAACACTGAAAGTGTTACCACATCAACTCGACCAGAGTTAAAACGTTTAAGTAATAAGAAGATGTATATAATGTTTCATGTAGAGCGTGTGATGCCATCTAAATTTTTTTCTTCCCTTCTTAACATTGTCTAGATCCACTCTAAAGTTCAGTCATGACTTCAGATAAAGTAGATTTTTTTTAGTATTTCGATGAACTTTGACCCATGACAATATTAAATAGAATTGGAGAGTTCTGATTCATTGAAAGAGGGACATAATATAATATGTTGAGCCAAAAAATGAATGCAGAATGTTGAAACAATATCATTATCATCATGTCCCTTAGTCCTTGGACCGTTGGGGCGCCACAGATGACATGAAAACTATCCTTCCCCATTCCTCTCTGTCTTCTGCACTACGCATAGCATCGCCTAGTTTTAATCCCGTCCACACTTTGATGTTATCTTCCATCTTTTTATTTGTCTTCCTCTTCTTCTTCCTCCTCTAGTTGTGGCTTGCATGATTTCTTTCTCAATATACCTTATTATTATTGAATCTGCGCATTATGATACACGTAAGTTATTGTATAATACGTCTATAGAATTCGGTATTAAACGAGTGTTGAGTGCACTAATCAACTTGAACAATAAATTAATCTTGAAAGGTCTAATAATGAGTTGATATTTAGTTTTTATTGAAATTGTATTTTTGAATTAACTGTATTTTAAATTTGTATCATGCGTTCACATAAAATATCATTGGACATGGGTGGACGAGGTGATAGGGACAAGACTTATCCGTCTGTGTCGACTTGACATGGACCAGTCGTTGTCACATATCTTTGACGTGACATGGACCAGTCGTCGTCAACATATCTTTGACTTGACAAGGACAAGTCATCGTCAATATATCTTTGACTTGACAAGGACAAGTCATCGTCAACATATCTTTGACTTGACAAGGACACGTCGTCGTCAACATATCTTTGACTTGACAAGGACAAGTCGTCGTCAATATATCTTTGACTTGACAAGGAAAAGTCATCGTCAACATATCTTTGACTTGACAAGGACACGTCGTCGTCACTATATCTTTGACTTGATGGGGACCAGTCGTCGTCAACACATCTCCACCTCTGGATAAACATTTTTTTTTAAAGCAAGCTATTAACAGACTACCCTAATCCTTATCCACCATAGAAAACATCCACTGTGTGCGTCATGCTGGCAGCGGTCAAAATCGTAGAAATTTAGACATGTTCCGATCCTCAGTCCTGAATCTTTGTGCATGTTTTGTATGAAGTCTTTCAGCAACCCAAACAACTCGCCCCCCCCCCCCCCCCTTTTTCCATAACATTATGTATTTAATAGAATAAGCCCCATGTTTGGTTATTGAATAGAAACCGATTTGATATCGATCTGTTGCACGCTCCACTCCGCGTGGAATCGAAATCGATAATTTAGTGCATGGTGCAGGTGGGGGGTGGTAAGTAGGGCTACAGTTTAACAAACGGACGTGAATTACTTCCCCTTTCTGTACTCGACGTCAACTTTCACTCGCTTGTCTCCCTTACATCAGCCATTTGGCTATCAGTAATAATGCATATTATTGTAAATCTGCAGTGAGAGAGAGAAAAAAAATCCTATCTGTGTATTACTCCGATAGTGGTAAGTCAGTGGCTCTCAACCTTCCTATGATGGCAACCCTTTAATACAGTTCATCGTGTTGTGGCGACCCCCAGCAACTGACCAAAAATAGTGAGGGGAAGGGGGAGGGTGGGGCCACTGACAAAACCGTTCAATAATGAGGGGGAGGGTGGTGGCCACTGACCAAACCGTTCAATAATGAGGGGTAAGGGGGAGGGTCACTGACCAAACCGTTCAATAATGAGGGGGAAGGGGGAGGGGGCCACTGACCAAACCGTTCAATAGTGAGGGCGGAAAAATCGGAAGAAAGCACTCGAGACCAGGGGACGTTATCCATGGCACCAAACACCTGTAATTGCACAGAGAGGCGTAATGCTGAGATTAATCACGGTCATGCAAAGGGGACGCTATCCAGGTATATTAATAGCTGGTTGAAGTTTAATATCCTTTCATTCTGTTGTGGTGTAAAAAAAAAATTGGGCAAGGGTTTAGGGGCAGCCATAAAAAATTTTTACTTTTTAAGTTTTACAACTTTTAAAATGTTTATTTATTTATTTTGTATTTAATTTTATTTATTTATTATTATTTGGAGGGGGTGGGCGCTAAGAGGGGGATGTGGCTAAAAAAGGGGGTTCGGGGCTAAGGTTTGGAAGACAGTTAAGTGTGCGTAACTATTCACTATATATGTACTTTTTCACTTCTATATTGATCAGATATATATATCTGCTCTCGACCGCACACATATCTCACAATTTATCATAGAGAAGAAAGACAACACGGCCTATCGACATGGCAGCCCTTTCTCCTTGTCCTTTATAGCAACACATTGTTGTGCCTCAATTGATTGTTATCTAGCCTCCAATTAGCGTGCACAAAGCCATACTGCGACAGTACCTTTATTTTTTCATGTGTTTCATTCCAAGTATTCCACCGCCGGTAAAACATATGACAAATGTGCTTTTTTAAAAAAAATCCATGTAAATAAAGAAAATTCAGAAGAATGGCGACCAGTCCATGACGCTCGGTTTACAATGTCTACATTCAAAGGTCTGAAGAAATAATACGGTATTTGAATTAGGAACATTTTTAAAAAAGACTTTTTTTTAAATTTAGCTTTAGAAAATCTTTTACCCCCCCTTTCCCCCCCCCCCTTTTTTTTCCAGATCTTACTCCAAAAAAGCTGGAGTTTTTGTTAGCTGTTAATTTTTATTATTATTATTATTCATCTTTTTTTTTTACAAACACTCTAGAAATTTGACAAACACAAATTTTAGAAACAGATAATTTGTTTTATTTTCTTTGACAGGTTAACACGATCCATTTAAAGATTCCACTCTACCCCCACCCCCTCATGCCTTCTTAAACAAACATGTGTACGACACAGTGGCGTAGACAGGGGTGTGTGCGGAGAGGGTCATCCGCCCAGGGCGCCACTCACCCTTGCTACGCCACTTGCACCGCGTGACAAAAGAATGATGTTGATGATAATGATAATTTAGAAGGAAATCCAAGTATATTTTCATCTATGAATATGTAATCATTTTTTTTTTGGAGACCATGGAGATACAATGTACACAACTTTACTGGGAAAATCATGCTTCTCTGTGAGAAGGTGTGGATTCACCGGCACGGTTGCGTCTGCGTTTAATTTTTTTAAATTATTAACATTTCAAAATAATTTTTCAAAATTTATGGACCGACCATTATGGGGTTATAAAACAAATAGCAAAACCACAAACTGGCAACTGTGCATTTAATAAATATTATGCAGACGAGAAATTATGATCCAATTTGCATAATCCTCTATATCAAAATGTGATACAAATAGGCAAATACTTGAAAAACAGAAAGACTTTAAATTATGCGATAACTCCAATTGTGGCCCAAATATTTATTGGTCAAGAGCCGTACTGCAAATGTGTGCTGAAATAGAGCAGTAAATATCATTCGTCTGGCCCACAGTTCATGGACAAGCGTCTTTTCCGTTTCAGGTGGCCAGAAAAATGGTTGAAAATGGAGATAAGTGAATGGAATTTTTCTGCGTTAAGGCATCGCTTGGTTCATTTAAGTCACTGAGTTTTAACCGTTTGGTGGTGTACAATTGTTCACCTGGGTGTATCACCGGGTTGTCCACCTTGGTGTATCACCGGTTTGTGTACGTTGCTGTATCACCGGGCTGAGTAATTGGTTGAAATTAATTAATTTAATTAATTTATTATCAAGTTGCGTCCCTTGGTTTTGAGTCATGTCCAATCGCAGGGTTGTGCACCTTGGTTTATAGTTCATTGGTCAGTCAAAGAATTGTTTCCCTTTCGGTATAAGTTAAGGATCAGTCATCTGATATTGTCCCTTGCTTTTGGGTCATGGTCAATCACGTGATGAGACAGTATCAGCCAAGCAAAGGGTGAACTTTTATTTTTGGAAGAAACACTTGTATTGCACTTCAGTATCCTAATCAATTGTTCAGCTTTACGTGTAGATCAAATCAATCTCATTTGGCGCGAATCAAAGGGAGAAATTTGTTTTTTTATCGGAAGCTTTTCTTTCAAATAACCTCCCCACGTAATTGTATTTGGGGCATTTGGGTCTACTCACTAGGACTCGAGAACAGCGTTCCCCAAGCGGTGGTCCGCGGACCGGCCCCCTAAACAAGCGAGTTTTACGTTGCCGGTCCGCAAACAATAATATTGCCGGTCAAATGAAAAAGAAACCGTATAATTTAATAAATCTGGCATCGATCCCTGGTGCAATTTTAAAACGTGTTCACCAGTCCCGCCCCCCCCCCCCCCCCAAAAAAAAAAAGTAAATTAATTAAACGCTTGGGAAACTTTGATCTCGAACACAGAGACATTATTATTAAGTGTTCTTATGTGTGTGTATCCGCTATAACATGACATTAAAAATCCATTTAAAACAATGATAAATGAGTGACGGATTTTGTTTTTTAAAACGAAAATTAATGATTCTGTATTTCAAATCCTGCAGATGAGCCTGGAGTACTGACTTCTACCGCTATACATTTGCCAAAATGGTTTTGGTGGTGACGATCACGAGAATCTTCGGATTCACCGGCTGAGGACATAATTTTAAGATCACGTTTTGGGACTAAAATTTTAGAATTGCGTGACACAGTGCAGCATGAAGATTTAAGCCCATCCGGTGTCTTTCAAAGAGGCAGTTGTCCCCCTCGATGCATATTTTATCCACTTTAGTTTAGTATGTATGATTATGTATGTATGATTATGTTAGGTTGACCAAGCTGGTGCATTGTACATTGCCTACACTGACAAAGTATGAAACTCCGGGCGTAGATTACGAATCGACAACAAGGGATGTAACCATGGAGACCCGGTCCTCCGTGTGGAGGCGAACTTGTGCGTTAAACGTAACCGACTTTCTCTGTGGCGCGCCGTCCTGAGTCGCTTCTGAACGTTGCGGGTTCGATCCCGCACTGACTGGCCTGTTAGGTGGGGTCTGGATTTGAGCTTGGCTTCGGCCATGATGGTGGGGATGTTTGGTGTACGAGACTATATCGCTGTTGGCCGTGAGGATGGTGCTGAAATCAAAATCGCGGTTGTGTGATGAAGTGTTAATCATGCTCTGGGGCCGTGGAAGTTTCATCGGCCTGGCACTGCTGTGCCACTCGGGGGGCGCTTCTGAGATCGAAGGACTCTTCAGGATTGACTTTGGCCGCTGGCCGTTCGGCTGCTGAATTTGTTTGAAAGTCGCCGCGTCTGGGTTGTACGTTGTTTCTGTCGGGCCGGCGATTACGCGCGGAGCGGTGTTCGTGTCTTCTGTGTATACATAGTAGCCTTGAGTAGGACTAGCTTGCCACTGTGCAGTGCCCCCTGGATACCGTACAGGTGCAGCGGACGAGGCTGAAAGTGAACGGTTTTTTAGAGTCGTGGCATTGCGCAGGCTCGGCTGTTGATACCCGGGCTCCTGGATGTAAGACCCGACAAGTCGGATGGCCTTGGCCGCGGGCTGTCTCACGGACTGCGGGTAGCTGTAGACCCTCATGTTGGACATTGTATGGTACCGGTAATCCGCTTGTCGGTACGGGTCTACGATGACGGCTTGCTGCTGAGCTTGCAGCAGCTGGTGAGTTTTTTGGTACTGCTGGTGCTGCTTCTGGGGTTGCTGAAAAGCCGTTTGCTGTTTTTGCGCAGAGCTTATAGCGACGACGTTTCTGGGGTGTCTGAGGACGACCGAATCGTCCTCTTTGCTTGGAATCACGTTAGGCGTCACGACAATCGACGCAGATATGGACTGAGCCGTGTTGTTCACCGTGTTGTTCACCGACCCCGAAGAATTTTGGATCGTCGACGGCGTCGATATCACCGTCACCGCTTTCTCTTTTCCGATTGGTTTATTGCTGTTTGGTATTTCCTGCCGCCCGCGGTATATACTAAACCCTTCGAATTGTTCGGTTACATGGTTGGCGGTGTTGATTTTCTGGTCCTGCGTTGGTTGGGGTGACGCCCTCGATGCATCAGAATCCTTCTTAAACGACTGAGGGGGGTAGACGTTTGCATAGCCGTTAGGTTTTTCCGTCGGTGCGGCAGTTTTGATAGTGTCCGCGTTTTTTTCTTCTGTAAAGGTGATAGTCGCTTGTTGCATCTCCCTGTCATCGGATACAAGGAAGACTTTTGAGAACCCCTTATGGGGATTTTCTGAGGTTCTCGCTTCATTTCTCTCTTTGTGTGGAACTTGATCTTTTGGATGTGTCACCACCACCGGCTGTGGAGCGTTCTGAAGCTGTGTTACCTGGAGCTGTCCAGCCGGCATTTGTCCATTCCGCGACAGTTGTTCTTTATTGACGAGTGCGCCCTGCGGCTGCTGTTCTTTCTGAAGCTGTGTCCCTTGTGATTGATGTTCATTATTCTTTAGCTGTTGCTGTTGGGCAGGTTGAGGCACTGCTTGCTTTTGAAGCGACTGCTGCTCAACCTTTGGCTGCTGAGTTTGTTGAAAGATCTGTTGAGGTTTCTGATTGGCAAAACCGTTGCCGGTATTAACAACAGTGTATTGGATTTTCTGATTGGCAAGACCTGTACCGTTACCGCCAAGAGCTTGTTGGACTTTCTGATTGGCTAGTTCTGTACCATTATTGCCAACCGTTTGTTCGAATTTCTGATTGGCACGTCCACTGTTACTAATGCCAATATTTTGTTGAGCCTTCTGGTTGGTAAGTTCAGTGCTATTAATAGCTACAGTTTGTTGGGATTTCTGGTTGGTTAGTTCAGTGCTATTATTAGCTACAGTTTGTTGGGGTTTCCGAACTACATTGTCATCTCCTTTGCTTTGCTTCAGCTGGCCATTGGCTACAACCGTGAAGCGTGGAATCTGCTGCTGGGATTCGGTTGATGATCGTGTGGCGACCACAGTCGGCGGGGACGACTTGTGGACGAAGACCAGCTTAGGCTCTTTCTTTTTTCCGGATTCAAACATCTTGGTCTGTAAGGGAACAAAATTAAAACGTATTAATAGCTAAATCGCTTTAGATATTATGTTTACAAGTTACGGAAAGTGGCACTGTATATTTCTTACGCCTTTTTTTTAACAATGTATATGAGGTAAATGACAGGAGTAAACGTGGGTTTCTGAGTACAATAAACACGGGCGTCTATACTTAATGATAACAAAAGGGACGTAACATTGATAATCCTCATCATCATCATGTCCCTTAGTCCCTGGACCATTGGGGCACCACAGATGACATGAAAACTATCCTTCCCCATTCCTCTCTGTCTTCTGCACTACGTATAGCATCGCCTAGTTTTAATCCCGTCCACTCTTTGATGTTATCTTCCCATCTTTTTATCTGTCTTCCACTGATAACACAATTATAAAATAACTAAGTGAGTGATGTTTAGTGTGTGTGATGTCACTGGCAATTCCTTGATTTGTCTAATCGGTGTTTGACGTCCGACGATGAATTCCCACACCAGTAGGTAATACTGAAGTTTAATAGTCTTCTATTTGTCGCTCTGTACAATAAGTTAATAACTTTCGGGTTTTTTAGTATGGGGTATATTTTAAGGCATTGTCCAGAAACAAAGAGGCGAACAGCTCACGTCTTGGCTTTAAGCTCCGATGCGGATCTGACCGAACCTAGCCAGACTTGTCGTAGAGCACTTAAAGAAAAAGTTATTGAAAAATTGTATATGAAATAAATATCATGGTTATCTCAGTTTATAGGAAAGGAAAGTAATGTCATTGATCACCTACCAAGCATACACACGATATGATTTTTAAAAAAAAAAAACTATTTAATAACCAAACATGGTGTTAAAACAAATCCATTCACTTCATTTTGTATAAGGCTACTATGATGTATCTCTACATTCAAGAACTACAACCTCAGTCCGACCGTACAACACAAAGCAAGGATCTTTCTTGATAGTGGCCCGCTGCGCTCCAAAGGACACACAATTTTATTACAGCTTTTAAGAGGACCTCTTCGTGCGTAGACAAGTATACAAAGTATAACTGGGTGGTTGCAGTGGCGTAGCTAGTGTTTGTGGCGCCCGGGGAGGGCCTAGAATTTCGCCATCCCCCTTCCACACACACACAAAAAAAAACACAAAAAAAACTCCACAGCTGACCGGAAGTCCCCACCTAATGAAAAAAGTGGCGCCCGAGGCGAGCCACCCCTTCCGCACCCCCGGCACTTCCAACGCCACTGGGTCGTTGGTTTCTTGAACATACTGGTAGAAAAATGTCCCTTTCGGGTTTCTGGGGAAAAGGGGGGGAGGGGGGAATATTTCTTCCAAAGAAGTTTGCCAGTTACATTTTGATTGAAAGGTTACACATTCATGTGATGGAAAATAAGAAATCTGTTGGTCTGGACTGAGTTGCGTTTAAGTAGGTCGCTACAAGTGCAATGAAAGCAAGTGAGGTCAATAAGAATTGAGACTGCTTTGACAGAACCCCCCCCCCCCAACCCACAAGCCCATCTTACACCACCACATTCCAATATTAGAAGATATAACAGTTGCTTCTCTAGATTAAAATATTGGTTATTATTAAATATTTTAAATTTCTACCGAGAGATTACCCCGCACCCTAATGTATAATAATTTAAAAAAATAATAATAATAAAATAATAACACTAATAATTTTATTTCAGTTTTGACGCTATTAGATAGTGAACCTCCAAATCTGTGATGCTGGGAAACGTTACGGATGACGAGGTTGCCTGCCAGATTGCAACCTTCTAGGGAAAAGGGCCTCAAAAAACGGGACAGGAGGAAGAAAAGAAAAAAAAGAAGAAAAAACATGTGTGGGGGTGAGGTTGTCACAAAACTAAGAATACAATAAGGAGTCTTTAAACAAAAAGAATTAGAGAGAGAGAGAGTGACTTGTAGCACAAAGTCATTTTAAAACTTAACTCATGTTGGAGAGAGGGGCTGTAGGGACCAGGGATCGGGAGCCAATCATATTTTGATCCGAAGCTCGCCAACGGCAAACCCAAACGAGGTCAAAGTCAGAAAAATCTTCCTTCGTATAGCAGCGGTTCTCAACCTGTGGGTCGTGACCCTTTAATCAACGAAAGTGTTTGCTGAAGGAGAAAATGAAAATATTGCAATCTCAAATTTGACATGGAAATCGATAGAGCCTCTATTTTTAGTTACTTTTCTTTGATCGGCTATTACTGAGAGGAAAAAAAAATATGTAAGCTAAAATTGCACGAAAAAAATATTCTCCATGATTTCTATTTTAGGATGTGTCGTGTGTTTTATCCGTCTGCTAGTAAACGTAGAACAAATTGTCGTATAAGTAGTCAATGTTTTACTGCAAAGGTGAACATTGGTCTCATGGGGTATGACCGCGAAGAGAGAACAAAAATTTTCTTTTCGGAGAGAAAAGAGCGCAACGATTGGTTCATATCATTTACCCCCTTCATATTCTTTGTGGGTGCCATGTTTTTTTGCCAAGTAAACGCGGATTTCTTCTTATTCTTCTTATGTTTGAGGGCCCACGATCAATTTATTGAGCATTATGGCTCCTGGTTTGAATTCAGAGTTTGCCTTCTCTTAGATGAGTTGCCGTCCAAGGCTAACGAGCCTCATCCAACCGGGGTGCTTAGGATGGTGGCTTTGAACTCAAGACTACCAGCTGTTTGCTTTTGAGTCAGTCTAGACCGCTCGGCCACGATATCATGAATTGAGAGGGAAGAAATTATTCAGAGTCAAAGTATAAATTGTGTTTAAAGCTATATTGTTGAGTCCTTTTTTGTAATCAGCCGTACTGAGCTTACTGGAAATCATGTTTAGAAACAACAAGATTTTGGAAATTTCGGAACCAAACCAACTTGCAAACAGTAGGCGTCAACCACGGCACGCAGAGGCGTAGCGTAGGGGGGGGAGGGGTACAGATGTACCCGGGCGCCAGCTAGTTAGGGGCGACAAAATGTGCTTTGGTATTATTTTATTGATGAAAATAATGGGCTTGAGAGTTGAAAAAACGAAAAGAGGGCGCTTTAAAATGAATCTTGTCCCCGGGCGCGAATCTTGTTCCCCGGGCGCCAAACACTCTAGCTACGCCTCTGACGGCACGCCACTCTGTTTTACAAAAAAAATTGGACGTACCCCATTGAATATAATTGAAGGGCCGAGTAGAAAAAAGTGTATTTTTGCACTTTAGAGAAAAATGAGTTTAAAGTTGTTAATTTATTATTTAAATACCTTAACATCTGCTCGAGGTAAATCTGAATGAAACACTTATGGACATTTTTCATGAATGATATTTACAGGAATGATTCAGGGGGTGTCATCAAATACAATGCCGGTTTAACTCATTTTTGAAAAAAACGTAACTGAAGTACTTTGTCTACTCGGTCATTGTAAGTAACCTACTGTAAATAGGTTAATAAAAAAAACTGTAAGTATGTTGTTTTTTTTTTTTAAATAACTATCTTTAGAAGCTCGGTATGTATAAAAATTGTCATGTCAGGCTTGTGATATAAATTATTATTATTATAATTAGTTGTCTTATATAGCGCGGTACCCCAGCCTAGGGCTAGGCTCACAGCGCTGTATATAAAAATATTAGCAAAAGAGACATAATCGTGACAATAAAATAAAATACATGTATGTAATAAAGAACAGACAAAACAAAAACAAATCCATATTCACCCCATCCACCCCAGAAGTTTTACATGTCAAGCCATGGACGGCGGCCAGCAGCATCGTTTATCGGTCAGATGTGGGGAATCAGTCGGTATAGTAGCGTTTAAAGAGATGTGTTTTGAGTGCAGTTTTGAAGGCCTGTGTGGTTGGTATATTGCGGATGTGTAGTGGTAGAGAATTCCATTGTTTGGAGGCGCAGAAAGAGAAAGATCGTTCACCATATTTTTTAGTACGTGTCTTAGCAACGGACAGAATAAACGTGTCTGCGGAGGAGCGAAGCTGTCGAAGGGGGTGAATAGACAGAAAGAAGTTCGGTTAGATAGGAAGGGCAGGAATCTGAGAAAAAGTTGTGACAGAGAACAGACAGCTTGTAAATCAACGCGTGCCTGTATAGGAAGCCAATGAAGTGAGTGGAGTAGTGGAGTGACATGATCAAAATGACTCAAAACGTAAAAAATCTGATTGAACGGGGCAAACCTTCCCCCCCCACCCCCACCCCCAGCCCCGAAAAAAAAAGTGGGGAAGGGTATGTGGTGAAGGGAGGCAGGAGGATTAGTTAGTAATCAGATTTGCCAAAGCCTGGCTTGAATTATTATTTTTCGCTTATTATTCCTAAACTGAATTGGTTTATGAAGTTGCGCAGGAAAAAAAAAAAAACATTTTTAAAAAAAAAACATTTTAAGAAAACATTTTAAAAAAAAAAAAAAATGTATGCTATAACAAAGGCTTTACAAATCAACTTTAAAAAAAAAAATATCAAAATAGGTGCACATGATTTCAAAAGTCATTAGCGACATTCGCAAGAGTAAGAGTCAGTGGCGTAACAACAGCTTGGCATTGGGGCAGTTGCCAAGGGCGCCGGCCTGCGCCAGTTCAAAAGGGCGCCGCTAAATCTCTAATTTTTAAATTTCTATTTAAATATCAAGGGCGCCAAAAATAAATTAGCCAAGGGCGTCAAAAACCCAGATACGCCTCTGGTAAGAGTCTTACGGTGTAGCAGCGATTTAGGTACGTATTTTTGTACACAATGTTCTCCTCTGTATATACTATTAATTCCACTCATGGGTAACACTGTATAAACGAGTTTAGTGACATACTGGTAGTTTCAGCGTAAACACTATAGACAGCGTGTAACGACATGTGTTTATTTCATCTATTGACGGCTGTGTTCTTTACGCGCATGAGATGGATGTGTACCCCTGTGAAAGCATCTGGTTTTTTTTCTATAATCCGGTGATACAAATAAGTAAGCTTAAGGCAAATCAGAGCGCTAAGAGTGCATCTTTACAAAAAGAAAATCTAAGCGCTTTCTTTACATCCGATTTCTTACGGCTAAAGAAGTGCAAGGGTCCTGGTAATCATACCACCACCCTACGAATGTTAGGGTTCTAGGTCTCACATTGACGCCTTTGATTCTCATAGTCGTACGTCGTCATTATTTAACACATGTGAGATAAGCACACGTAACAAAAAGCCAGACATAGGTTACTGTGCCACAAGACAGAGGTTACTGTACCACAAGACATAGGTTACTGTACCACAAGACATAGGTAATTGTACCACAAGACATAGGTTAGTGTGCCACAAGACATAGGTTACTGTACCACAAGACATAGGTTATTGTACCACAAGACATAGGTTATTGTACCACAAGACATAGGTTGTTGTACCACTAGACATAGGTTACTGTGCCACAAGACAGAGGTTACTGTACCACAAGACATAGGTTACTGTACCACAAGACATAGGTAATTGTACCACAAGACATAGGTTAGTGTGCCACAAGACATAGGTTACTGTACCACAAGACATAGGTTATTGTACCACAAGACATAGGTTATTGTACCACAAGACATAGGTTGTTGTACCACTAGACATAGGTTACTGTGCCACATGACAGAGGTTACTGTACCACAAGACATAGGTTACTGTACCACAAGACATAGGTAATTGTACCACAAGACATAGGTTAGTGTGCCACAAGACATAGGTTACTGTACCACAAGACATATGTTATTGTACCACAAGACATAGGTTATTGTACCACAAGACATAGGTTATTGTACCACTAGACAAAGGTTACTGTACCACAAGACATAGGTTAATGTACCACAAGACATAGTTTACTGTACCACAAGACATATTAGTTATTGTACCACAAGACATAGGTTATTGTACCACAGGAGATATTAGGTTACTGTTCCACAAGACGAGTTAACATGGAATCCAGCTGGATGGGGTCTCGAATCCGCAGTATGACGTCAACTGTCATGTCTGTCTGTTCGGAATCAAATACACTGACGTGTTATCTGGTTCTTACCGATGAATCAGACAGACTATGAATACACTCTTTCTGTCCCCCGCCCCCCTCCCCAAAAAAAACCGATAAAGACTACTATTATTTACACATTGTAATTTTTTAAAAAAGAGACAAGGAGACTAGCGACAAAGCGACACCATAGCGACATCACAGCGACATCACAGCGACATAGTGACATAGCGACATCACAGCGACATAGCGACATAGCGACATCATAGCGACATCATAGCGACATCATAGCGACATCACAGCGACATAGTGACATAGCGACGTCATAGCGACATAGTGACATAGCGACATCATAGCGACATAGCGAAGTCATAGCGACACCATAGCGACATAGCGACGTCATAGCGACATCATAGCGACATCACAGCGACATCATAGCGACATCATAGCGACATCATAGCGACATAGTGACATAGCGACATCACAGCGACATAGTGACATAGCGACATCATAGCGACATAGCGACACAGCGACACAGGGACACAGCGAAACAGCGACACATACTGTTTGCGGCTTATAATAAAAGTGAGATCCATTATAAACAGATGTCATTTAAAAAGAGTCTTATCATCGAGACACTAAAGAATGTTTAAATCATTCATTCTATCAAAAGATCAAAGGAGAGCATTGCATTGATTTGGGCTATAATTCAATATTTCAATCATTCACTTATCCTAAACATTATTACCCTGGCAGGAAGTCGATACCTAGTCAGTGCAAAGGTCCCTATATAGGTGTCCCTCTGGGGACCTGTCCCTTCCCATCCTCCCAACTCTAGAAGTCCCCCCCCCCGGCCCACTGTCAACACACACACACACCATATCCCGTAACCCCCAAATCATGTTACGCTGACAACGTACCAAGTTGTGAAATGTCTCAGCACTGTATTAATAAATAAACCAGTCCTCGCGATGTCTTGCATCGGGCGGGCAGAATCCACAAAGCCAGCAGTCATGGCGATAAAGGCCTCAGCGCATAACTTTCATGTTTGTTTAAGAAACAGCGGTCGGTTATGACAGTGGACTCAGTGCATGGTAATGGCTAGGATTGGGGGGGGGGGGGGCTATAGGTGAAATACGTATAAAACAGGGACAACATTGAAGGGGTAAAATCACGATGAAACCGACAGGTCGGGAATGGGCAGTTGCGTGACTACAGGGGGCGGACTGGGGCCACACCCCCTTATCAGCACTTTTGTGGTTTATAGATAACATTACATAAATTTTAAATGTGTGTTCGATCCACACCTCTGAGAGTTCACCCCGGACGGAGTTTAGTCAAGGTAACCCTCCCCCCCCCCCCCCCCAAAAAAAAAATTAAAAATTGTATGTATTGAACTAAAAGAAAAGTAAGGATAATTATTTTAATTCATGTCATGTAGCTTCAAATATTTTCAGTTCCATTGTAGTGAAGGGAACTAGAATCCCAATTCCATCTTCTCAGAATCCACATCTGATAAGGGGGGACACCGTGTTTCAGTATCTGAGCTAACCAAACCTCGGCAGCCACAAGAAATGTGACCTTCCGTGTCTTGGACTTTTTTTAAATTCTACATATTAGGGGGGGGGGGGGCGTCCATAAAGTACGTCCCGCTATTTCTTCATTTATTTATTTTGGAACAATTTTACCCACTCCCTTCCCCAACTGTCAGAAATCTCAGCCCCCATCACCCCCACCACCCCCTCCCTCTACTTTCACCATACTTTCGCACTAAAAAAATTTTTTAAAACTTAACAACTACTTAAAATTTCATCTGAAACACGCGTCACCAAAACAAAATTTTTAACGATTTAACATCATTGTCAATTGTAGGTTTTATTTGAGGGATAAAAAATATATACCGTATTTTACGGACTATATGACGCACTTTTTTTCTTCTCTTTAAAATTGTCTCTAAAGTTCAGGTGCGACTTATACTCTAAAAATAATATAAAAATGGTAAAAAAAAATATCTTTTAACAAATTGCTTAAAAATTAAGGTGCGACTTTAGTCCGTAGCGTCTTATAGTCCGTAGCGTCTTATAGTCCGTAGCGTCTTATAGTCCGTAGCGTCATATAGTCCGTAGCGTCTTATAGTCCGTAAAAACGGTATATACCCGTGGGACGTCACATAAGATCTTAACGCCATCCCCACCCCACTGTCAACGCCCTAACGTGTCATAAAGTGCCACGCTTTCGTAGACCCTCCCTCGCCTCCCTTTTGGAACATGACGTACTTTTTGGACGGCCCCTATATTTAATACATGCATAGATAGATCCAAGAAAACTTTTTTTCTGATCCTATAACTTCTCGGCTAACAGCTTAATCCCAACATAGACTCAGTAGTTTTAAAACAAGTTTTGAAAGACAGGTTCAAAGGTCAGCCATTTGGTCGTGATAACAAGCAGCATTCAACGCAGCAAGAATGATCAGGCGCAGCATGCCAAGACACACTGTAAATATGAATGATCAGACGCAGCATGCCAAGACACACTGTAAATATGAATGATCAGACGCAGCATGCCAAGACACACTGTAAATATGAATGATCAGGCGCAGCATGCCAAGACACACTGTAAATATGAATGATCAGGCGCAGCATGCCAAGACACACTGTAAATATGAATGATCAGACGCAGCATGCCAAGACACACTGTAAATATGAATGATCAGACGCAGCATGCCAAGACACACTGTAAATATGAATGATCAGACGCAGCATGCCAAGACACACTGTAAATATGAATGATCAGACGCAGCATGCCAAGACACACTGTAAATAAGAATAATCAGGCGCAGCATGCCAAGACACACTGAAACTAAAAGACACAAAATCCATTGCTGACACACCTAGATCTACTCATAAATAAAATAGAACAGATGACAAAAGCTTTAAGTTTTTTGTACATTTTCAGATTTTTCTTTCTTAGACTTGCGACCAAAAAAAACTTCAGGCATTGTCTTTTGGAACAAAGACTAAAGTTACGCCCAACAAATAATAGGACACAACACACTATTTGACACAACACACTACCTAACACAACACACTATTTGACACAACACACTACCTAACACAACACACTATTTGACACAACACACTACCTAACACAAAACACTATTGGACACAACAAACTATTAGACACAGAACACAATTTGACACAGAACACTATAAGACGCAACACACTATTTGACACAACACACTGATTGACACACACAGCTACTTGACACAGAACACTACTTGACACTTGACAGAAGACACTATTTACCACAACACACTTTTTGACACAACACACAGTTTGACACAACACACTTTTTGACACAACACACTATTTACCACAACACACTGTTTGACACAACACACTGTCTGACAGAACACGCAGTTTGACACAACACGCTGTTTGACACAACACCCTGTTTGACACAACACGCTGTTTGACACAACACGCTGTTTGACACAAAACGCTGTTTGACACAACACGCTGTTTGACGCAACACACTGTTTGACGCAACACGCTGTTTGACACAACACACTACTTGTCCATAAAAAGCACTTACTTTACCAAAATTTAAGAAAGCCACCCCCTGCCCGCCCCCCTCCGTCTTATATTATGAGTTACAAAAGTAGTAGATTTCTACAAAACCATATTAATGTAACGGGAAGAAAAGGCAAACAATTGAACTCGCGTCTTTAGCTATTAAAATACTTTTATCGAAAATTTTCTAGATTTGAAATTTGTACTTGAACAATCTATCAGACAAACTTCATACACTATCAGACACACTTCGTGCACTATCAGACACACTTCGTGCACTATCAAACACACTTCGTGCACTATCAGACACACTTCGTGCACTATCAAACACATTTCGTGCACTATCAGACACACTTCGTGCACTATCAAACACATTTCGTGCACTATCAGACACACTTCGTGCACTATCAAACACACTTCGTGCACTATCAGACACACTTCGTGCACTATCAAACACACTTCGTGCACTATCAGACACACTTCGTGCACTATCAAACACACTTTGTGCACTATCAGACACACTTCGTGCACTATCAGACACACTTCGTGCACTATCAAACACACTTCGTGCACTATCAGACACACTTCGTGCACTATCAAACACACTTTGTGCACTATCAGACACACTTCGTGCAATGGCGCTCCATATTAATAGATTTTGGCATTCAGTCTTAAACAAACCTTCCAAACTCAACACACTTTACATACATATCCAAAAGAAAGGGAGTGGGGGTGGGAACAAATCATACTTCCACAGCGATAGATCGACCATCGATCACCTGACACAGAACAGTTTACCATCACCGAATCCATTTCCATTGCGCCAACGGTCGATACCAAAGACAAACATAGGACCGCCGTGGGCGGCATCTGTATGTTTCACTTTTTGATATAACTACTTCCCAGGCATATGCTTCAATCTAACCACTGCCATAACATAAGTTTTAACCTAACCACTGCCATAACATAAGTTTTAACCTAACCACTGCCATAACATAAGTTTTAACCTAACCACTGCCATAACATAAGTTTTAACCTAACCACTGCCACAACATAAGCTTTAATCTAACCACTGCCATAACATAAGCTTAAATCTTACTACTGGTACGTTACGACCTAATCCTAGGTAGTGTCGTCTGAAGGGGGTGCGGAGGGGACGCTTCGCCCCGGGCGCCACTTTGTTCCCTTTACATTGAACGGTGGCAATTTCGGCTTACTGCTGAGTCTTTGTCTTGGGAGGGCGCGGCCCAAAAAATAAAAACTTGCCCCGCCCCTGGCGCCGCTAAACCTAGCTACGCCCCTTGATCCTAGATCCTTTAACATAATTCCTTTCATGGTTTTTTCTCTTTTTCAAACTGATCTGAATGTGCACATGACAACCTCGCCTCCACACATTAGCACACTACATGATACAGCTTCTGAAAAGTATTGAGCAAAAATAGCATTGAATCTATAGGCTATCAGTTTATGGATAGATAAATAATCTATCAGGATTAACGCCCATAATTCCTTAATGTCACAATTTCCGTCACTAAAACTAAGGTTCAATGGCGCCAAAAATAAACTAATTCCATATAACTTCGCTTATGGGGTGAAGTTGTCTACCATCTTTTCCAGCTTGTTATTATCTCCCAGCTTTGTTTTTGTACCGCGCTTCGAGCCTTTGGGGATGAAGCGTGATTTTTCAAATGAAATTTATTATTATTTATTATTATTATTATTATTATTATTATTAAATGAAGTTCTCAAAGTGCGGTTGGTGCGAAATTTTTTTCGTTTTTTTTTGTCGTTTGTAATAAATCTTCGGTGAAGTAGGGGGCGGGACATTAAAATAGTTATATAGCTCAGGGGCGGAGGCATAACGGGCGAGGGGAGGGGGGGGGGCTGAGAATTAGCACTAATTGGGATTCTAATAACGTATGCTAATTGAATGCATGTTTTGTCAATTAATTAGACACACACAAAAAAAATTCAGCTTTAATGAATAAACTTTTGTTTTGTTTTTATTTCATTGATGCATGTTAATTTTTAAGTTCGTGATTATTTTTGTTAAATTGTATGTACAGCGTGGCGAGCCCAGCCCTGGGCTGGGGGTACGGCGCTGTATAAAACTACTACTACCTAATAATAATAATAATGATGATGATTTTACAAAATACAAAAGTAAACGGTCCGGCAAATGCCTTCATCAGTACAAAAAAAAAAAAAGCCAAAGCGTTTAAAGAGCATAAATTAAATTTACGTAATATTAATTTTTAAGTTCATGATTATGTTTGCTAAATTGTATGTTCAGCGCGGTGAGCCCAGCCCCTAGGCTGGGGTACCGCGCTATAGAAAACTACCAATAATAAAAATAATAATAATATATATTTTTCATCAGTGGCGTAGCGAGCTTAACAATACCTTTTTAGCGCCCCCCCCCCCTTCGAAAACCATACAATGTTATAGTAAAATATACCATTTGGCGCTCCTTTGTGAGTAGCACCCGGGGCATGATGCCCCTCCTTGCCCCCCCTCACTACGCCACTGATTTGCATGTATCTACCTAAACAATAGAAAAGAACAAGAGTGGGCGCAAACCCGGACAAAAACAAAGTTAAGCAGAACGGACATTTTCGTTTTCGTGTTTTATAATTTATATATAGTGTGTTGAGGTTATTTTCTATTCGCCACAACTGTGGCTATTTTGGAAAAAAAAAAAAAAAAAGTGTGCCCACCCCAATTTTAGGAATGAATATTCAATAATGGTATGTTTCACAACGTTCAGACGACAAGTAAATGAACATTCAACACAGCGCTCTCACGTAATGAACAAATGTATCTTACGCACGACGCACAGTAAAGACGTTCATTTTTGTGCACCAATACAAACTTGCGTTGAACGTTCATGACCGACGTAGCCGCAGAGCTAAATCATTTCTTTTTAAATGTGTATTTCTCTGGTTCTAGCTCTGGTAGGGTACGTTGCTTCATCCGTGTACTGGCAAATATGGAACGGTTGGGGAAGCGATGCTGCCATCCTAACGGCTCCGAGCAGATGCCAGGGCAGCCTTGAAGCTTTCGATAGATTTCAAGTTCACGGCTGTATTGCATTTCTTCCACCTCACACAATCTCAGTATCAAATCTATCTACGCAAAAAAAAAAGTATTTATAAAAATCCTTCATAATTACAGACATCTCACCACTTACAACGCACCACGTGACCACATCCAATTACTACAATAAGGATAATCTTTTATAGATCATTCACGCCATAATATCCCAATGAGTGGATAGGATGGTAGCATACATTTCAGAGACAAAGTCAACAATTTTTTTCTTAACTTAAACAAATCCATAAAAGTTCTCCAATCCATGAAGTCTATATTTTTATAAAAGCAAAAATCTGATTATTTTTAAAAATCATGGCACCATATAAAGTAAACATATTTTTAAAGGCGTTTTTAAAGGTCCCGCCACGCATATCACCCGCTCATATCAACAGATCAAAGTAGTTCAAGCCACATTAAAAGATCATGAGATTCCGGGATCTTTGTTATTAAAATTAAGGATGATAAATTAAGTACTGTGTTCAAGCAGTGTCAAAGAACTAGGTATGTGGAAGCTTGAATCTAAACAGGACATAAGATAAGAACGTTTCGGCCAAGAGCCTTCATCGCCGGACAGGACACATGAAAAGAACTATAAACTGGTTAAAAAAAGTATGTGGCCGTCATTGTTGTTGCCGGAAGCTGGATTTTCCAAAACCAAGATTACAGGAAGTACAAGAATGTATGTCTGTTATTACCGTAATTGCTTATTGTCCTGTGATTCGACTCAAACTTCCACAAACCTGGTTCTACTGTCTATTAACATTAAGTGGTTTCAGACAACAAAGTTTAGCTCTACCATACATCTACATAACTACATTGATTAACCCCTTTACCTAAAAAATAGATCGATTCTCTCTATTACTTAAATAAAAGATCATTTCACCCCTTTACCTAAAAATATATCAATTTTCCCCATTACCTAAATAATAGATCCATTTTCCCCCTTTACCTAAAAAATCGATAAATTATACCCATTATCTAAATAATAGATAAATTCTCTTCTTTTAACCTAAAAACTAGATCAAAATTCCCTGTTACCTATATAGAAGATCAATGTTCCCCTTTAACTAAATAATAGATCAGCACCTTAACACCCCCACCCCCCCACACACACACACAAACAAACATTTTTACTTTAATTTATAGATTAGTCTTTCTATTATCCTACTCAATTAGATTAGTCGCACCTTATCTTAGATTAGTCGCCCCTTATCTTAGATTAGTCGCCACTTATCTTAGATTAGTCGCCGCTTATCTTAGATTAGTCGCCCCTTATCTTAGATTAGTCATTAAGAGCTCACGCTCGACGGCCCACCGATTCCATCTCTTATGCGACACTTAGATTAGTCGCCCCTATCGTGGCGCTCCCGAAACAATGCCCCATATACCATGCTTTATCAGTATTCCATGCATGTATCCTGCTTTCATTGTTAATTTCGCATTCGATTCTGCTCCAGAAGTTGATCTCTCTTCTTTTTCTTAGACCTAAATAAGCTACCCAACTTTTTCTCCCAATACTTTGATCGCCGTTTCCTTTATCCAACACGAATGGTTCACTCTGTCGCGCTCTCCTTCTTCAAGTATAGCTTCGTCTCCCGCAAGAGGTCAAAACAATTTCACCACACACACAAAAAAACCAGGTCAGCTGTCTTTCTGTCATAGGTTTTCTTCTGATGAGTCTCGAGTCTGACGGCGGATGTTTTGAATCACGATTTGACGAGAACTGACTGCCATAATAAATACAGTACCTACACGGAATTTTGTTAAATTTATATATATATATAAATGAATGTCTGTATGTATATCCGGTATGCGCTCCTACACCATTCATGCGATTGCGATAAACCTTTGGTGAGATGTTGTGCGCCCACCCGCCCAATTTTCTATGTCATTACAACCCTTTTAAAATATTTCTTCTTTGGCCGTTGGCCCTGAATTCGTCTTGTTTTTACTTATATGAGTTATTTATAAATAATTTCCGTATGCGCTTATATACCATCTATGTGATTGCAAAACATATGCTGACTTGTTGTGCGCACGCCCCCGCAAAGGTTTCTGAATTATTACAACTATTTCAAAATATTCCATTTTGAGCCAGGGGCCCTAAATTCGTTGGTTTTTTTTTTTTTTTTTTTTTTTTTTTTTTTTTTTTTTTTTGAACTATATAAATATAATTTCAAAGAGAGCTAATGGATTGGCGAATAGAATTGAATCAAATAGCGACATTCAAATTTTTTTTTTTGACATAATGATTAGGCTTCTGAAGTAGTACAACCATTCTACAATATTCCGTTGAGGCCGGGGGCCCTAAATTCGTTTTTCCACCTTTCTTAGCTAAACATATTGCGATAAAACTTGGGGGAATGGACTACGATGAGTCACTTCCTTGTTTTGTCACTTGATATGTACCAGCCATTGTTAGGCTTTCTGCTACACATAACAACACATAACAACAGATAACAGCTGATCAGCCATTGCCATTATCATTAATTCTAAAGCAAAATGTTTGTCTCCATCAGCTCTTCCCCAATGTTAATTAAAAATTTTACTTTTCAAAATATTCTTGAATACACGCGTTTCTTTAAATGACATTCATAAATGTGACAATAATTAGAATTCAGTTATGATTAAAGGAAGAAAGTTGTTTGAAGAAAAATTTGTGAGCGACTAGTGTGTTGCAGACAGCCTACCGGAAGTCTTACTCGTACTTACGCTTATCACGTGACAAAATAATCGACTCATCGTAATCCATTGATATACCCCAGCCCGCATAGGTTTCTATTTTAAAACATTCCGTTTCGCGCCGGTGGCCCTTACGGCTTTTTTTTTTAAAATATGAGCTATATAAATATAATTTAAAAAGAACTAATGCATTGGTGGATGGAATTTTAATCAAATAGAAATAGTGACGTAATAAGTAGGTTTCTGAATTGGTTTAACCATTTTACAATATTCTGTTTGGGGTCCGGGGCTCAAAATTTTTTTTTTTTTCCCCTTAAATTATATGAGCTATAAAAATATAATTTTAAACAGAGCTAATGAATGTCTGGAGAGTATTTAATTAAATACAAACAGCGATATTTCCGTTTGTATGTGACATAATTTAGTAGGTTTCTGAATTTGTACAGCCATTTTGCAATATTCAGTTTTGGACCGTTAGCCCTAAATTAGTTTTTTTTTTTCCTAATATGAGCTATTTAAATATAATTTCCGTATGTTTTCCTATAATATTCATCTGATGCGATAAAACTTTGGTGAGTTGTTGTTTGCACGCCAGCAAAAGGTTTCAGTATAAGTAAAACAATTTTACAATATTCCGTTTGGGGCTGGGGGCCTTAAATTGATTTTTTTTTGGTTATATGAGCTATTTAAATATAATTTCAACAGAGCTATTGCATGGGTGGATGGAACTGAATACAAGCTGCGACATATCAGTTTGTATGTGACATAAAAAGTAGGGTTCTGTAATTAGTACATTCATTTTACAATATTCCGTTTTTGGGGCATGGGGCCTAAATTTTTGTATACCGTATATACTAACAGTGGCGTAGTGAGGGGTGGGGGCAATGGGGGTCATCATGCCCCGGGCGCTACTCACTATGGGGCGCCAAATGGTATATTTTACTATAATATTGTATCGTTTTCGAATGGGGGGCGCTAAAAAGGTATTGGGGGGCGCTAAAAAGGTATTGTGCCCCGGGCGCGAGTTAAGCTTGTTACGCCACTGTATACTAAATGGCTAGATACATATAATTTCAAACATAGCTGCTGCATGGGTGGATCAATCGCTACAAGTGTGTGGACCAAATTTTGAACATCACATGGAGAGCTGTGTGTGGCCTGCTCTTGCTTCAAAATACCTTCTTGTTTATTCGAGTACGCACCAGACAGTAACAACAACAACAAATATTTTGTTTATAAAAAAATACTTCAAAAAACATAATCGAAACACAAGCACGCTATTTCTTTGAGTGGCATCGCAACGCATGCCGGGTACTCGCTAGTGCTAAGTAAGATTTAAGAAGTCCAGAGGCGTAGCGTAAGGGGGCAGGGAAGTGAAGATGTACCCGGGCGCCAGCTAGTTAGGGGCGTCAAAATGTGCTTTGGTATTACTTTATTGATGAAAATAATGGGTTTGAGAGTTGAAAAAAGGAAAAGAGGGCGCTTTAAAATGAATCTTGCCCCCGGCCGCCAAACACTCTAGCTACGCCACTGAAGAAGTCACTGGGAAAATAATTGCCTTTTCGGCTGTTATAAATCTACTTAACAGAAATACAATCTTTTTTTCAGTTACTGTTTATAACAGTGTAACTTTGTGCATGCTCATTTGGTGTTGGGTGGAATCAACTGAGGCTCACAATTTTATGGATATAACGTGGACAAGTTCTTAGGCTGTCGTGTTGTAAAGGTCGCGTTATGATTTTGGATATAATAAATTGTGTAATAAATGTGAGGACGGTAGCAAATATATTGAATCAATGCAGACGTGAAGACAGGGGCGGCCCTAACAATTGCGGGGCCCTATGCGAAACGGATTGCGCGGGGCCCAGTAGGGATAAGGATAATAAGTGAAAATTAAGATTTTGTATTAGAAAATAAATACATGAAAGTGCGGGACCCAATGCGGCCGCATAGGTTGCAGTGGCCTAAGGCCAGCAATGCGTGAAGATATATCTATATATATCCTGTATTAATAGGTGAACTTATTAATAAGTTTGTCTTGTTGAAATAAAGGGCCTATTTAATTATTACGTGACTTTTTTGGATAATTCCTTTTTTACTTACATTGATGATGTGGCAGTGACAGTTACCACAGACTTAGCCACCTATCATCTTATGTACTAACAATAACATATGGGGATCCGCTACCTTGTCTATGGATTTAAATTTAAAACAAACTTATTATTTTTTTGGTTCATACATACTTCCGATTCTGTAAATTGAGTAGGTAGAGGATCCAACGAAGTTTCCAATCTGAAATTAATGATCTTCGGCGTTTTGTACTTTTCCCTGAAGTGTGTTATAAAAGGGCCTCAATAAAGTGTGAGAACAGAAATAAGGCAGGCAGACAAACAGACAGACAAGCAGACAAATGAAGAATGCTGATGTCAAGAAGAATAAAGAAAGACACTGGCTCGTTGAAATAATTTAAATAATAAGCTGCTTAGTAGAGCAGGTTCTCAAATGTCACATTGGAGGTCGCTTAGTAGAGCAGGTTCTCAAATGTCACATTGGAGGTTGCTTAGTAGAGCAGGTTCTAAAATGTCGCGTAGGAGGTTCCTAAGTAGATCAGGTTCTCAAATGTCACAAAGGGGGTTGCTTAGTAGAGCAGGTTCTAAAATGTCACACTGGAGGTTGCTTAATAGATCAGGTTCTCAAATCTCACATTGGAGGTTGCTTAGTAGAGCAGGTTCTCAAATGTCACATTTGAGGTTGATTAGTAGAGCAGATTCTCAAATGTCACATTGGAGGTTGCTTAGTGGAGCAGGTTCTCAAATGTCACATTGGAGGTTGATTAGTAGAGCAGATTCTCAAATGTCACATTGGAGGTTGCTTAGTAGAGCAGGTTCTCAAATGTGACATTGGTGGTTGGGGATACTTTTTTTTTGAATAGGACTTCACATGACTTTTCTGCTACTCCAACAAGACGACAAAACATTGGCGCCATGGCCCCCCTCGCTCATGGTTAAAGTGTTGTGTTACGTACCATTACATGGTTTGGAAACTTAATCTGTTTCAAGATATGGCTCATAGAATGAACAATACGTAACAAAAAACTGAAAACCAGTATACAATGGGAAAAAAACGATACCAAAGCTGCTGATGCTAATTATATTAATTATATTCAATTTAATTAGTTTATTAAATTTCCTTAAAAATACAAATTCAAATATACAGAAACAAAAAAACAAAACAAAAAACTACACCAACGTGCAGCACAGCAAGTGAAAATGTTCAATCCTCGAAAGATCCAAACTTTAATGTACACATACGCGTAAAGAGTACACTCTTGCAAGGTGATTGAGTCTTGTTAATGTCCAGGTACAGTTTCAAAACAATCTGTCACGGGTATGAAAGCTGGCGGAAATTATATATGGAGTAGACCAGAACCCTCTAGAAACGAAATTCTACAAATTGCATCACCTGATAGCATTCTTTACAACAACTAGAAAGTCTTGTACGGTGAATCCGCCTGTTGTTGTTCTTGTTGTTTGTTTTTTAAATTAACAATTTTTTTTAAAAAGGAGCACATCAATGTCGTAAAACGTGTATCAGTGGAGAATCCCTGTCAGACATCGCTATGATTAATGGGTCTATCCATTGAATTCGAAAGTAGATTACCTGTTCTAGGAAATTGTTACCTGTTGTCGATGCAAGGGCCTAATATACCGGTGTAAAGTTAATTACAGCACGACGCTTACAGTTACAGACCTCACACAATGACTCCCTCACAACAACTTCTATGGAATAATTAATTTTTTTTTTAAATAAATAAACAGTGTTCTCTTTCAGAAACACGAAATACGAGACTTACAAGGGGAAATAATTATAATGAACAGGAACGATACAAGATAAAGGGGGACAACACAAAGGTCGGTATTTATTTATTCGAGACATCACACGTGAATCAGCAGACGATACCGGTGATTAATTTGTTCACAACAGCGCTGGGCTTAAAGTCGAAGTCAAACTTTTTAATGAAGTCGTCAATAATTTATTTTGGTCCGATTTTTTAAATAACTTTTTTTTTGGGGGGGGGGTATATTGGGGTAGTCATAAATATGCTTGTGAAACATTTTAAACCCTAGTGCAGGGTGGGGAACTTTTTTTTATGGCAAGGAGCCAAATATAAAATTCTGATCTAGTAACTAGTAGTATCCAAGAGCTACATAAGATAGATCAAAGAGCCTCATGTGGCCCATGAACCGCAGGTTCCCGACCAACCCCCCCCCCCCCCCGCCCGGCCCCAATAAATACTTATTTTGTTGTTGTCGCTTCTTTTGTTTTCTATAGTTTAAAAATAAAATATTTGATGGGAGAGGGTGCGGATTAGATAGAGTGTAAAATTTGGCTGATGACGTCACTCGTACATCATCAGTTATCCTTCTGCGGTTAGGTGCGGCCTGCTGCCCACTATTTCTATAACATGTTTGTATGCATGAGTGGACGTGATATCATTACTCACTGTACGTTGCCGCACATGGTGCTCTAACAAACATGACGTGCTCGGGGCCTAGGCACAGGAAAAAAGTCACAGGAAAAAAGTCACAGGAAAAAAACTCACAAAATATGTATCATATAAACTCCTAATTTCAGTGGTTATCATATAAATCATATATTATATCATATATAAAAGTGAATGTTTTGGGGTTTGTGGATTTGTGGGTGGCTCTGTTCCACCAAGGTTGTTACATGGGTTCGGGATCCCATTGGGGTCGGGATCCCAAATGGCGTCGAGATCCCAATGGGGTTGGGATCCCAATGAGATCCTTTTCTGGAAAGGTATACCAATCGGGAATGGGACCCAATTGGGGTTGGGATCCCAATGAGGTCAAAATCTCAATGGGTTCAGATGGGATAAGTGATCCCAATCAGGATCGGTATCCCAATGTGGTCGGGATCCCAATGGGTTTGGGATCCCAATGGGGTCAGTTTCCCCATTTGGATCCCATTTGGAAACGGGATCCCAATCGGGATCAGGATCCCAATGGGGTCAGAATCCCCATTTGGATCCCATTTGGAAACGGGATCCCAATCGGGATCAGGATCCCAATGGGGTCGGGATCCAAATGGGATACCAATCGGTATCGGTATCCCAATGTTGTTGTGATTCCAATGGGATCGGGATATGGGATACCATTGGGGCCAGGATCCCGATGGGATATGGGATCCTATTAGTAAACGGGATCACACCACTCTTTTCAGAATTTATTTATGATATCTGATGACTGAATGCTTCTGTGACTTTTTTTCCTGTGACTTTTTTTCCGCTCAACGTTTTAAACTGCTAATGAATGTAACACAATTCAAGATTCACTTTACTGGTACACACACAACACTTTGGATCTTTCTAAGTATGACAGCTGTCTGAAGCTCATGGTTTGGCTTAAGCTATGGGTATAACTTGTTGTTTTGGCTTAAGCTATGGGTATAACATTGTTGTTGTTTTGGCTTAAGCTATGGGTATAACATTGTTGCTGTTTTCGCTTAAGCTATGGGTATAACTTGTTGTTTTGGCTTAAACTATGGGTATAACATTGTTATAGTTTTTGGCTTAAGCTATAGATAGGACATTATTGTTCTTTTGGCTTAAGCTATGGGTATGACATTGATGTGTTGGCTTAAGCTATGGGTATAACATTGTTGTTGTTTTCGCTTAAGCTATGGGTATAACTTGTTGTTTTGGCTTAAACTATGGGTATGACATTTATGTTCTTTTGGCTTAAGCTATGGGTATAACATTGTTATAGTTTTTGGCTTAATCTATAGATATGACATTATTGTTCTTTTGGCTTAAGCTATGGGTATGACATTGATGTTTTGGCTTAAGCTATGGGTATAAAATTGTTGTTTATTTTATAATTGACATACTAAAAGCGTTCAATCGCATTAAACACACACAGCACCATGATAACTGTCAAGAAACAAAAAATTGTGCTTGAAACATCACGAAATTTTACGATGTTGAATTTCCCCCCCCCCCCCCCCCCCCCCGGGGCCGGCAGTGGACAAACATGAGGACGAAAAAGGTTCTGGTATAGTCACCCAAGTCAGAGAAATATGTTGATAAAGACAGGCTGTAGTCAGAGACCAGCTGTTGTCAGTGACCAGCTGTAGTCAGAGACCAGCTGTTGTCAGAGACCAGCTGTTGTCAGAGACTTACGGAAAAAAAACCAAAACTCCTAGAAACGAGATCCCTACGTCACAAAGTCATGACACCAAGCTGACGTATGCATCAACATACACGCATGCAAGAACATGCACGCATTCATCAACATAAAACGCATTCATCAACATACACGAATACACGAACGGCATAATTACAGTAATAAACAAACACTGAATCAAAACACACACGTGCATCAACGTACACACATTCATAAACAGCATGACAAACTTTCACTCACAACTCTTAGACCAACACACACCTACACCACCTACCCCTAAAACAACACACACACACCTACACCACCAAACACCTACACCAACACACACACACACATATACCTACACCACCATACACCCAATCATCAAACATATACATACACACATCTACACCACCATAAACCTCAACCACCAAACATACACACCTACACCCCCATAACCTACACCACCAAAAATACACACATACACACCTACACCACCATAAACTACACCACCAAACATACAACATACACACCTACACCACCATAACCTACACCACCAAACATACAAACATACACACCTACACCACCATAACTACACCACCAAACATACACACCTACACCACCATAACATACACCACCAAACATACACACACACACACACATCAGTGTCTTCAGACTTAAAGTAAATCCTTTTTTTATTTAATTATATGTATACCTCCCCCTCCCCCGGAGACATGGATAAATGGATCATAAATGGATGGTTGTTTGTACTGATAGGTGGAAAAGTAATGGGTTAAGTAGAATGCTCAGAATAACTTTACGATGAAAATTTTTCCCCCAGACTCCTAACCCGGTGCGTACATTTTTTACATAATCCATATTACGATTCACTCAGATTAACTTTATTATTATTATATTTTAATAATGTCATTTAGGCGCCAGATTAAAATCTTTTGTGGGCCGGATTCTTTCCGCGAGCCCGTAATTAAACATCTGTGGCATAAATGGAAGGATATATTTATTTATTTTATTTTTTTTTCTTCTTTTTTGGGGGGGAGGGTAAGGGTGGGGGGATGGGAAATAATACTGAGGTATTTGATCTTGTAATTAATTCATTGCCCTTAGTGGCAACATTAAATTTCAAAACAGATATTAGAACAACGCGTATGCATGGCCTACATAGTATTACAATAATAATAACATTACAATAATATTGTCTGTTCATCCTTCCTAAGCAATATGTCACTGTCTGTTGACAAGCTGTTAGTGAACTACGATATCACATAGGCCTCCACGTGAAGTTTGTGCTATGTACCCCCATATGATTATTCCCTAATCATTTTGATAAACAAAAAATTTACCTTAACCCCTTTGACGCCCCCCCCCCAAACCCACACACATTATTTTCCCATTTCTTAACCCAGAGATCATCCCCGTTGTATTTTTCCCACCAGCTACTTCTATGACTTAATCCTCCCACTTTGAAAAATTCACTTACCTCTCACTACTTTTAATCTCCAACACAGATCCCCTTGTGAATCACACCACAACGTGTCGTCGTATAATTATAATCCAGTCCCACCATCCTAACGCGCTGGTCCCGTGTGTCCCGAGTTAGATGACACCAGCATCACTAGCGGCGTCTTCATTACTTTGAAAAACGGCCCCCTAAGTCTGATATCTACAGATCTGTGTATGATTTTGTTGCAGACGTGTCTTAGACGGTCCGTTCATTCTTCTTCCCGGTGGAATCACGCGATCGCTACGCTACACAGGACAACCGTTTCGAACCAGCAGCTCCCAGGAGAGAAGCTTAAAATAGGCCGTGTCGTTTTTTTTTGTGTACGGGCCATTGCCAAAGTGGGAAAGCGAGTTTCTACAGTTCGTCCTAATTGTTAGGGGCACAAATGAAACAAGTCGACAGGCCTCTACGTTAAAATACACAGTTGACATTTTTTTTTTTAAATGGTGTGTCGATAGATTTAATTGGCCGTGGAAGGCAAAGGAGTTGATATTGTTGTTATTGGATTTGGTTTTGTGGGCGAAGGAAGGGGCCCCCAAGCAGGGGGAAGGGGGGCAGGTTTATAGCCAGAACAGTGGCGTAACTAGGGTTGGTATCACCAGGTGCGGTAAATTCATGGTGTCACCCCCCCCCTTTTTTTTTTCCACCGACTTCCTCTATGGATTTCGTCTTGTTAAAATAAGTCCACAGTATACCAATGACAAGAACAAAAACAAATTAATTGAATGTCAGGAGGTAAATGTATTTGAGAACTGTAACTACTTTAAGGTATAGTTATTTTACATTAAATTTACTTTATTTAAAATTTTCCTTTCCTCATCTTCAAATCAGTAAACCTTTCAAACACTTGATCAAAATCAATAACCTTCACCGTATCACTTTCAATTGATAGTAGAGCCGGATCAGATAGCCTTGACTGTCCTATGTTGGATTGTAAATAGTTCTTGATAAGCCTTAGTTTTGAAAACCCCCGCTCACATGAAGCCACAGACACACAGATGGTAAGAAACAATTGAAGGCTTGGCGAGAATATTGGAAGAGATTCTAGGAAGTCCCATTCAGCTTTGAATTTCAAAACATTAAATACTGACCAGTCCATGACTTTGTGAAATTCAACATCAGCTGACTTTAGGTGTCTTCCAAGCCTTGGTATTTCCTGTAAAAGTTCATCTTCTGATAACTCATCATAGATGGAGATTAATTTTGACGCGAACACCAATAACTCTCCTTCACTTGCTGACAGCAGATTCTTGGGTTGAAGAGCCCCAAACATATCTGCCACGTACTTGATCGCTGATCTGGAGTTCAGAATGAAAGCGGCCAATACACTCCAGCATCTCCCTACTGTTTTCTTCTCGCAGAGGCAGAGAGAGTCCAGCATCTAGTACTGTTTTCTTCTCGCAGAGACAGAGAGAGTCCAGCATCTAGTACTGTTTTCTTCTCGCAGAGACAGAGAGAGTCCAGCATCTAGTACTGTTTTCTTCTCGCAGAGACAGAGAGAGTCCAGCATCTAGTACTGTTTTCTTCTCGCAGAGACAGAGAGAGTCCAGCATCTAGTACTGTTTTCTTCTCGCAGAGACAGAGAGAGTCCAGCATCTAGTACTGTTTTCTTCTCGCAGAGACAGAGAGAGTCCAGCATCTAGTATTGTTCTCCAGTCATTCTCTTCTTAAACATTAATCTTCTCTCTACCGAAATTGCATATTGGTCTTATTTTAAAAGTGCCTTTTCAATAGCAGGTTCCAGGTTTCACCAAGGGACAGCGCTTCTCGTGAAGGAACAATCTTAAGGCTTTTAGTTGTGTCCCCTCTTTGCTAATGGTAAAGCCTTTAGTCTGCAGATATGGCTGTGTAAGATTAACTTCCTCGAGTAGATCAGCTCAAAGGTAAAGGTAGCAGATAAACGTGAAATCACAGAGAGCATGTAAAAGACCTTGTGCTGTACCTCATTTAACCAAATTTTAAAAGAGGTCACATAGAGCTGCCATCGCCACCACACTTTCATCAAACTTATCTTTACTGTTTACACTTATAACAGCAGCAGGATGAACACTCCAACGTGCTGTTGGCAGTCTTCTAGCCGACATTCCAGTGATGATTCCGGTGTGTTCAATTTAAACATCTCGTCAATGAGTAGATGCAGCAAAGAAGGAAAATATTCTCTCAAGAGAATCGAGAAATATAAAGAGTGTCCCTCACTAAAGTCACCGAACACTTCAATCGACTATGAAACATGGTCAAAAAATGTGTTTATCTGACCCAAGTATAAGGGCACCTCGTTTCTGACGCATCAAGCTTGATCTCTCAATAAAGTATTCGTTAAATGTGTGGAACATTGACGTGTGATCGGTTATCCTTGTATGAAATTCGGTTAGACCGAGCAGTGTGTACTGTGTTAGACCGAGCAGTGTGTACTGTGTTAGACCGAGCAGTGTGTACTGTGTTAGACCGAGCAGTGTGTACTGTGTTAGACCGAGCAGTGTGTACTGTGTTAGACCGAGCAGTGTGTACTTTGTTAGACCGAGCAGTGTGTACTCTGTAAATATGCAATTTTTCAATTTGGTGTCACCCCCCTCAGATGGTGTGACCCTGTGCGGTCCGCACTCCCCCCTCGTAGCTACGCCACTGAGCCAGAGCTGTAGATACTTGAAGTTTGGAGGATTTTAAAAACAAAAGTATTTCTATTACTTCGACGGTGTTTTTAATGATGCCAATAACTTATAATTAAAAAATTTCATGTGTCATTTTAATTTCAATTTTTTGGTCATAATTTTAACGTCCATTTCAGAGTTATCTGAAACTCAATAAAAAAATAATAATTTGCGCTATTTCTATTTTCTGTAAAAAAAAAATTATTAGTGTCTACATAGCATTTTTTTTTTCTTTTCCCTGAATCCGGTTAAATCTACTTTGTTCTTTTATATATATTATTGAGGGGATGTCTAAAGAACAGAATCTAAGATTTGATGAGTCAATTACATCAGTTCGCTCTCTTTTTAACAGTTTATCATAGATAAAAGAGTGGTACAAGGTTTGGAGTGAAACAGAATATAGTGTCAATTGTACACATTGGAATAATCTTAACTAATTGATAGTACAAATCCAAGCGTCCATCAGTCATTTGCGCTCATTACGCTCCGGTGTGGCAGTGATGTGTGGACCACATATGCCAGCCATGAGCGGAAACTCAACAGCTTCCACCAAAGATGTCTGCGTCGCTTTTAACGCATTCGATGGCAGGACAAGGTGCCTTACACATAGGTGTTTAGAACGTGCCCAAAAAATAGCATATTCTCCACTCTCAGAAAGAGGTGCCTTCGCTGGTTAGGCCCTGTAAGGAGAATGGAGGAAGGCCGTATTCTAAGGGATCTGATGTAGGGAAAGTTGACAGAATGGGCAAGACTTACTGGACGGCCGCAGCTGTGATTTAAAGACGTTTGAAAAAGGAACGGAGCATGAGAGAAGCCAACATAGAAATCTATGAATCGGAGATCATCGCTGAGCAACGTTCCAGCGGGCAAGCAGCCGTGTATGAAGGAGTAAAAAGTGCGGAAGATGCGCGAAACGAAACCCTTGCGACAAAAAGAGCCTTACGGAAGGACAAATTTAACCAGGAGTCAAGGTTCTCCTGCGAGAAATGCCGGCAAGACTGCCATTCCAGGTTCGGCCAATCGAGCCATTTGATGAAGTGTCCATAGTTACTCCATCGTGTCGCGAAAACGGAAGAATGCCACGGTATAAACAAATTATGGGTCTAATACAGGCTGATGTCTTCAAATAATGGAAATATTCCCTCGAAAAATAAATGGTTGTCCATGGATTCACCTAGAATGCTTTCACCAAGTACGGGCAAAGAAAACTGTATAAAGAAAATCTTTCTACTCAATGGTTTAGAGAATTCATAGCCATTTTTTTAACGCGACGGCAAGATCTGACCTTTCTATGATTATAACATTAGTATATGCAGACCTAGTACCGCCCGTGTCGAAAAAAGATTCCCCTTTCAAACCCCCCCCCCCCTTTTCCCGGGGCCACACACACACACTTATTATTTTACATCAAGAATAAAAAATCTACATTTGGCAGAAAATGCCCCACCTTTATATAAAGAAACAAAATTCCCTACGGGACCATACTTTTCCAACGGCTCTGGTGGCATTGTATTCAAAATGTGGACAGCGTCATACATTCTTCCATTTCTAGGAGAAGCTTTTTGCAATTCTTTACAGTATCTGTTTTCGCATGGAGGCGGATGCCAAACTAGCCAACTGTGTCTTCCGGAGACATATTTTTATTGCTAGGCTCGATGTATCTATTGAAGGGTGGAGGTGCTGGTCCTCGCTCGGTAGGTGATTGAAAGATGCAATTAGGTATAGTCTTAGAGCGTTTCCATTATGTTTGATATAGTTCTAATTTAAGATTGTTATTGCGCTATTTGGAGGGAGGGCGCTCGACAAGGCTAATATGTATCAAATTTGTTGTTTAAATATCTTTAGGAGCGGGATAGTTGATAAACAAACGACCCCCATCGCCTCCTCCCTCTCCCCCGCCCCCAAACCCGGCAATAAATCTTGACAAAAGAACATCTGGATGTCCGCTATTGATCAACGCAAAGCCTAACCCAGCAGCCGAAATTTCAAATGCTTCATCACGTCTGAGCTGATGTGTTGACTACATGTCAAATATGCCATCCCCGATTCGGGTTTTCTTATCGTGGAGATAAGCCTCTCATAATGCTATCGACATGGGGGGGGGGGGGGGCCGAAAAAATTTCAATAACACAACCGAATAGAGCTTTACCTTATTATTCTCTACACTTCGTGTGTTTCGATTATTCTCATACATTTACTCTGCAAAACAACATTATAACTGATTAAGAAATAGAATGCTGTCTCCCAAATAGATGATATGGTTTCAGTAACAAGAATATATATATACTAGATATAGCCCGCCAAACATTGGCGACAGAAATGCGTGTACTTCCCATCTAGTACAATTATTTTTAAAAAACATGAAATTAAGTAACGCACATTTAGGAATCCCAAATTCCCCCGTGATACGTCACTGCGTACTTTTTATTTCACGCACATGAACTGTATTAAATATTCTGATGACCAGACCACTTATAAACCGAATATTTTTTTACACCATACTTAAATGGAGACGATTTTATTTTCCGAAAAGAAAATATTACGCGCCAAATTATATTTTGCCCTCTATTGAACTCATTATTGAACCATACTTTCTTTCAAACATATAGAATTATTTGAAATATACTCTCAATACCAAATTCGCTGATTAGGAAGCAGCCGGAAATGGAAGCAGTCCACGAGTCACACCAGAAGCGGATATATATTAGATATATATATATATATAAAGAGAGAGAGAGAGGGCAGAGGGAGAGAGAGAGGGGGAGAGGGAGAGAGAGAAAGGGGGAAAGGGAGCGAGAGAGAGGGGGGAGAGGGAGATGGAGAGAGAGAGAGGGAGAGAGAGAGAGGGGGGACAGGGAGAGAGAGAGGGAGGGAGAGAGAGAGAGAGGGAGGGAGAGAGAGAGGGAGGGAGAGAGAGAGGGAGGGAGAAATATACTTGGCCTTTAATAAGCAATGTACTTAGCACTTTTTAATTTTGCAACTTGTAAACATGGGATGTATAATTAGTTCAACGACGTCATGCAAAACTTTCAGATTTGCCTTGTTTGAAAACAAACAAACAACACTAAAAGCAAAGTGTGTAGTATGGTGACCTTCAAAACGGGTGAGAGTCCCACTCCAGCTTCGCGAGGGACGGCTTGACCTCCGCGAGATTCTCTGAGATAGGACCAGGTATTACCATAAGTAAACGAGATGACAGCAATCTTATCTTACTTTCAAACTAGAAGAGTTCGTTTTGGGGGACGGGGGTGGTTTGGATTAGGGGTTTGGGGGGGGGGGGGGAGTTAAAGAAACTTTAGAAAAATAAAACTATTCAGGTTAAGGGTACGATTCTCTTGAAAGTGGTGGGGTGGGGGGGCTGCAATGCAATTTTTATTACTCTGAAATGAAATATAATGATTTTAGCGATTTTTTGTTTACCCCCTTGCCTTTTGACTAAGATCCATGTGTAGTATATATATTCTATTTGTCCACCAGGTTACCAAACCTGTTTGTGTGGCTCGTGAGATATATAGCTGCTTTGTGTCTGGTCATAGCCGGTGGCTTAATGAGGGAGCCGCAAGGACAATGGACCCCCCACCCCAAGGGCAGACTTTGAAGGGATTACACCCCTTCCCCCAGTAGTGCAGTATATCTAGGGAGGGATGCCCAAAAAAAAAATTAAATTAAAAAAAAAAATTAAAAAAATTAAGCAGACCAAAAATATTTAAATAACTACAGCGAATATTCCAATACTTCAGACATTATTTCAACATGATTTTAACATAATTGAACTATCCACCTGTTGTCTCGCAGCTATCATTCAGGTGCAAAAAAAAATATGTTAAGCGGTGTGATCCCTTACTTTAACCACACAACACGACAAATACATGACTGCACTTGATCTTTCAATGTTACTGTCGGTGATTGGCAGTTAATGCATTGATCAATGACATTTTCTTTTTCTAAGTTGAAGAAATACTTAAGAGGGCAGACGCGGGCTGACAGACCTGGACAGCGAAACCCATAGGACACGTGTTGACACAGAATGATCTCAGATACTGTTGCCGTTTGGTCGGAACAAGTTACCCTACTTCAGCGGTTCTCAACCTGTGGGTCGCGACCCCTTAAATTTTGACCTCTCTACCGAACCATTTGTTAAATATTGGCCACTCTACCGAACCAGCCATTACATTTTAACCACTCTACCGTACCAGTTGTTAAACTTATAACCCCTCTACCGAACCAGTTGTTAAATATTGACTACTCTATCGAACCAGAAGCTAAAAATTGACCACTCTATCGAAACAGTTGTTAAATAGTGACTACTCTATACCGAACCAGTGTTACAAATGTCAAAACAATATTTTTAAAAAAAGAACAATATCTGCATTTTCATTGACGTATTTTCCATAACTGACAAGTACCGAACTGGTAATTGCCTGAAAGGCAGCACACTGCTACTAGGACTGACTCACCATTTCAGCTCTGGAGTAAAATACAAAATGGCTGAATGAGTGCACGTAGGTAGTAGATCCATTGACAAGCAAGCTGACTGAATGACTGCACGTAGGTAGCAGACCGATTTACAGTAAGCTGACTGAATGAGTGCACGTGGGTAGTAGACCCATTGACAAGTAAGCTGACTGAATGACTGCACGTAGGTAGTCGTCCCACCGGCAGTAAGATCTCGTTTATTCCCGCTCCTTTGTTTAACTTGTATATTTTATCTCGTGGTTGGAGACCAGATAGTGGTCGGTGCAAGCCGTGAATGAACACACACCACTAAGAGACTTTTTGTTAACATGTCTTTACGTTGTTAAATTTATTTTTTTTTAATGAGAAATTTGACGCATTTTTGATCTTTCGCGTCAGTTCACACGATCAAATTTCGCATCAAATTGTCGTATGAACGCACTATTTTGTGCGTGGTTTCTTTTTGGGCGGGAATTTGATCAAGTAGTAATTTGAAAGTTGTGACAAGGCTTCATACATGAATTGCATCAAATGCTTGAAGGAAAAGTTGATCGTGTGAACCGACCCTTAGGGGAATCATTCGATTCAAACTGTCGGTCTTTCATGCTTCCCCCCCCCCCAACCCAACCTCCTCAAACCCGACGCCTGGCTCACCAAGTTCCGCAATCTTAAAACAATTTGACAACGACAGTTTGTGTTTCGTGTCTTGTGATAGTTTAAAAAAAAATGAATGCACCACTGGGAGACTCTTAAAGTAAAATCAACCACCAAACGCTTTGACCAGGGGTCACCAAACCAATTTTTCGTCCTTTTTCCCACAGCTTTCGTTCTGGCCTGCAAGTATTGCACAGAATGATTATCCGGTCCGCGCTCGTCATTTTTTCCCCGTTTTCTGGCGCGCCGTGAAAAAAGTTTGGTGACCCCCGTGGTTTAGACTATACTTTGTTTGTATGTTGTTGCTTTCGAACTTGGCAACGAAAAAGAAAGTATGATCATAAACCTATGCACGTGTCAGACAGATGTCGAGAGATTAAAATATGCGCATTAAAATTTTTGTACTTATTTGGGCGAAAATTAGAGGGGGTGTGGGGGCGGCAAAATCGAGGGCGGCGGAGACTAGGGCGTGGAATGCACACACAATTTAAAAACAAATTAAAACATGGCTCATTGGTTAAAATGTGGCTTTGTGTGGAGCCTGTGGGCGCCCTTGGGAGTCGGTACCATTCGATTTCTCTTACAGTGGCTTCTATTGATTTTAATAGCTCCACTCAAATAGTTAATACGTTTTATTTTAGAAGCACGGTGAAAGAAAGAAATTTACATTTGTCTTGCAATATGCTTATTTTTTTCTTTCAAAAAATAAAAAGTAACATAATATTTGATTTCTTTTGGGCGTTGTTTATATTTTATAACTAAGTTTATGTTTATATTTCAGACAAATATGGAAGTCGAGTTCTTGTGCTTTTTATTTAAATTTTCACCCACGCCATGTTTACTTGGCTGACCTAACAACTGTTCTAAGTTCTAAGTATATGTTAATCAAGATACTTTAAAATCAAAACAAAAATTATCACATATCAACTCGTTCAGCACTGACGTTGATTCTGTCACCGATGATTCTAAAAATGCAGTCTTTGAGGGTACTGCTCCTAGGCGACATCTTTTCTCTCCCGGCTGCGGTGTGAGCTAGCCTATTAGAGGGCGTCTGTAAAACACCTACGCATCTCCCCAGGGGGTGGGGGGAAGGGGGAACATTAGAGACGTAAAATATATTCACCCCAGCCCAAGAAAGTGTGAAAGCAAAACCCCGGTCGGCCAGGCGTTCCTTCTCTGGTGCCGACTACTCGCATAGACAATCGAGTGGAAGGATGGGTGAGGCTGTCTCAGGGGCGGAAAGCTGCCGGCGTGCCGCTTCGCGGCCCGACTGGAATAAAGACAACAGGGGGGAGTGGTTGAATGCCGGTTTGAAGTAACGGGGGGGGGGGGTGCGCTGGTAAAGACTTCATGAGCTTCGGCTCGATAGTTTGCTGATTTTCTTAAGTAGATTAGATTAGCACTGACGTTGCACGAGGGTTGATTTATCAGGCCAACTATTTCAGCCGCTTTGAATCTGCTTCTTGTGACGTCCGTTACCTGTCAGTGCGTAAGTGTAGCCACAGGCACATTGGTCATACGTAGAAGAAATAACAATCTAAACATTGCTTCTTCTATTGCAAAATGAAAGTGTATTTTTGTTAATTCTCTGTAGGCTGCGACTATTCGTACCCAGGTACCAGAAGTGAGAGGTTGGGTTTAAAAAAATATTTAAAATATTATTGTTGGGTTTGTATGACAAAATGAGGCATCAAATCAAAGATAATTGAATGGACTATACGAGTCTAATGGGACCCAGGTGCGAATGGCGGCGCTGCTTGTCCGGTCCATTTTCGGATGTCATTTGTGGTAGTTTATTTTAGTTTACAAACATATAGTCCATTCAATTATCTTTCATTTGATACCTTCTTTTGTCTTACAAACCAAACAATAATATATTTAATATTTTTATTTTTAATCCCAATGTCTTCTTCTGGTACCCGGACGCGAATAGCCACTTCGTTCTTTATATTCATGGACTATATGAGTTGAATATATGAGATTGTTAGCAAAAATCAATACAATAGTATAAGTTACATGTAGGCCTACCCTCAACAGGATGATGTAATTTGAGTTGTGTAATCTTCTTTGATTCTAGTTTTTAATGTGGTGATCTCATCAGACGTAATACATCAGAGGTATGACATCAGAGTTAATACATCAGAGAAATGACATCAGAGGTATGACATCAGAGGTATGACATCAGAGGTAATACATCAGAGGAATGACATCAGAGGATGACATCAGAGGAATGACATCAGAGGAATGACATCAGAGGTATGGCATCAGAGGTATGACATCAGAGGTATGACATCAGAGGTATGACATCAGAGGTATGACATCAGAGGTATGGCATCAGAGGTATGGCATCAGATGTATGACATCAGAGGTATGACATCAGACGTATGACATCAGAAGTATGACATCAGAGGAATGACATCAGAGGAATGACATCAGAGGAATGACATCAGAGGAATGACATCAGAGGTATGACATCAGAGGTAATACATCTGAGGTATGACATCAGATATATGACATCAGAGGTATGACATCAGATGAATGACATCAGAGATATGACATCAGAGGTATGACATCAGAGGTGTCACACGGTGACTGTTACTGTGTCACTGGTTGACTTACTGGGGCGGGACAGGAGAGAGCTCCATTGTTAGGGTAACGTTTAGGCCACGACGGACTGGGTCGGGGTACAAGACAGGGCTCCATTGTTAGGGTGACTTATAGGATGGACTTAACTTGCTGTAGTTTTGGGACATAGATACTTAACGATTGAGGTTAACGACGGAAATTCCTAATTGACCTGAAATTAGAAGGCATTGATAATTTGGGTTAACGACGGAAATTCCTAATTGACTGGAAATTATAGGGGTCAGGAATGTGTTGATAGAGAGCATTCTTGGACCAACTAAGAAGTTTGGGTAGGAACGAAGGGTATAAGTAAGGACATCTAATTCTGTAGATTGACTGAGCACTACGGCCCACACCTGAGACTTCTCTCGTGAGAGCTCAGACACATAGACTTACCTTGTACCAGCCTTGCCACAGTATCAACATAGAACAGTATCAACATAGAGAGGAAAAGCCACCTTTTAGTGTCGTTGACTGTCATCACAAACTCGTGACGGTGTGCAGATTCCAGTACAGAGAGAGAACGAGAGACGCTAACAATCACGACCATAGGGCAGATTCACGCTGTAGTGGGACAGTCTTGCAAGACTCCACTTCGTCGTATGGTAGCGTTTCGCTTGTATGATTCAGAGTTGTTCAATATTGAGAATCACTATTATAATGTCATTTTAGTAATTATATATGTACGAAAATCATCCTATTATTTCAAAGTGTATTTCTTCATAGCGCATGCTATTATTTTATGTATATCGAATATTTCTTTGTTTAGTATATTTAAAGAATAAATTAGCATTAGTCATTTTACGTTATATTGAAGACTTTGTTTATTGTATAGTTATTGTGTTTCCTTGGACACATCAAAACAAGGTGGTGTCAGAGGTGTTGTAGAATATAGACCAAGGGTCACTTAGCATAGGGAGCTCGTGACAAGAGGTATGGCGTCAGAGGTATGACATCAGAGGTATGACATCAGAAGTATGACATCAGAGGTATGGCATCAGAGGTATGACATCAGAGGTATGACATCAGAGGTATGACATCAGAGGTATGGCATCATAGGTATGACATCAGAGGTATGACATCAGAGGTATGACATCAGAGGAATGAATCAGAGGAATGACATCAGAGGTATTGCATCAGCTGCATGACATCAGACGAATGACATCAGAGATATGACATCGGAGATATGACATCAGAGATATGACATCAGAGATATGACATCAGAGATATGACATCAGAGATATGACATCAGATGTATGGCATCAGCTGTATGACATCAGATGAATGACATCAGACGTATGACATCACAGATAGACCTGGTTCAAGGATATCGGCTGATTTATTTTTCTAATTAAATTGTAGGATACGTATTTTTTAGTGTGCTGTTCCTTGTTCCTGCATGTTCAAAGTACTTCAACATCACTAAGTTAGTAGACTAGTTTAGACTTGAAATGAGATGAATCTCTTATATTATACATATATTACACTTCTGGTATGACTCGTGGATGGCGTCCTAATTTACTGCTTCCATTTTCGGCTCAATAATGAGTTCAATAGCGCGCAAAGTATAACTCCCGATAACTACGCTTAATGATAATTTTTTTTTTTTACATAACGCAACTGCGTTTGGCGCGTAATATTTTCTTTTTAAAAAAAATTGAAATCGTCTCAAAGTATGGTATAAAAAATATTCGTTTTAAAAAAGGGTAGGGACATCAGATTATTTAATATAGTTCATGGGCGTGAAATACAACTTGTGCAGTGATGTATCAAAGGGGGAAGGGGTGTAGCAAAAACTGGGACTCTTAAATGTGCGTTACTTGAGTTCTTGTTTTTGTCAATTATAACTTTGGTAGATGAAAAGTTCACGCATTGCTGCCGCCAATGTTTGGCGGGCTATAACTAGTAATGAGTATTTCGCCAGCAGATGGCGGCAGCGTAGTCAAAATAATCTCTAACAAAAAGGCGGGCTGCAAAGTTTGATTATTTGATTTCGACGCCTTGTTAGGGATGGGTTATTGTTTTTGCTTTTTTTTTAATTCTTTCTGATGCCTGTAAAAGACAAATATAAACATAATTAATTTTTTAATTATTTTTTCAAACTTTAAACAGTTGTACTTTTTTTTTTTTTTTTTTTAGAGTTTCAATACACGCGAGAGATAAGGTTACCTGAAAATGTGATTCCTGCTTTCAGGCACTGTGTAGGTTACTCCAAAAAGCATCAATTTGATAGCGGTGAAAAACTAGACCAACTTGTTTTCTCTAAATATAATATTATAATTTCATTGAAACAGAACCTCCTACGCAAACACACTTTTTTTTAAAAAAATCGAAATCCCTTTAAAACGAGCGTTATCCTTTGTACTTGTTGAAATTACTTTAAAAGAAGAGTTATCCTTTGCAGTTGCCGAAATTACTTTAAAACAAGAGTTATCCTTTGTAATTGAGGAAATTACTTTAAAACGAGGGTTACCCTTTACAAGTTTACAACTAACTAAGTTTAAAACAAGAGTTATCCTTTGTAATTGACGTAATTACTTTAAACGAGGGTTACCCTTTACAAGTTTACAACTTACTAAGTTGTTAAAAAAAGTCGGCGGATGGGGGGTTGATGGAGAATAATCCCAGTGGCGGAATATTGAATAATGAGATTGTTCTAATGACCTTTTTACGCCAATGGAATATCCAGTCTTGTATTGATCATCTGTCAACCGTTTCCAGGGGTGTTTCATCATCATGAACACATCGGGAAAGTACACGTCTATTTCGCTACACACAACCCATGAACTTTTATATAAAAAAAATTTTGGACGAAGATTTACGTCATCTTATCAAATAGCCCACCCTCCCCCCAAAACACGTTCACATTTTCAACACCCTGTCCATGTCTACGAACATCCCAGCCATTCATCATTGGGACCATACGTCATCTGTCCACGGACCGTCCGCCGTATTTAGTCTTCAGCAGCGTCGCGGAAACCATCCATAACATTTGTAAACATGGGCGGCTCCAAACGATGACGTTGAACTCTATATTTATAAGTTCCATCAGTACATAATTAGTTCTATTTCTATATATTTAGTTCTATCTCTATATAATTAGTTATATATCTATATAATCAGTTCTATCTGTATATAATTAGTTCTATCTATATATAATTTGTTCTATCTCTATATAATTAGTTATACCTCTATATAATTAGTTCTATCTCTATATAATTATTTCTATCTCTATATAAAGTTATATCTCTATATAATTAGTTCTACTTCTATATAATTAGTTCTATGTGTGTATAATTAATTCTTTACACTCAATATTCAAAAACATAACGTCAGTAATTTGTAGCATTCTGTATTTAAATATATATATATATGCTTATAAAAATATGAGATTGCGTGATTGAAACCTGATTAAATCAATAAATTACCACGGCAAGGGCAGCCTGACATGAAATAGCGTCATAAAATAGCATGGCTACGTTATGTAACCTGACAGGGCATAGCGTCATATCAAAACATGGCTACGTTATGTAACCTAACACAGCATAGCGTCATAACAAAACATGGCTACGTGATGTAACGTGACACAGCATAGCGTCATAACAAAACATGGCTACGTGATGTAACCTAACACAGCATAGCGTCATAACAAAACATGGCTACGTGATGCAACGTGACACAGCATAGCGTCATAAAAAACATGGCTACGTGATGTAACCTCCGGCCTTACCAACGTTACACGTGTACATTAAAGTTGGTGTGGCGTTAGATTGTAGGATGGATGGGGTCATGGATGAATGGCCGAGTTGACTGGAAGAATGACGTGATTCATAAATGGATGGGCTGATGGTGGCGGGGGGTGGATATACTTATTGCTGGATGGACGGACTGATGGGTGGATGGACGGACTGATGGGTGGATTGACGGACTGATGGGTGGATGGACGGACTGATGGGTGGATGGACGGTCTGATGGGTGAATGGACGGACTGATGGGAGGATGGATGGACTGATGTGTGGATGGACGGACTGATTGGTGGATGGACGGACTGATGGGTGGATGGACGGACTGATGGGTGGATGGACGGACTGATGGGTGGATGGATGGACTGATGGGTGGGTGGATGGATGGACTGATGGGTGGATGGACGGACTGATGGGTGGATGGATGGAGAGAATACCTAGTTATGCAAAAGGTCATACAATTCCAGGTATTTAATATATGTTATGGGGTGGAGGAGGCATAAACCCTTTATCCGAACTACTCCAAAAAACTACAATAAAAAAAATGAAGAATCAGATTTACCTTGTTCTATGGGAATAAGCGGGGGAGACAGCAACCATGTTAGGTAAAAGGAAATGAGCAAAACAAAGTATGGGGGGGGGGGGGGACCTGGGAGGGGCGGGGGGTGATGCCGCGACAAAAAAAAGAACGTGTCGGTAAGAAGCCTCCTTGTATGTTTGTAAACGGTTCGATCAGTAACGGAAAAACCAAACTATGGACAGTAAACTAATTTGACATGGTCATTCCCCTTAACCTACAGTTTGTGACTGGAAAGTTCGGCCATGATACTCTTATCCATAAAAGCGGTCATTTAATTTTTTTTTAATATAAAAATTTAGAAAAAAAAGAGTAAAATGTTGTTAAAGTAGTTACACATTGAATGACTTCGCGTGAATTTCAAGTTAAGCGATTTTTGGTGTGTACATTTTTGTTTAGCATTTTTATGTGCTTTCCAAAGATATTACATTAGAACAGCGGTTCTCAACCTGTGGGTCGCGACCCCTTTGGGGGTCGAACGACCCTTCCACAGGGGCTGCCTAAGACCATCGGAACACACATATACCATACAGTTATGGAGTAGCAAAGAATATAATTTTGTGGTTGGGGGTCGCCACAACATGAGGAAATTTGTTAAAGGGTTGCGGCATTAGAAAGGTTGAGAACCACTGCATTAGAATTATTACATAGTTCATGGGCGTGCATAAAGGGTTCTTTGGAGTGCCAAGCTGGTAAACTTTATTTTATAGATGTGTGTGTGGAAGGGAAAATCGTAAGTCTGTGATTTAGCCCCAAATCAGCATTTAGTACAACTACGCCCCTGACTGGTTGGGTTTATTTATGAGGATATAAATGTTTCAAAGGCATCATTTGTTACACACGGAACAATGACGTCATTGACACTTTTTAAATTAAATTATTTACGTATTGAAAATTCACTATACGCTTCTTAAATTCCAAACACAGAAAGTTTATGTCGATATTTTTTTTTACTGATGTCAGCTATTGACTGGGTAGTGTTAGAGTAACTTAAAGATGTCCTTTTTATATTTCCTATGTTTCTATAAGTCTCTGTCTTTCTTATGTTCCTATAAGTCTCTATGTTTCTTATGTTCCTATAAGTCTCTATGTTTCTTATGTTCCTATAAGTCTCTATGTTTCTATAAGTCTCTATGTTTCTTATGTTCCTATAAGTCTCTATGTTTCTATAAGTCTCTATGTTTCTTATGTTCCTATAAGTCTCTATGTTTCTTATGTTCCTATAAGTCTCTATGTTTCTATAAGTCTCTATATTCCTATAAGTCTCTATGTTTCTATAAGTCTCTATATTCCTATAAGTCTCTATGTGTCTTATGTTCCTATAAGTCTTTATGTTTCCTATGTTCCTATAAGTCTTTATGTTTCTTATGTTCCTATAAGTCTCTATGTTTCTTATGTTCCTATAAGTCTCTATGTTTCTTTTGTTCCTATAAGTCTCTATGTTTCTTATGTTTCTATAAGTCTTTATGTTTCTTATTTTCCTATAAGTCTCTATGTTTCTTTTGTTCCTATAAGTCTCTATGTTTCTTATGTTCCTATAAGTCTCTATGTTTCTATAAGTCTCTATGTTTCTTATGTTTCTATAAGTCTCTATGTTTCTTATGTTTCTATAAGTCTCTATGTTTCTATAAGTCTCTATGTTTCTTATGTTTCTATAAGTCTCTATGTTTCTATAAGTCTCTATGTTTCTTATGTTTCTATAAGTCTCTATTTTCTTATGTTTCTATAAGTCTCTATGTTTCTTATGTTTCTATAAGTCTCTATGTTTCTATAAGTCTCTATGTTTCTTATGTTTCTATAAGTCTCTATGTTTCTATAAGTCTCTATGTTTCTATAAGTCTCTATGTTTCTTATGTTTCTATAAGTCTCTATGTTTCTATAAGTCTCTATGTTTCTATAAGTCTCTATGTTTCTACAAGTCTCTATGTTTCTATAAGTCTCTATGTTTCTATAAGTCTTTATGTTTCTATAAGTCTCTATGTTTCTAAAAGTCTCTATGTTTCTATAAGTCTCTATGTTTCTAAAAGTCTCTATGTTTCTATAAGTCTCTATGTTTCTATAAGTCTCTATGTTTCTATAAGTCTCTATGTTTCTATAAGTCTCTATGTTTCTTATGTTTCTATAAGTCTCTATGTTTCTATAAGTCTCTATGTTTCTATAAGTCTCTATGTTTCTATAAGTCTCTATGTTTCTATAAGTCTCTATGTTTCTATAAGTCTCTATGTTTCTATAAGTCTCTATGTTTCTATAAGTCTCTATGTTTCTATAAGTCTCTATGTTTCTATAAGTCTCTATGTTTCTATAAGTCTCTATGTTTCTTATGTTTCTATAAGTCTCTATGTTTCTTATGTTTCTATGTCTCTATGTTTCTTATGTTTCTATAAGTCTCTATGTTTCTATAAGTCTCTATGTTTCTATAAGTCTCTATGTTTCTTATATTCCTATGAGTCTCTATGTTTCGTATGTTCCTATAAGTCTCTATGTTCCTATAAGTCTCTATGTTTCTATAAGTCTCTATGTTCCTATAAGTCTCTATGTTTCTATAAGTCTTTATGTTTCTTATGTTCCTATGAGTCTCTATGTTTCTTAAGTTCCCGTAAGTCTCTATGTTTCTTAAGTTCCCGTAAGTCTCTATGTTTCTTATGTTCCCGTTTAGAAATCAGATTAAAAGATCCAAATGAGTGTAGCAGGTTCTAGTAGGTATTTTCCTTCTAATATCAAAATCTATACAAGAAGACTTAGGCTACAAACCGCGCATCTAAGTCTAAGTAAATTGTTGCATCTAGGTCAAACTTTGTAAACATATACGCTTAATCAGCGGCGTAGCTATAGAGTGTTTGGCGCCCGGGGACAAGATTCGCGTCCGGGGATAAGATTCATTTTAAAGCGCCCTCTTTCCCTTTTTTCAACTCTCAAACCCATTATTTTCATCAATAAAATAATATCAAAGCACATTTTGGCGCCCGGGTACATCTGTACCCCCCTGCCCCACCTACGCTACGCCTCGGCCCCTGCGTTTAATAAACCTTTTAAAATATCGATGGATTTTTAAAAAATGTTATCACCATCGTTTTTTTTTTTTTCAGACGGGGGACAATTTTTATTTGAAATAAAGCGGTTTAACTTTTGCGCTTTTCAGCAAATTTTATTGAATGGGACAATACTTAACATGAAGTTTGTCGGATATCCAACCAAGTATAATCACTACAGTAAAATAGTAAGGATTCAGTTTCCTCCGGCGCCGTGATCCCCATTAGTGAAAGTTTCAAAGGCGACATCTTTGCAAATTCCTTCTCATGTTAATAGGTTGCATTTTTTTTTTTAAATTAACTTGAATATTTGTCTGAATGATTGATATAGTCCCACTCTCTAAGGGATAACTAAAATGGCCCCCTTTGAATGTGGACCTTATTTCATTTTAATTGATTAACGGCCAACAGTATTAGCATTGTTGACAAACTTTTTTTAAAAAAATCATACATCTTTTTTTAAAGTTAGATTTTTGGGCTTTAAATCCCGATTGACTATTGGGGAAATAGACGAATTCTCCAAAATCAATATTTGCATTAATTTGCAAGAGTTATTAATATTAGACGATACTGCTGGGTGCAGCCATGGCTTGACATTTAAAAAGTTATTAAATGGTCGGGCGAAGACACTTTTGTTTTGTTTTATTTAATTAATGCATGTTAATTTTAAGTCCATGATTATGTTATTTAAATTGTGTGTACAGGGTGGTGAGCCCAGCCCTAGGTTGGGGTACTACGCTATACAAAAAACTTCTTATAGTAATAATATTATAAATCTGGATTTTTTTATAGGAGAACAACAAATATTTTCATCGGCAATATAAGTGGCATATATATGTGTGTGTGTGTGTGTGTATATATATATATATATTTGTGTGTGTGTTATATGTATATATAAATTATGGCTCCTCACTCATTAGAAAAGTAACTGAATCGATTTTAGATATAGGATCGTTATTAAGAAAAAGTCGAGAAATTTCTAGAATTCAATAATTTTAGAAAAACTAACCGCAATGTGCGGTTTAATTGATTCGTTTAACGAAAATATTGTTGGGGGAAAAAAAAAGAGTTGCTCCAATAAAAATATCAAATGATATCATCCAGGGCGTGTCTTAGCAGCTTTGGCACCCTCGGCAGTTCAACCTTTCGGCACCCCTTCCTCCTACAAATGTTCAGTTTTATATTGACAGTTGATAATTTTCAAATGCGCTACTTGAGAGGACGAAAGAAAAAGAGTCTTATTATATAAAAGTTTGTGGGTGTGTATATATATATATATATATATATATTATTTAGATTGTATATATAGCAAACTTAAAACTAATCTGTTCGATGTTAAAAACGGCTTCTATAGAAGAGGCGCAACTCTTACAATTAAAATTCGCACGCACCTTTCAAACATGTATTTTATGCAGTGGCGTAGTGAGGGAGGGGGCAAGGCGGAGCATCATGCCCCGGGAGCTTCTCACAAAGGGGCGCCAAATGGTATATTTTACTATAATATTGTATGGTTTTCGAATAGGGGGGCGCTAAAAAGGTATTGGGGGGCGCTAAAAAGGTATTTTGCCCCGGGCGCGAGTTAAGCTCGCTACGCCACTGATTTTATGCCTGAACATTGCTTTGTTAAAATATATGTAGCGGACATAAAAAGAACCCTGATGTATAGCTTTTCATATCTTAAGGCTTTGTTGGACTGTTCATTTTTTTAAAAAGCGCTTGCGTTATTTAAATTGTTCACAGTGACACGCACGTTTTGCAATTTTCGATCAATCATAAACACACTGAAGCAGTGTTTCTTTCAGACAATTCCCCCCGGGGGGGGGGGGCATTTCAGATTTTGGGGGTTAGGGCGGTGCCAGTGGAAAGAGGCGTAGCTAAGGTGGGCATAGGGGACATAGAGGGGGAATCTAAAGGGCTATAGTGTTAGTGGGTGAAAATAATGGGTTTCAAAGTTTAAGAGTTTAGCAGGGGGGGGGGGAGGGAGTAACAATGAATATTGTCCCTGGCACCAAAGACTCACGCCAGTGACGTAGAAAGGGGGGGGGCGAACATTTGGTCTTCCCGGGTGTCATTTTTTCTGTAAATTGAGCGGCGGGATTTTCGGACATCTGCAGAGTTTCTATCGAGAAAGGTAGCGCGGCCAAAAAGTTAACCCACCTAGGGTGGTGCTAACACTAGGCACGCCGCTGGGCAGTGTATATATCAGCACCAAAATTGGTTGTCAGGGCAAGTAATGCTACCATTTTTATCGGGAAGTAGGGCAGCAATCGAGCATCCCGATGGATTTCCTAACCAGAAAATGTGTGATTATTTAACAATCAAGAGGTGCATTTTGGAGTAAACATGATTCGAATGTTTTGATAAGACTATCATTGGTCAAGGAAAATAATGTTTCAAGTGTCAGGGGAGGCATTATGGCGACCAGTGCCATACACAAACTAAATTCATTCTGGTTGTGGTGCGCCGAAGAAAATCATTTGACACAAGATTAGATTCAACCCCGTTAAGTCACATTGATCGACGTCAAGGAAAGGGAGGGGGGGAGCAGAAATTGAGGAATCCGAAGAGTCTTGAACAAAAGTGAGGGCAGGGGTCACCTTAATTTAAAAATAATAAATTTAAAATTCAGTGATGCATTGTGGTGCAAATTCGATGTATCTTTCAGACAATGTGTGAAGAGGCATTTCAGACGTTCATATATTTAATATTAGATTTCTCGTAGAGAAATGCTAAGAATACAACATCAACATACACCAACTATATGTGGACTACAAATCAACCTATGATAGAATAGACAGGAAATACATGTACGATGCTCTCATGGAACTTGGAGTCCCTAACAAACTTACCCGACTCATACATATGACGATGGATAACTCCAAAAGTAGAATGAAAGTATCGAGAGAGTACGTGAGGGAGTTCCCAATTAATCAGGGAATCAGACAAGGAAATCCGTGTATCCTTTTCAACATTGAAAGGATGCCGGATTCTGGAGCAGCAAAAACGATCTACAGACAGAAACCTAGGGGCAGACGGCTCACCAGTCGACCAAGACCAAGATGGATTGACGATGTAGAGAAGGACTTGCAAAGGTTGAGGGTTCTCACATGGAGGTGTAAGGCGATGGATCGATCCGAATGGAAGAATGTGGTGGAGCAGGCCAGGGCCCTACATGGGATGAAGTGCCACTGATGTCTGAATGGCAGAATGTGGTGGAGCAGGCCAGGGCCCTACATGGGATGAAGTGCCACTGATGTCTGAATGGAAGAATGTGGTAGAGCAGGCCAGGGCCCTACATGGGATGAAGTGCCACTGATGTCTGAATGGCAGAATGTGGTGGAGCAGGCCAGGGCCCTAGATGGGATGAAGTGCCACTGATGTCTGAATGGCAGAATGTGGTGGAGCAGGCCAGGGCCCTACATGGGATGAAGTGCCACTGATGTCTGAATGGCAGAATACGGTGGAGCAGGCCAGGGCCCTACATGGAATGAAGTGCCACTGATGTCTGAATGGCAGAATGGGGTGGAGCAGGCCAGGGCCCTACATGGGATGAAGCGCCACTGATGTAAACATTTCAGACTTTTGGGTGGGAAGCTCTAGAAATAGCCATAATAACAGGACATCACTAACTCTTCCACCAGCCCAATATTTAATAACTTCAGTCCAGTTGGGAGCCCTAGGGTATGCTTTTTAATCGAGAGATACTTCCTAGCATAGACTCGCCCCTTAAAACTTTATAGGTCACGGACATTTTTTTATAAATTCAAAATGCAAGAATGCATTTTTTTACATAGTTAAATTTAGTTTCGCATCATCATACACTTAACTGGAGAGCAACGGGAGAGATGCTAGTTAAGATTTTATGTCATTTGACCTAAGAGCCATCGTGTGAGGTCTGCAATCCGTATAGCTCCATGGGGCCTCCTATGTTTTAGGGGCTTAAAGTTGGGCTGTAATTACATTAAATTATCAACTTTTACTGGTAGGTAGAGAAGGACAAGACCAAAAAGTAGCGACGTCTCTGCTTGACTAAGTGTGTTATGCAAAAAAAAATTAAAATTGAAAAGTAATGTTTATTTTAAAGTTTTTATTAAAAATATTTTTGGGGTAAACTACATAAAAAATAATTAATTTACTACAAAATATTTTGACAATTTAAAAAAATATTCCTTCCAAAAAAAGGTATCCATCACAAAAAAGAAATGCTAAAATAGTTTTTACATTTTGAACGAACAAATAAAACCCAAAAACATACGTTTATTTCTAAATATTTCTAAGTTTCCCCATAGTCAAAAAGAAAAAAAAGCCTTTCTGTACAAAAGGCTATAGATTACATCTTTATGGGTTTTCAAAATTGGTATTTATTTATAAATCATATGTAACCGACATAATTATTAAGAAGTCATGAGTTGTTTACAAAAGACATCATATATTTATTAATGTGTGGGGTTTTTTCGTATAAAAATAAAGTTTAAATTCTCAATATTCAGTTGATTGAAATGTTAATTTAGATTTTTAAACTACTATAATTTGCTTCAGATTATTACAACTTGCCTCTTCGATATTATAATTTAAAACAATTTTTTTTTACCAATTCCATAGGATTTTTTTTAACTACTACCAAAAATGGCATTTACAAGATAATCGAAATACTCAATTTTTTTTAAAATACGTTTTTAAAAAATTTATATATTGTTTCTACTGGATTATCATCTTAAAATATTTTTTTTAAACAGTTCAAACCGCTGGGGAATATTGTTTATTAGTATCATATTAACAGAGAAAAGTCGTTGGGGATTTTATAAATAAAAACTAAGTATTTTATTTTTAAAATCGTTTTACTTTGTTCCCGAAACTGTGTTAAAAAATTAGAAACGCACTCGATATAATAATTATTGATGAAATGTCCACTATTTGTATGCAACCGGTAAATTCCTAATTTTTATTTTAAAATATAGTGGGGTTTTCTTTTGTTGTTCTTTTTTAAAGTTTTCATTTTATCTCAGTCAGTTTACATGTATAGAATCTACTACATTTAAATGTTTTCTAAAAATGATTTTTTTTTAAAGCATGATGCTATTATACAATACAATTTGAAAACAGAATGAAAATTGTTTATCACTTAGCACGAACTATATTCAATTTATAGACATTTATATCGATGTGAATTTAGTTTAATACAGTGTTATTAAAAAGTCTTTCAACTTGTGCAGCTGCAAAATGTAATTTAATTTAAAAAAAAATACCGATATATGCGAATAAGAAAAAGTAAGATTCAGCTCATGATCAGGAGCGGCCAATTTCAAGACAATACGATATTTATAATGGATTTCTGCGAGCCTGTAACAAGATTAACCTGAACGATATGGATCATCAATATATATCGAACAAAGCGATATTTTATTTGTTGCATTAATTGTAATCGATGAAAGGCGCACATTTCAATAACTTTTTAAAAATGTTATAAAAATTAAATTTAGAGTAGATTTTTAGTTTAAATTATTTTTTCACGCACATTTTCCCCCGGGGGGGGGGCACTTGACCAGCTCCGGGGGGTAGAGCCCCCCCCGCCCCCCCGGAGGTATGCCTGAAAGAAACCCTGCATTGAAGAAAGCGAACTTTATTCGGCTACCTTTTGAAGAGCATAGTGTAGATCGCGGGTCAGCTGTATGTAGATCAAAGGTCAGTTGTATCTAGATCGCGGGTCAGCTGTATGTAGATCAAAGGTCAGTTGTATGTTGATCACAGGTCAGCTGTATGTAGATCAAAGGTCAGCTGTATGAAGATCACAGGTCAGTTGTATGTAGATCACAGGTCAGTTGTATGTAGATCAAAGGTCAGTTGAATGTAGATCACAGATCTGTTGTATGTAGATCACAGGTCAGTTGTATGTAGATCACAGGTCAGCTGTATGTAGATCACAGGTAAGTTGTATGTAGATCACAGGTAAGTTGTATGTAGATCAAAGGTCAGCTGTATGTAGATCAAAGGTCAGCTGTATGTAGATCACAGATCAGCTGTTTGTATATCAAAGGTCAGATGTATGTATGATGTTGGAGAACGGGGACTGTTAACAAACTTGATCTTTATTCCTCTTCAGGGAAAACAATGTGGTGATATAACAACTATTGAGATTTTGTTGCTGTTACTGTTGCTGTTACTGTTACTGTTGCTGTTGCTGTTGCTGTTACTGTTGCTGTTACTGTTGCTGTTACTGTTGCTGTTACTGTTACTGTTGCTGTTGCTGTTACTGTTGCTGTTACTGTTGCTGTTGCTGTTACTGTTGCTGTTACTGTTGCTGTTACTGTTGCTGTTACTGTTGCTGTTACTGTTACTGTTACTGTTGCTGTTACTGTTACTGTTACTATTGTTGTTACTGTTGCTGTTGCTGTTACTGTTGCTGTTACTGTTGCTGTTACTGTAGCTGTTGTTGCTACTGCTGCTGTTAACATTCCTCTAACGATTGCTTAACGTGTTAGTTTAATGGTTGTTATCGTTGTGCATTGATGGCCGTTGTACAATAGTGTGTTGGTTAGTGTGTTTGGCTGGAACAACTTCATCATTAGATATATCCACGTTGTTAATTGTTAGAAAATAAACATTATTGTACAACTAATCCGGTTGATGTTCGTGTATGGGTATTGGTTGTCGTTGTTTACACTAGCCCATGAGATGAGGTAGGGGGCATAGTCTATCAAAGTATACATCTATTAGTCACGGCTAGAGGAACACAGGGATATTAAGATCTTACAGCTCTTACCAGTGGCGTAGTGAGGGGGGCATCATGCCCCGGGCGCTACTCACAAAGGGGCGCCAAATGGTATATTTTACTATAATATTGTATGGTTTTCGAATATGGGGGGGGTAAAATTTTATTGGGGGCGCTAAAAAGGTATTGTGCCCCGGGCGCGAGTTGCACAAAGATACTAAGATACAATACAATAAAAAAAACCACTGCTGTTTTTTTGTTTGTGTTGCAACTTTCGTTCTATACTATTGGTTAGAGCAGCTGTACAGTACACGTGCAAAACTACAGTGTAAGAGTATTTCTATGATCTAACTCCACCATCGCAAACTTTCTGTGGGAGCGTTCGATTATCCGGAAAAAAAAACGTAGCCCGAAACCCCACCTGTTCTAATTAGTTTGGAAAATCGACTCTCTAAGTGTTTTTTTTTTATACAAATATTTCTATTTTCAGAAAGGAGGAACATGGTTGGAGGCACATGGTTGGAGGCAATGGGATTCCATAAAATGTCTCCCCTTCCACACATTTCTCAATACCAGACGCTATACGCCTAACATTCAAGGACTCTCTTTATTTCTCTCTCTCTTTCTCTCTCTCTCGTTCTCTTCCTCTCTCACTCTAAATAACTAATTGATCTAACACAATAACTTACAGTCTACGAGTAGTCCATAAGTCCTTTCAACGGCAAAGTTAACCCCGCCATCCGTGCAATGAATGACTTGAAAGCGTCCCCCCTCTATCTCCTAGGCAATCCGTGGAGATGGGCCGTGTCTCATCAAATCTATTTCCTCTCAAACCTCCACCGAGACTGTGCTGTGTCGGAGAACCTGGTGGATCGGCTTTAAGCCAACATTTGAATGGATCCGTTCACACACCGTGCCAGTGGCTCTCCCGCAGTTTTAAATGAGAATGACGTTGTCATCTAGGATATACACTATATTATTTTCAGCCCGGTAGCTTGGGTTCTGTTGATTTTGTTTGTTTGTTTGTTTTTTTTCTTTGTTGCTGTCAGCTGTTCTTATATCCTACAATGTCTTAAACGGAGTTCGGATCATAAGTTATTCAACCCTTTTGACAATTCTTTAATGGCCCCGAGTTTTGTGATTGTATTTCTGGCGTTCAACGAAGTGTTTCAGCTCTTTAACAGACACAGACACCGACTTTTCTAAAACTTTTTTGAGAGACACTGTTCCATGAAAGTAACTCTAGATCTCCTGTTTTTTTGTTTGTTTTTTTGTTTTTGTTTTTTGATATTACATATTTGTTCCGGCCAAAAGTAAATTTATTTTGTCACTCATTATTTTGTTTCGTTTCCTTTAATCCAGTGGTTCTCAACCTTCCTAATGCCGCGACCCTTTAATACAGTTCCTCAAGTTGTGGCGAACCCCCAAATACAAAATTATTTTCGTGGCTACTTCATTACTGTAGGATATATGTGTTTTCAGATGGTCTTGCGCGACCCCCGTGAAATTGTCATTCGACCCCCACAAAGGGGTCGCGACCCACAGGTTGAGAACCGCTGCTTTAATCAGAATTTTTTTATTAATTTACTAAAATTAAAATACAATTTTAAAGTATTACAAGACAATCTCTGCTCATGAATTCCTCCTATTCCAGATGTGGTTTTTCTTTTTGGTGGTTTTATTTAAGATAATTTTAAGCAAGCCCGCGGTGACTTCTTCCCGATGACATAGCGGCAGGTAGTCGGTGACATAGTGACAGGTTGTCGGGGGACGATTTCGTAACGCCCGCGTGATCTTTCCCCGTAACAAGGGTCGAGAAATTCTATTTAGACAAGAGTTTGAAAGAGGAGCTTGCGCCAACAATCGTTTTCTTTTAACTGGATGTGGGGGTTGAACTGGGGCTTATCGTGACTGTGTGGGGTTGAACCGAGACTTGACATCACTGCGTGGTGTTGAACCGGTACTTGTCATGACTGTGTGGAGTTGAACCGTGACTTGTCATGACTGGGGGTCAATTTTTTTCACGAACGCCTATTACCCGAGACTTTGGTTATCCGAACTGTACCTGCCCTCTTTGTAATTATTATCATTGCTATTATCATTGTGCGGAATGCGCATGCCATAGAACATTTGCGTAAATGCAACGGGAAACGATTACGGCGACATACCCACTGTGCATGCAGTAACTTGACCAGTAGAATGCGATGTGCAAACTTGTAAACTCAGTGTTACCCAAATGCCTGGTTCGCAACCCGGGTCACCGAAAGAAGAAAAAAAAGGCTTACATAAAAAAAAGGTGGGGGGATAGTCGTAACAATACGGTATATGGCAGAAGACACACCTGCATAGATTGAGTTACCTCAGAGTGTATTCTGCGCGCCATTCGTCTATTTTTAGAAATGACATCCGGCGAAAAAAAATCCGGTCCTCGCCGGTTTTTCACATCATTGAACTGACCACCCCGGTCTAGCTAATACACTGTCAAATAATGCAAACAGTGACCACGTGGCACATCTAGTACACTTTCAAATAATGCATTAACTGATCACGGGGCACAGCTAATACACTGTCAAATAATGCATTAACTGATCCTGCGGTCTAGCTAATACACTGTCAAAAAATGCATTAACTGACCCCGCGGTCTAGCTAATACAGTGTCAAATAATGTATTAACTGAACCCGCGGTCTAGCCAATACACTGTCAAATAATGCAAACACTGACCCCGGGGCACAGCTAATACACTGTCAAATAATGCATTAACTGACCACGGGGCACAGCTAATACACTGTCAAAAAATGCATTAACTGACCACGGGGCACAGCTAATACACTGTCAAATAATGCATTAACTGACCACGGGGCACAGCTAATACACTGTCAAATAATGCATTAACTGACCACGGGGCACAGCTAATACACTGTCAAATAATGCATTAACTGACCACGGGGCACAGCTAATACACTGTCAAATAATGCATTTACTGACCACGGGGCACAGCTAATACATTGTCAAATAATGCATTAACTGACCACGGGGCACAGCTAATACACTGTCAAATAATGCACCACGATTAGATTATATAACGCAGGAATATAATGTGCACTTACTTCGTTAACCCAATTTTTCCATGGGTTTGTTTGGTTAACCAAGAAAATTATCCAGTTCGGAAAATTGGCGCTCTACTCATTATTCAATATGGAATCTCTGCTGATAATATTGTTTTAAATTTTAATATGATTGTTTTCAAAACCGTTCATTCCTTTGCATATACGGTTTGTGTATCCTGGTCACGTGGTGTAACATCCATTTAAAGAAGAGGGGAAAAAAAAAGAAAGAGAAAACACACAAACACAGAAATTGTATTTATCCGAGGGATAACATAATAAACTTTAAATTACGTAGTCTGACGTAGTGGGTTTATTTTTTCTTTCCCGCTAAAGTAGCACAGTGCTACCTCGACTTATTTACTTCAGGCGTTCCTGACGGTGGTTCGTGTCTCTAAAAAATTCGTTTCACCAAATTTCCCAATTTCTCATTCCATCTTACTGGAAATCAAGTTATCCGTTCTCGGATTTTTAAATTTTTCTTTTAAAATTTTTTGGGGGTATTTTTTTTTTTAACATTTAAAAAGAACTTTTCTCAACTAAAAAAAAAAAAAAAAAAAAAAAAAAAAAAAAAAAAAAAAAAAAAAAAAAAAAAAAAAAAAGTGGATCAAAATGGACAAGGAGAATTTCTTTGGCAGCACATGGACATTTTGTATACCGGAACATAACTTTTCTTTATCGAATATTTGGTTTTACATGATACATATATTGTTGTAGTATAAAAAATAACCAATGCATTAGATGTATTTAATTTTTTAAGACATATTTCTTTAATCTTTGCACCAGCGTCTACATTCTGTTTCTTTGGAGAGGAAGGTTTTTTTTAAGAACCCCCTTAACGTTGTCTGCGTCTGTCGTTTCCTTGAGATCCTTCTGGAACAGTGGTTCTCAATATTCCTAATGTCGCGACCCTTTAATACAGTCCCTCATGTTTGTGGCGACCCCCAGCCACAAAATTATTTCCGTTACCACTTCATAACTGTAGAAGTAAATGTGTTTTTCGGTAGTCTTAGGCGACCCCCTGAGAAAGGCTTGTTCGACTCGCAAAAGGGTCGCGCCCCAAAGGTTGAGAGCCGCTGTTCTAGAATAATGAATGACACGACCGTGAAAGCAGTGCAAAAATGTGAAGCAGTAGTAAAACAGCACGTCACGTGTTAAAAAAAAAGTGTTACGTCATGTGGGCGGCTAGCTGTATCTCGTCTGAGTCACTTTGTTGCAACGTTTCCAAGAAGAGTATAAGGGAAAGGGGCAGTGGCGTAGTGAGGGGGGGCATCATGCCCCGGGCGCTACTCACAATGGGGCGCCAAATGGTATATTTTACTATAATATTGTATGGTTTTCGAATGGGGGGGGCGCTAAAAAGGTATTGGGGACGCTAAAAAGGTATTGTGCCCCGGGCGCGAGTTAAGCTCGCTACGCCACTGGAAAGGGGTGACGTGGGCAAGCTCAGTGCATCGTGGTTCGTATCTCGAATCTAGGTTCTGACACATAGGTCAAAATGGGATATTATTATTATTATTAATATTATTATTATTACAGTGCTATAGTAGTCTATACAGGCATGCATAACAGATCCACATTCTAACACAGCAAATCAATTGACGAATATTTCTGGTTATTATTCGAAAATTCTTTCAATATTGTTGAAAAAAATGGGATATGTTTTTTTCCTCATAAGTCTTAAGATTATATTTAAAATGATAATGTCGGTCTTTTGTTTAAAAAAAAGTTTAATGACCTGGACGCCATGCTCATCGTGTAACATTTGGTTTAGTTAAATTTCATGCCCCATTTGCCCGCCCAATTCTTAAGGCACTTCAAATCTGCTTGGAGGTAGTTGTGGTCATCGTAGCCGTTTATCTCTCTGTATATATAGATAAGACAGTCATCTGCCAATAGCCCCACTTGAGGTTTTACAGAATCAGGGAGGTCGTTTATGTGACAGGGAAAGAGAAGTAGGCTCAGCACTGTGCCTTGAGGAACTCCTGAGTCTACGGTGGCTTTGCCTGATCGGACGCCATGTACCACTATTTGCATCATGGTTCGCTGTGTTAGGAATGTTGAGAGCCAGGACTGAAGGTTTTGTGTTCTGAAGGTCGCCGGTAATGCCGTAGTGGTGGAGTTTGTGTAGAAGAAGGTTGTGTGGAACAGTGTCGAAGGCGTTGGGGAAGTCGAGAATTGTCATATCGACCTGGTTACGTTTGTCATAGGAGGCAAGGTGGTCATTGGTGGTGATGATTAATTGAGTTTCTCTTGAGAATCCAGAGCGGAAACCGTGCTTTAGGTTGGTCAAAATGTTATAGCATAATATTGTAGAGACCCTTCGTCGTCTCTATTCTATACTATATTGCAACCTTGTACACTCCACTCCGTCTCTCGTACTGCACCAATTTGACAACTCAACGATGGTTATAGTCATTGACTCTTTTATTTGTCTCCTCCTTTGACTTCATTTTCTCTCTCTCTGTCGTACTCAACTCCGACTGTCCCGGTTCGTCTCTATCTCTTTCGTTCTCGGTTTCTCTCGTTTTTTCTCTACTCCTGTCCGTCGGAGTCTCCCATCTGTCCACTAGCCTCCCAGGCTGAGTTCGTTTTAGTCCGTCCAACTGTCCCTTTTATACGCCCCGCGTCCCTAGAGATTTCTTCCCAGGGCCCCGATCCCATTTCTATCTCACACCGCGAAATAAGTCATCCATCCCGTCGCGGCAATCTGACAAGCTCGACCCTTTGTTTGATCAGTTGGTCTTATGTCATAAAACCAACGCCGTCATCCCGTCGCGGCAATCTGACAAGATTGACCCTTGTTTGGTCAGTACCGATGTGGGACTCCCCCCACCACCCCTTACGGGTCGACTATTGTCTGGACACTCCACAATATTCAAGGTGGTTCATGATATGGCGACAGGTTTTGTGTTCTAGAATTTTGCATGGGACGGAGGTCAAGAATATTGGGTGGTAGTTTGCTGCATGGGACGGAGGTCAGGGATATTGGGTGGTAGTTTGCTGCATGGGACGGAGGTCAGGGATATTGGGTGGTAGTTTGCTGCATGGGACGGAGGTCAGGGATATTGGGTGGTAGTTTGCTGCATGGGACGGAGGTCAAGGATATTGGGTGGTAGTTTGCTGCATGGGACGGAGGTCAGGGATATTGGGTGGTAGTTTGCTGCATGGGACGGAGGTCAAGGATATTGGGTGGTAGTTTGCTGCATGGGACGGAGGTCAAGGATATTGGGTGGTAGTTTGCTGCATGGGACGGAGGTCAGGGATATTGGGTGGTAGTTTGCTGGGTTTATGACGGTCACCTTTCTTGTAGGCGCTAGTGATATTTGCATCAGGCTATAGTCTATCGGAAGCTGGCCGGAGTCAAGCGACTTTTGGAAAATGCGGGTGATGGTTGGGGCAATGTTGTCAGCCAGGGTCTTGGGGACAATTTTTGGGATACAGTCAGATCCGGGCGATGTATTTTGCTTCAAGTTTTTGAGAAGTTTGGCTACTCCTGGTCCAGTCTATATCGGGACATTTGAAGTCATCGGCGACGATGATGTCGCGTGCGTGCTTGCCGTTAGCTGTAAGAATGGTGATGGATTTTATGAGTTGGTCAAGGTCGCACTGGGTCCTTTTGGGCATTTAGAAGGCACCGATGTAAAGGCCTTTCTTTGTTTTGTTTTTTAATTTACCCTTTGTCCATACTATTTCGCAGGTTGTGACCAGGTGTGGTTATTCCACTGATGTGAGGGATCTGTGAGTCATGATGAAGACGACGTCGCCTTTTGTTGCGCGGTCATCTGACCGTTAAACGCTGCTGCTGGCCGCCATCCATGGCTTGTCATGTAAAAGTTCTGGTGTGTATGAGGTGAATATGCATTAGTTTTTGTTTTGTATCTATACATCTGTTCTTTATTACATACATGTATTTTATGTTATTTTCACGATTATGTCTCTTTTTCTAATATTTTTATGTACAGCGCGGTGAGCCTAACCCTAGGCCGGGGTACCGCGCTATATAAGACAACAAATAATAATAATAATACACATTGTAATCCATCGGGAAGACTTCTGAGGACTTTATGTGGGCCAGGGTTGGTTCTTTCCCCAGGTTTTATGTCTCTGAGCCATGACTCTTGTCCACATATTATGTCCGGCTTGGTGCATTGCACGACGGCTGCGAGCGCTTATCTCTTTGATTCTACGCTTTGGCTACAGCTGTTGGTGAATTTTTGAAATTCCAATTCCGACTGAAACAAGAGTTTAGGGTTATTAGGAACATAATTTAAAGTCCAGCTCTAGAACGCTGGTCACAATTTCTGTTTCACACACACGTGGCCGCCATCTTGATGCCTATGCAATGCAGACACGTTATGGCGTGATGGATAACAATGATACTTGGCACGCCATAACTATGCACATCAGTCCAAATTTTATTCTTTAGCAATTTGCTATTGAGAACACCCAATAATGCCTATTGATCTATGGACCAGTTTTTTTTGGCGTGCCGTAGGGTGGCTGAATTCCGCCATTAGCCTGACTCATGGTTGAACATTTAAATAAGAAACAAGTGGCGTTTGGCTATACACAACTGGGAAATCTTTGTGTGTATTCTTAAGTCAACTCCAGCCTGTTAAACAAACACAAAATCACACCCCATCCAACACCTCATGTCTCACCAGTGGCGTAGTGAGGGGGGAGCAAGGGGGGGGCATCATGCCCCGGGCGCTACTCACAAAGGGGCGCCAAATGGTATATTTTACTATATATTGTATGGTTTTCGAATAAAGAGGGGGGGGCACTTAAAAAGTTTTTTGGGGGGGCGCTAAAAAGGTATTGTGCCCCGGGCGCGAGTTAAGCTCGCTACGCCACTGTGTCTCACCTCCTTAAAATTGTACTGCAGCGTTTAATGAGTGGGGGATGGGACGGAGTGACAGTGTAGCAATGCAGATGTGCCATTCTCAAGACTTGGCACCTGGCAAACAAAGTGGATAGAGTCATGAAGAATTTAATTGGATTGAAATTGAATACACGAGAAGCTTTTCTGTAATATGAAAAATGAATCGTATATAGAGACCTAATAGCGTGAACATCTATTATCAAATATTTGAACAAGAAATCTAAGGCCCTAAAGTGTGAAAATCTTTTATCAAAGATTCGAACAACAAGAAATCGTATATATAGACCTAAAAGCGTGAACATCTATCATCAAAGAATTGAAATTGTTCAAAGGTCCCTTGCGTTCCCAAAATTAAATAGGATCCGTGTTTTGTTTTGTTTTAAATTGATAGACCGCTTCACCGCTTGTTTGGAATGTACCCTAACCCTGAAACCACGTGCGTCCCATTTTCAGCCGCCACCAGGCGCCACGTTTTCTCGGTTCGGCCATCAGACTTAACGAAGGTTTTATTTCAACTCAAAGTACCAATAACTGACGTGACTACTTTACATGTGCTATGTTTTAGGCTCAGAAATCTAAATTAAATCTGTACTTTCCATTTCCAATAATATACGAGTCTATGACACGGTCGTTTGGAATTAAAATTAAATTAATTAAGGATCTGAAGAATACAATTTTTTAAATATAACGTGAAGAGGTGAGAGGATGGGGGTGAACATGCAAACTTTCGGTTGAAGAAGCCCAGGAATGCCCCAGTGTGCTGCCCCCCCCCCTCTGTAAAATAAGAAAAACCACAATGTCATTTACATAACACATACTTCAACCCCCCAAGTGGATCGAGGTGACATGGCTTCCGTGATGGTTTACAAATTTAACTTACATTAATTAAAATTAAAAAATTATTATTATTTTTTTTTAAATGTGTATGCACATTGATCACATCTCGAAAGAAGCCTTATAGAGATCTACACAAAACATGCGATAGGGAGATAGAAGAGAAATAAATAGGTGAGTTACACGCGGAACATGTTTCATGAGAGGGGTTGTCTTCAATGGGGCGGCTTCTGATCGCATGTCGTCGTGTGATGGCAGGAGAGATAAGAAAACAAAAACGTTGGGGGTTTATTTGCAGGCTTGAACATTGACAAGAGATGGGTCCATTGAAACCCTCCACACACTCCGATACAGTCAAATAACAAATTATAAATAAATATATATATATATATAACATGTAATTTTTTTAAAATTTAAATGTAAAAAGATTTGAAGCGTAATATTGAAATTTTAAAACGATAATTTCCCGGTGAGCATTTCTAATGAGCTGGCACTATGGGAAACAAAGACATCGTTTGAAGATAAGCTCTTAATTCAGGAGTTATATGCAGTGAGTCTCAACGTAAATTTATCTGATTCCAACGTTGTCAGTGACACTAAATTGATTACATTTAATGATGTAAACGTCTTTTTGGAGGGGGGCGGGTCCATCGCGTGACTTTCGGAGGGGCACCATCCCCACCCCGGCCAATTTTCGATATTAATCCCTCTGCATTCATAAGTTGATCGCGTAATCTGTGTTCCCATATCACAATTTAAAGATCCGAGCCACCCCCCCCTCCTTTGCAGCCGAAGAAGGGGGTTGCGGGGCCCATGCGATGGCCCTAGTAAGTCGTTAACTTTTCCTAGGACAGAAATCATCAGAGGAACGGTTTTGAGAGAGTGTCCTCTTTTGACGACAGCTGGGACAAAGTTGAATAAAAATTACCAGGTTAGCTAATTGGGTCAGTGTCTGAGCGACCCAAAAATATGAAACAAAAACTACTTTAATGTTTGACAGTCATGATATTAAAGGAACTTGTTCAATGTATTTTACGTCATTCTTTTTATTGATCACCGAAAGAGACTGTATCGATTGGGCACAGCGGCGCAGCCTACATTATTATTATTATTATTTATCATTTTTGGTAGTTTTATATAGCATGGTACCCCAGCCTAGGGCTGGGCTCACCACGCTGTACATACAATTTAACAAACATAATCATGAACTTAAAAATTTAACTTACATTAATTAAAATTAAAAAATTATTATTATTTTTTTTTAAATGTGTATGCGCCCAACCATTCCATTACAATTTACATGTGAAGCCATGGACGGCACTCAGCAGCCGTTTAACATAAGGAACCATAGCAAGTGCTAAAACTGGGTGGTCTAATGGGTGGACAACCGAGGCGATCGCGTCAAAAAAGGGTGGACGACAAAATCGTAAATAATCCTTAATCATCTCTAAATGGGCCAATATCCATAGCGTGGGTGGGATGGGGCGGTCTGCTCCGCGGGCTGGCTCGTTTGTTATAAATGTGCGGGAACAAAAAAATAAAAGAAGTGGGGGGGGGGGTGTCATCTTCAGACATCAGCAACGAAACTAAAGCTAATAAATAAGACGCCGAGTATAATTTTGTCATGAAAACTAAATTTAGGTATGTGCCAATAAATGCATTCCTGCATTTTGAATTTATCAAAATCCTGTCTCCACATTCGTCCCATTTTCAGCCTCCACCAGGCGCCACGTTTTCTCGTGACGGTCATCATTAAAAATTTAACAAAGGTTTTATTTAAACTCAAAGTACCAATAACTGACATGCAGTGGCGTATAAAAGGGGGTTGTGGAGCGGGCGATCCGCCCCGGGTGGTACTAAGTTCCTTATAGTGAAAGGTGGCATTGTCGGCCCACTGTCGAGATTTTTTTCGTTTTAAGGTAGGTGGTTAAAAAGTTTGATCAAACCCGGACGACAGCCACCCTAGCTACGCCTCTGCTGATATGACATTATGATATAACTTTTCGATGGGAGCCCCAAAATGTCGACTGCCTAAGGGCCTCCGCGGGTTTAAATGGGGCACAGCCTGACTGGAAGTCGGAGTACTAAACTCGAATGTGTTTGTAGCTGCATTACGGGCTAGAAAGCTTTACAAAAAAAAATCCTGCTTTTCTTTCAAGTATTAGGTATGACGTGCGACCATACGACCCGTGCCATGTCGCCTGGAGCCACATCTCAATTAAGCGATTGCTACACAATGGCACCCGGGTGATCTCTTCAGATGTAGGTTCACAATGAACGGCTTTCACGTGTTCTTTCAATGCACCTAAGTCATGGGGAGATAACTCTCGAAGATGGTGCAGTGCTACAAGAATCGAGCACAGTAGGCGTTAGCCATACCACATGTGGTGTATCGTCTGTCACCACATGTGGTGTATCGTCTGTCACCGCCATGCAACATAATTGACCCATGACCGTGTACACCATCCGACAAGCGGTGTATCGCATGTCACCGCCATGCAACATAATTGACCCATGACCGTGTACACCATCCCACATGTGGTGCATCGTCAGTCACCGCCATGCAACATAATTGACCCATGACCGTGTACACCATCCCACATGTGGTGTATCGCCTGTCACCGCCATGTAAAATAATATAATGACGTCTGTCAAAACCGTCATAACCATGCCTACCATCCCCCACATCGAGCGCCGTCTGTCCAAACCATCATAACCATGCCTACCATCCCCCACATCGAGCGCCGTCTGTCCAAACCATCATAACCTTGTAAAGAAAAGCAAGCAGCGTTACAAAATAAATTTTTAAAAAAAAGTTTTTAAAAAAAATTCCAGTGTGTAGATATTCATTACGTAATCTCGGTTTCGTTCTTCAGTTCAAATCGTCATCGTGGTTGTATCTAACAAGAAAGGGGGGGGGGGGGGGGGAGAGATATTTAAAACCCACACCAAAACGAGTTCGATTGCTCTCGGGCTCTGCATGATTCCCACTGCCTCCATTTAAGCGACGCCTTTGTAATGACAACGCTCCTCTTCAACGTGACAACGCTCCTCTTCAAAGTGACAACGCTCCTCTTCAACGTGACAACGCTCCTCTTCAACGTGACAACGGTCCTCTTCAACGTGACAACGCTCCTCTTCAAAGTTACAACGCTCCTCTTCAAAGTGACAACGCTCCTCTTCAACGTGACAACGCTCCTCTTCAACGTGACAACGCTCCTCTTCAACGTGACAACGCTCCTCTTCAAAGTTACAACGCTCCTCTTCAACGTGACAACGCTCCTCTTCAACGTGACAACGCTCCTCTTCAAAGTGACAACGCTCCTCTTCAACGTGACAATTCTCCTCTTCAACGTGACAATGCTCCTCTTCAAAGTGACAACGCTCCTCTTCAACGTGACAACGCTCCTCTTCAAAGTGACAATGCTCCTCTTCAACGTGACAACGCTCCTCTTCAAAGTGACAACGCTCCTCTTCAACGTGACAACGCTCCTCTTCAAAGTGACAACGCTCCTCTTCAAAGTGACAACGCTCCTCTTCAAAGACTGAAGAAAAATCGACACAGAAAAAAAATATTACAAAAGATGAGTTTGGTTGTTTCTGTGATCTACCTGGGTATTTCCGTATCTTTCAATGAACCTAAGTCATGGGGAGATAACTCTCAAGTATGGTGCAGTGCTAAAAGAATCGAGCTCAGTAGGCGTTAGCCATCCCACATGTGGTGTATCGTCTGTCACCACATGTGGTGTATCGTCTGTCACCACATGTGGTGTATCGTCTGTCATCGTATTTTGTTTTACTATATAATATAGTGCGTTCAAAAAAGAAATTTGACGAAAATTTTAACGTCTGAACTGAAAAAAAGATTCTACCAGATTTCCGTTCGATCAAATTAGCGTTGATCAATTTTCCTTCGATGAAATTTCTTTCGATCGAATTTCCGGTAACCGGATATTTCAAACCATAGCGTAGTTATGACTATGATATTAAAGGATTTGTCTATGCGGTTTTTTTTGGGTTTTTTTTTAATGTTAACTTTTTTTTTATTGGATACCGAAAGCTACGGTTTCGTAAGGTTTCGTTCCAGCCTCATCTTTGTTGTTCCCTGTAGTCGTTGAATACTGTAGACTCGGATTATTTATCAAATATTCTTTGGACTAGTAAAATTTGGATTGCATGTATAGGAGATCGTTGACCCTGCTTTGAGAACCGCTGACTCCACCTGTAGCAGTGACGAAACAAAGATTTGTGTTTAACCTCAGAGAGTGGGAGGGGAGAAGGAGGAATGTGCAGCCCCCCGCATCCATTCAACTCGTCAATAGAAGAAGTGTGCATTCAGAGCTTACTTTCGACTTCAGCCAATGTCCATTAATTGAGCCCAATCGGGCCCCATCTCCACCCCCACGCGTTCTCTTGTCACGAACACGACGTAGCGGTGGTGCTTGAAACAAACGCTTTCACCATGCATCACCTTTTTTTTTGTAATGTGTACTTCAACCAACGGTTGGTCTTTAAAAAAAATAATTTGTTCTAAAATTAATTCAGTATATAGTATTACAAGAGAAGGGTGCCGAGGAAACAAAAAAAAAAGAAGAAAATACAACAAAACAAACCGTAATGCTCGCCTTCCCTTGATTGGTCTTTTCTTCTTCTATTTTTTCCCTCTTAGATTCAAATTGCGAGTCGATGGAGTTCTTAAAGTGATATTTTCATCCTAGTAAACGTTTGGGAATTATAATCAATAGACTCTTATAATGTTACTTGGGCATAAAAAAGGGGAAGTCTCACTAATCCAAATTCATTATTCTCTTTAAAAAATGCTCATTGCAAGCAACGTAATAGTATGATAAGGGCGAGACAGCAAAGTAAAAAACATCATAGGTTCCATACCCTTGTCTTGTAAACTGGGATCAGTTAAAGTCATAATAATAAATATATATATATATCTATATTAAAACGTTAAGTTCAACCAAATAGAGGTGACAACCGACAGATCTGCTCGGAGAAACTATTTAACTAAATTTAGACTTTTAGTACGCGGCAAGAGTCATCGATGCGTCACATACAAATCTCTCCGAGCCACTGCGCTCCAGTGCACTCCACTTTACTTGTGTTTTACCTCTTCGAAATTCCTCAAAAACCGCGATCGTCAGAGAAGAACACAATCTATTTGACCACAGCAAAACTCGTACGTGCTTCTTCTCTGACGTGGAACTCTTCTGATGGCGCACCCTCTCCCCTTTTCGCCCCTCCCTTTTCAAGGGAGAACAATTTAACGATCTATACATCCTATTGGGGGTTAGAGGCTAATGTAGGATGTTAATATATTTAAGGGAGAACACTGCACCCTGCACCACGCCCACTACCAGCTGCATTACTTAAAATGGGCAAAGTGGAATCGCTATATACCTGCTATATTTTAGAGTAACACGAATTAAAGCTAGAGGGACCCGGGTAAGACACCGGCCAGAGCAAGAAATTTGGGGGTGGCAAATTTTATGTTTGGAGTCTATATACCAGGGGCGTCATTTCAGTTTTTTTTTCAAGGAGTGGGGGGGGGGGAACCAAAACTTGGTCGACTTATTAATTTGTTTATTGCTGGAGGCGCCACAGTACATAGCACTTTAAATAAAACCTGCAAATTCGGGGGGGGGGGGACAAATGCCCCACCCCGTCCTACCCATATGACGTCGCTGCTATATGCCAATAATACATGCTCATACTCCTGTACACACAATCAATCCACTTGGCTCTGTAGTGAGAGCCTTGGTGAATTTACAGTAAACATCGCTTGTCAGAGTGCTGTGTGTTAAAAAAAAAACTTTTACTTTTGAAATGTGTGTGTTATTTTAGCCCTCATTATAGCACCTAAAGAGAAAAAAAAAATTATTACAGGAATCGTTTTGGCGTAGAAGGGAAGAAATAAATTATATAATTATATGATAATGACCTGCGTCTTTTCGACTTTGCCAAGTTAACCTAATACAATATGATGTAATCGATTAATAATAAAACAACAACAACAAAAAAAGAGCCAAAAAAGGCGACTAATGTGGCTAAAGGAGTGACTGTGTATACGGAGTAAACGTCTAAAGTCCCCAGGGAAGATATAAAAACTTTTGTTAATAATTTGGATAAATGAAAGCAGCTGGCTGTATTCTGTAGATCAATGGCTTTAGTTTTGGCGAGACAATATTTTGTGAAAAGGGCACCATGACCATGCAGTTGCATTGTGAGTTAGTAAAACACAGTAAGTTTAAACCTGATAAAATGAGCGCAACAAAACAACGAACGTGTTGGCAGGAAGCCTTCATCAGCGAACAAACAGAAAAACGAATAAAATTAAAAAATGAATAAAAAAATATAATGTAACACTTAGCTTAGAAGTAGTGTCCAAGAGGGCAGCAAAAGATTTGTGACAGAAAGTAAGTGGGAGAAAGGTTAAATAGGGAAGAGGGAAAGAAAAGATGAGAAGTAACTTAGTAAGTCCACTGCGATAGGTCGTTTTACTGTGTTTTACTAATTTCCTATTGTGCTAACCCAGCGGTTCTCAACCTGTGGGTCGCGACCCCAGACCCTTTCTCGGGGGTCGCCAAGGACTATTGGAAAACACACATTTCCGATGATGATTTTCTTAGAAACCGATTGATTTGGTCTAACTTAAATTACCAGAAATGTCACCAATTTTCATTTGTTATATATCTCCCTTTGAACTATTCACCCCATAATAAAGCTTAAACCTGCAGTGAAAACTACTGCACAAATCAGCTCGTTTACGGGTAATCGCGGATTATAAATAGGGTATACAATAGACGAATCTGACAAGTCCAGTGAAAATGTAGATGAAAAAAATGAAAGTTACCTCCTTTAATATGAAGTGATGCGCTTAACCAATGGCAAGTAGAGAAAACGTAAATAAATAAAGAACATAGGTCAAATGTCAGATGCTGAAATTACACCGAACAATAAATGCTACTATTGTTATCTACGATGAATTTAAAGTGAAAATTTAAAGGCAAAAGTAAATATCGATTGAGGAAGCAGAGTCTTGGGGTAAAGATAGTTACTGTTCAAGTCTCATGTGATTAGAATCAGTGTACTGAGAGGAAAATTTAGAATTAAGTTTAATCAGTTTCAGTAGCCCTCACCTGCAGTCAGTACTATTTTGCCCAAGCTCAAAATGCTGTCGCACTAAGTTTCGTCTCTGTTAAAAATCGCCCCTGATGAACGACGATTGCCTTATAAAGGCAAAAAATAAAAATAAAACGCAAAATAAAAAGTATGCTCGTCTACTGCTTCACGCCTTCTTTTGATTCTGACCATTGAGTGATGAGAGCATTACAATGATTTACAACATAGTATTTGTCAATCATTTTAAACAGTTGTATTTAGTCCCATCTGATTAAACGCTGTTAAACACGTTATAAAATATCTCTATGTTTTCATTGTTATTGAAAATGCAGGCTCTTATCTTTTATGTTATTAATCAAATTCTTACAGTGAACTAAGTAATGACTGATGTGTATGTGTAAAATAGCATAACATAAGCCTATTCCATAAATTTAAGTACTAGTTCAAGGTCATAATGAGTCATATTACTTATATGTCACTTATAATTTATAATAAGCTGAATGATAATGGCACTGTGAAAGTATAAACGTGATATAATTTATTACATTATTGCTGCCAGCGGTCATTACACGGAAATTACACCACCTGTACAAGATCTCAGTGGCTTGTACACTGCTTCAGATTTTGTAAAAAAAATACGATTTTTTGAGAAATAATTGTTTTTTTATTTCGGCCACGATTTGTTTTCTTATTTAGAGAGGTCACTTAAGTTTAATAAGTAATGAATAAGATATGTAATTGGCTTTTAAAAACATAAAATATAGTTAAATTAATAAATTTCAATTTTCAGTGGAAAGAGTTGACAAGTCACAATATTGAGTCATTCTAATAATAAACTGAAAAAATCTGTCACAAAATATCTAGTAACTGATATATTTTAAAAGTAAAATGGTATCACTAAATAGAGGCAAATTATAGAATTGTATTTTTACTTGAGAATATGTTGGATACTTTCAAACTTTAAAATCCCCTTTTCTCAAACTCTTCAAAATGTTACATGTCTATGTTTTACATTGAGATCTTCGATATACCATCTTTTAGCAAACCATCCCATGACAATGAATCGTGTAGAGAAGAACGTTAAGAAAAGAAAATACAGTGAGGATTATTTGCAGTATGGTTTTACCTCAATAATTACAACAAGGATTGAGAAACCGCAAAGTGTTTATTGTTGTGAAGTTCTATCAGCCGAATCTATGAAGCCGAACAAACTAAAAGCCATTTTGATAGCAGGCATCCAAGCTTTGCCGGCAAGGATACCAACTATTTTAGAAGTAAAGCTGATGGACTCCAGAAAGCCAGACTTGAAACTGGAGGCAAGTACCAAAAACAAAACATAGCATCCGTTGAAGCTTCATATTTGGAGGTACTCAGAATCGTCAGAGCTATGAAACCTCACACCACTGCTGAAAATTTATTGCTGCCAGCTGCCAAAGACATTGTTCGCGTTATGATCGGAGATAAATTTGTTACGAAATTGAGTACAATTTCCTTTATCCAACTACACTGTCCGCAGAAGAATAGATGACATGGTAATCAAGTCTAAATACAGAAGTAGAATTGTTGTGGAATATGATCTTCGTTGTGCGCTTGCAAAAACTGCCCCGAGCATTTCTCATCTGGTAAAAAAGAAGCAATCTCAACCTTCGCACTGACGTTGGCTTTTTATGCATACTGTCGCAAAATGTAGCAATGTAGTTTACTGTAGTTATGTTACGACTGTTACCCATGCTACACCATGCTTCAAGACAAAATCTCATTATTTGTTGTTAGAAATAAATAGTTCACAATTTATAATTATCTATTGTTTTTTGTGATTAATCACCATGTTTGAATTATGTTCAATTTGTAACCATGGAAATAAATCCTGCATAATAGATATTTTCATTACTATACATAACAGAAGCAACATAACAGTTAAGAAGTAGCGACGAACATACGTTTATGGTTGGGGGTCGCCACAACATGAGGAACTGCATTAAGGGGTCGCGGCATTAGAAAGGTTGAGAACCGCTGTGCTAACCTGATTGCAGTCTCCCCCATTATTACAGTTGCATTGTGATTCGTTGGTCGTTGACCAAAACACCGAGAGCAAGTGCTGAAGCTGAAGAGTTAAACTTTAAATGAATAGCGACTAGATCTTGGTTGGATAAATTTCCCTAAAGATGGGGAGGCTGCTGCTTGCTAGTTTGGATAGAAAGATACTTAAAAATGTATGAATACAACATTACAAGGGCTGGAACTGATTAATTGAAGTTACATTGATTTCAATGAGAACAGTTATTTCGGTTAGCGATCGTTTCGGTTTAAGAACGGAGTCTCGGAACTGATTAATTTCGTAATTATCGAGTTTCCACTGTTAAATATAAAGGCAAAAGGCGGCAAAATGTAATATGGTTAATATAGTATAGCATAGGTTATAATAATATAAAATATATCTTATTGTTACTATTTTTTCCTATTTTAGTAAATATTTAAAATAGCGAAAATTGTTAATCACAGTTATAAAATTATAAGCAATGCCAGTTATTTTTAGGACTTTTAAAAACATTTTGTTGTCTGTAGATTGTAGTTTATTTTAACGTTTGTCACAGATTATAAATTATGAAAAAAATGCTTTTATTGATTTCAGTTTCAGAACATTTATTTTCAATTCACATAACAAAAACAATGATCGCTCCCTACAAAATTATATTTCCGGTTAGAGATGGCTGATCTACCAGAAAAATATCAAAAACTCGCTGGCGAATATGCTAAAGTATGAGCCAATTGTGCCATTCTTGTTAGCTGTAATTTTAAGTAGATTCAGATTTTCATTGTATGTTGCACATTTTCATATTTCAATTGAACTGAAAACCCTGATGTTTTGAACCATTATTTATATCAATGTGCATGTAAACATCAACCTGGATAGTTTGAGTACGAAATGTTATTGATATTGTCACGCCCCTTCTCACAACAGTAAACACCAACCGAGTGTAAATTATTCCTTCACTTAAAGAAATGTTCTATCATTTTCTCTCTGTGGTCACAGTATACTTCTCCAATATTTAATATAATATATATATATATGAAATAGTGGATAATAATAAACTGTATAATATTAATATTATTTAATTCAATGTGAGTGTGGCAGCTCAGCTTAAAGTTTACTTAAACATAACTTAATTTTAATAATAATATAATAACGCCCAACTTATGGTATTGAAAAGTCTTGATCCAGGGATTGGTAGGACAATGTATTAATAATAATAATTATTATTATCTTAGCCTGTCTATGCTATCTAATTTTGTATTAGAATATAATATAAGTAGGTACTTTGACACAACATTTAAATATTGTCCTACTGCCATTGCCATGAATGATACATCATTTTAAATGGCTAGCAAAAAGCTTTATAAAAACACCAATTTCATCTTTTTATCTTTTATAGGAGTGGAGTTATGATTTTTTTTGTTGAATTTTTTTATGCCCCTTATATAATCCATATATTTTACCCCCAAAACATGTGACCCAAATTTGAAATTTCTGCACTATTTTGCCCACATCATGTTTATTTTTAAAGATAATTGCACAAAATTTTCAGGAGACATTCCCAATCTAATATAAAACACAAAGAACAACAAAACTTTTACATTACATCAAGACTTTTTATTTTGGATAATGTTCTTTGCAGGTATGTTTAAAAAATCCTGTACAGAAAGATTGATAAAATTATTATTTGTAAAGGCGAAAACAAAACAAAAAACACGTTCATTGTATTTTAATTAAATATATGATACAGCTTTATTTAAAATAAATTCTTATATTTATAAAAGGCAAGTAGAAGTCTTTTTAAATTTAAAATTGAATGCATGAAATTATAAAAACTACTAAAATCACTCATAAGACAAGACTAATATGAGCGTACCAGTAAGAGATAAAATTTTAAAAGGTAATGGGGATTTTCTGCTTGTCATTTGCTATATAGACTGCTTGGTCTTGTTGATAAATCCCATGATGTCTCTGTCGTAAACATTGTCTTTGCCCTCTACATCCAAACCTGCCTCATAATCAGTGGACGGAATTCCACAAATTTCTTCAATAGAAAATTAAAGTGTTCTTATGTACCCTGTAGCCATAACACTTAATTATAAATATAATTATAATCCTGAATGTAAACACTATCTAATTTCTTTTTAATATTATTCAATTTTTTAGTTTATTGAAAATCCTTTCTTTTTTTGTTATTTGATTATTTTGATATATTAAATATTTTTCTGGCTATGTAAACTGTTTCACTATGTCTGTAAAAACAAACAGTAATAAAATATTATATTAAATTAACAATTAATTAACATTTATAATTAAATAACTTATTAAATTTAAAAAATTCAGATTTTAATTAGGCTTGTAATTGTAAGAATATTTTATGATCTTATGCCTAAATGGACTATAAATAATAACTTTTATTGTTATAACTTATAAGTAGGCCTAATTTTAGTGATATAATCCCATAGTCATATGATTAGGCATTAATAAGAGAATAACTATTATTATTATTATTGATACAATTAACGATGTTACGATTAATTATATGGTCTAATTATTGATTCTATAATTTACTATAATTATAAAGAAAACTGACAAATTGGTAGGGCTCTACACATTTTTTTAACGTAATAAAACTACGGTAAAACTAATTACAACCCTCTGATTCCCAATTAAAAACTTTTCAAGTTCGGTTGAAATGTTTTACTTATTTTGTAAAATTATTAATTTGAAACTCATTAGTATTAATCTATTATTCAGATGTTAAAGGATTCAACAATTACAATTAAATTCATAATTGACAGTAATAATAGCCGTTTCCGGCATCTCGATAAAAAAATAATTAACTTTTAATATGGCGACATTTTCATCCCCACCCCAAGCAGATGGTGGAGCGCATAACTCTTTTGGGTTCGTTGAAACTTAATAACAAAAGAATGTTTAAACTTGTAAATTGAATGTAGTTTCATATTATCTAGATCCCATTTGATATTTTTCATTAACTAAGGAGAATATTATTATATATGCTTACCGACTCGCTATGATAATCCTGTTCGTAACAAAGAAAGTAAATCGTTGCGAAAATTTTCTAGAAACACCGGAACACAAAAACTGACACGTCACTGATGAGGAAAGCAATATTTAGTAAACAAAGGTGACGTAGAAAGCATTTTCCAAACATACCGTGTAGCCGTACGCCATATTGTAGAACAAGTTTTTCAACATTTTTGCATATGCGCAGAATGTATGCGCAAGTGACCTTTGAAATGCCTAATATAAGAAATATAACATGATTAGTAATTTAGTTGATTAGCCTAAAACTAACTTAACTAAGGCACCTAACTAGTCTTATTTAAATAATTAGTATTAGGCTAGTTAAAGAGTCATTATTTTCTATTTGATAATTACTTCTGCAACCTTTCAATTAAAAAATGTACTTGCTAAAAATAATGTGCCAGTTCTTAGAATCAAAGCAGAATTTTAAAATATAGCTTCAGAACTGCTTTACTAAGTTAGAATTTCTTTTTTCTAAAATAGACTTTAAGCCCTTCTGTTGTATAAATGTGTTTTTTTTCTCAGTTTAGACACATCAATTTTATTGATAAATGATTTTAATAAGGTATTTGGCCACAAATTTTCTGTTACATTTCAGATAAAAGCTCAAATTCCTGTATTAAAAAAAGCATATCTAGATGAGAAAGAAGAAGTCGGTCAACTGAAAGAGGTATTAAAGGAGCGAGATCAAACAGTCAGAAAGTATGAACAAGAGGTAGACAGCCTAACATTTCGAAATCAACAGTTGTCAAAAAGAGTAATAGTCCTGCAAGAAGAATTAGAAACATCTGAAGCTAACAGTAAAAAGAAACATAAGGTGATTGTATTAATTTTTAAAAAACATATCGTGTTATAGCTTAAAAATCAATTTTTGAATGAAGCGTTATGATATCATTTAAACCAAATTTCATCGTAGGCCTATAATCTCTTTATTTAGATATATACAATATTATTGCCTTGCAGACAATTCCTTCTCACACTTGTTCTTCAATCAGCTTGAAAAATTATATATTCTATTATAATTATTTATCATATTTAAATTAAATTAATATACTTTTGCTACTGTTTGTAAATATATGAGGTTTATGACAGCAAAAAACTAGTAAAATATTTGGCAAAATATGTCTTTATATATTTAATAATGAAGTATAAGGATATACTTTATAGCCTAAAGTAATAATTTTAATTTCAATGGTTAGGAATTATTAGATTTTATTTTGTTAAAAAATGCTATTATAAAAATGTCTACCCATTATTTCAATACAGAACAAATCTGAGCCAACAACCCCTGAAAGAGGTGGGGCACGGAACGGAGGACTGAATGTGTTCAATGAGGAGCTGCAGAACAAAATTGAAGAAAATGCATTGCTACACAAACAGTTGCAAGAGCTATCAGCACACTTTGACATGCATATCAGGGAGCTGCAGGTACTTAAAGCATTAAAATAATGTCAGATTGGCTCATACATGTTATTGCATAACTTGTTAAGTAACAATTGTAATTAATTACTTTATCTGCAGGAACAATTAAAAGAAGCTGAAAATTCAAAAGGTCAACATGAAGAGGTCCTCAGCTTGGCTCAAAAAAGATCCAAAGAAATTGTTGATAGGCTGCAAGAGGAAAAAGCAATGCTGGAAGTAAGAGCACAATGTTTAGGAGTCAAATATACAAACACATGAATAAAATGCAGAATTTTTTTTTTTTAAATTAATATGCTACACCAAAATCACAATGAATCTGACATCATGTTGGTATATTTGTCTGTTGTTTTTTTTTTAATCCATTTAACAAAATGTTAAACATTCAAATATATTTTATTATAAAATTTAGTCATTTACTTTGTTAAAAAAGTAACGCATATTATTTTTACAGGTTAAAATACAAACTCTTGAAACTGACCTACGAGACTTTCGTGGACGTTGTGACTTTGCGTAAGATTGTCCAATATGCTTTATATATTACACAATAGACTTTGCTCCAAGTCGGAAAAACAGTATGCCAATAAATCTCTAGGTTTTAAAGTGCTTTAACACTAGGTATCACTGCTGTATTCATAACTCCATTCAAGTACTTTTTGCATCATCACATTTCAACAAAACATTTACAGGTACTTTCAAAGAAACCAATTATAAAGTAAAGTATTGAAATCAAATCTTAAATCTCTATGACAGCTTAGTTGAAAGTTGAACAAGTTTTGTTTTATAAATATAATTGCTCAAAGGCTTGCATTTTTTAGGAAAAAATAGGATTCTCATTTGTTTTTGTTTTTTTAAATGACATGATATTTTGAACCACAGAGAGCAAAAACTGATATCTGTTGAAAAAAGTCTGCAGAGTCGTCTCGATGAAGCTACAAAAATCATAGAAGAAAAGTTACCTTTTATTGATACAAGTAAGACACGTTATTTTTCAAAATATCAATGGCATGTTCCTAGATCAGTTGTTTCTTTTTGAAAATCCAGGTCCATCTGGCAGCAGTCACAAGGGTTGTAAGAGGGCTGGTGGGCCTAGGCACTAAATGAATAGCATTTTCTTGAGCATAAGGTTACAGCAGTTTATGATGATGATTGAGTACTTTTACAGCGCTTGTGTCCATGCTTAGCATGCTCACAGCGCTCTCATGTCCTAAAATCTATTTAAAGAAAAAAGTCTGTAATGTTTGATGCCATCCATGATTTCACCACAGCTTGCACAGCAGCAGCACAGTCCAAAGGTTCAGCTCGGAAACAATTGTACAGTTCTGTGTCATCCACAAATAATTTGCGGGATAAACGACAACTTTCAATAACTCTGCCAAGGTGGCTACTGTATATGGAGAACAGGATAGGTCCTAAGGGAAGTGTCCATGGAAGGTCCTAAGGGAAGTGTCCATGGAAGGTCCTAAGGGAAGTGTCCATGGAAGGTCCTAAGGGAAGTGTCCATGGAAGGTCCTAAGGGAAGTGTCCATGGAAGATGCTTGCTTCACTACAATACGCTGAGTCCTGTATATGGAGAACAGGATAGGTCCTAAGGGAAGTGTCCATGGAAGATGCTTGCTTCACTACAATATGCTGAGTCCTGTCTATGGAGAACAGGATAGGTCCTAAGGGAAGTGTCCATGGAAGATGCTTGCTTCACTACAATACGCTGAGTCCTGTATATGGAGAACAGGATAGGTCCTAAGGGAAGTGTCCATGGAAGATGCTTGCTTCACTACAATACGCTGAGTCCTGTCGGTCCGATAAGAAGTAAATCAGCGAAGTGCAGTTCCAGAGATGCCTGCCTCATTCAGAAGTTTTGACAGAAAAAGCTCATGGTCAATCGCACCGAAAGCAGCCCTGAGGCCCAACAGGACAAAAAAGTGTCAGATCGCAGCGGTCAATAATTTCCTTAAAATATTTGTTGAAAGTGAAAAACTGAAAGTTGTATTGAAAAATAATTTTAAAACGCAGCAGAAAATAAATATTTATCATTCAGTTAGGTAGAGATAAAAATAAAAATAAAAATTTAGTTGTTTTACCAAAGATGTCATAAAATGGATTCTCCATTTTGTTACCTGCTTAGATCTATGGCCTTGTTTTTTAAAATATTCTTTTTTCCTTCAAAGTCACATATTTTCATTTGTATTTCTTTTGTCACCACCTTTTTTCATTTTACTAATTTTTAAAAACATTTTTGCCTCAAACTTTTTAGAAATTCGAGAAGTCAATGGCCTCAATGTCCCAACCCATGACAGGAGACACCAGCTTCGAGCTAAAGAGCTTATAACACAAGGAGCTAACCTAGTCGGGGAGCTGACACTGGGCTTGTCAAATTTCTTCACATACAGCGAGCAGAGGTCTAAGATATACCCAGCTGATGGAGTTACGGAACCACTTAGTCAGTTAAATACCAAAGTGTGTGGGTTTTTTTTTTACATTTTACTTACACTGCTGTGGCGCATAGATTTAAAGTTTTACAGTAACACAGGCTGCTGAATATCAAGGTTTCTATTTTTTAACTGATTCTGTCCCTCTCATAAACTTGCTTTAAACACTGATTGTAAACTTGTTGATTCTGAAACATTTAAATTGATTATATTAACCAGGCTTTTGTTTTGTAGAGGTTGGTCAGCTTTATTGTAATTGGAAAAATTACTCTGTAACTGCCTGTCATTAATGTTGCCAGTCTCTCTTAGAATGAACAAAAATTACAAATGCCTGATCAAAACTAAAGAACAGTATCTTTTTAAGTAATATTGTTGCTGCCGCAAATTTTAATCAGTTGAGTTAGTTTTGTTAACTAACTGCCTCAAATTTGTGAGAATTTTCATTCGCATGACAAACATTTTGTGTTTCAGTTTTGCAAATACCTGCATGAGAACATGGTTTACTTGAAGCCAGTTGAACAGTCTTTAAGGAACTTTGTCAACAGCCTTAAAGATGACTCTCTCACCGTTTTAGTAAGTAAAATGTGTTCTGTGAAATTTTGATAACCCTAATTTTTATATTTTATTGCATGTTTATAACAACTTAAGTGTGAAGTTTTGATTTTACATGTTTTCTTTTTGTGCTAGTTGTCAAGTTCATGCAATCACTTCTTAGGTTTTAAAAGAAATGGATATACAAAGAAAGGCATTTTAAAAAGTGTATATGCATATAGTACTTACACATTAACCCTTTTGAGACTGACAGTGTCGAGAAGATGGAGCCCTTTTCACAAGCCCTGCACTTACTTTGGAAAAAAAAATATGTTTTTTAAAAAAGCAACTAACTACTTCACAAATGTAGAACTGTATAAATCTTGTAGGGAATTTAATGAACTAATAGAATCTTCATGAATTAAACTGAAATCTCAACATATTTGCTTATGAGATATTCTGATTCGCAGAATGCAAGCTTGCAGTTTTTGTACACTCACAATTAACTTATCCCACTTGCAGAGTTTTGTTGAATTTTCTGATTGTTGAAGCTTAAATAAGTCCTAACAAACATTTAAATGAGATGCAATGTGGAAAATTTTATCAAATGTTCCGATGGGGGTGCTTATGCCTTTTGGCATATTTCAAGGTCACTTATTTTTTAAAGGGGTCACTAGGTACAAAATAACTTGCTATAAAATGACAGAACACCATAAACTATCAATGGAAGCCAACATTAAAAAGGTGAGAAGAGCAAGAATCTGATTTGCTGATACAAAGACCAGCCAGCCAATCTTGAGGCTTGTATTATTGAGTCAATGGAAGGGTCGTTCATCTTTTTTCGCCATCATACTCTGGCCATATTTATCTGCCCGGCCATCTCAATGGGGTTAAATATTATGGTTTGTTTTATTTTCTTCCACTTCCAGGAAACTTCATCCGAACTTCAGCCTTTTTCTCACAACTTTAAAAAAATGGTTGCCTACATTAACAAACTTTTGCCATACTATATTGCCAGGTAGGATTGCACTTTTTTAATGGCTTAAACTTAAATATATTCGCTGACAATTTTTTTATAAAAGTTGCTTCTTGCTCCTAATATTATTGCATTTCAAACTCTCCTTCATTATGTGTCTTACAATTGCTCAACATGTTTACTTATTGCTTGAGTGATTATGACAAACCACCATGCAGCTAATGCAAAATAGTTGAGAGAAGTTTATTTTATCCCCCCAAAAATGGGCTGACAAAAGTGTGTGAAACTACAGTCACATAAACTTAATATTTAGTCTTGAGAATTTTTGTGGAAGATATGTATTTTGGTATGTTTTGCTTATTCCTCTTGTGATCAGCTTTAAACAAATAGTTCTAGGTCGCCTGGTTTACAAAGTTCAGACTATTTACAATGAGGGAGCATATTATCTTACATTTTTTAATTATTTTTTTTTAAAATAAAATTTACAACAAGTAATTCTTTAAGTTTCTTTTTCTTAATACTTAAGAGCAGGGATTTGATTATTTTGAATTCTTAAAGCCAGATGTATAAGAATCAATGAATTCAGGCCAGACACATAAAATTGAAGAGCTGGGCTTTTGAGATTCTTAATTCAGAAGCCACAGATTAGCAGATTAAGATTTACGGGGGCATTTTATTTCTATGTAAATGATTAATTGGATATTTTGTCTTGTGTGACTTTTTAAGATTAAATAAAAAAAATAATTTTTGTATTATATAATTATTCATATTATTTAATTCTTTTCAAAACATAAATTATTGGTTTATGTTTATTAGTCCTTGTAATGATGACACTAAAATTGCTTTTTACTTTTTCACTGGTCTTACAGTTTAGAGGAAGAAAATGCAGTGTCATCATGCACACCTACACTGGCCTCTAAAAACAGGGACCTGCTTCTGTCACTGAAGCGCCTGGTGTCTGTTTTCAACAAGATCAACACATATGTGTCCTTACTGGCTGTGCAAAGTAAGAATAGTTATCTGAGAGTTGACCCAGTGAATGGCAAACAAATTTTAATGTATTTAGTTGATTTAAGAATATTTCCCACCTAATTGTCTTTAAGTTCCATAGGAAGCGCTGAATACAGTAATACATTTAATAATTGTCAATCACTGTCAGCCATCAATGCCAGGACATTTTTTAGGGGGGGAGGGGGGAGGGAAGAGTCAATATAAAAAATGTCAATGATTTGCTAATGGCTGAAAAAGTATTGAAATTAAATAACAAATTACATTATTTTTTTCCAAGAATGTCATTCTTCCATGTCAGAAACCACATTGTTCTTCCCTTAATATTGTTCCACTTCATCCTGTGAATGGTTGAGCAGGACCATAAAAAATGCTTTCCCGTGTACTGAGAGCAGAATGACACCCTGCCAAATATGAGAATCTGCAAAGTTTTCTTTCTTTGGTTGTTAGATGATCACATTTTTCTCCCAGCCATTTTGGAATGCTAATGTCTACGCACTGCAACCAGGCGTTGAATTTTAGTGTTGCACTTTGGCCATGCCATCGCCACCCAGTTTTAACATTTCTGGTGCAATCTGGTTCCAGTCGCGAGCTATTTTCAGAGTAATGCAGTTTGTTTCAACTATGATAATTTAAACAGGTGATTATAAAAAAGAAAAACATATTGATTAATATAATTAATGCGCTAGGCAGGAAGTGGTTATATGATTTCCACCAGACGTTTTTGTCGTCTTTGCAGGTTTACAGGGTCAAGGTCATCCACAATCATCTCATGCTAAATTTTTTTCTGGTTTATGTAAATCCCTCAATGACTTGCACGAAGCTATAAAAGGTGAGCATTTAAAACATCCCTGTGGCTTTTACATGAATGTGAGTAGGAGTCTGAAGCTAAATGTCATAGTCATTTATTTCATTTACCTGTTAGTTAAACAAGGAAAAATTATTTTTTACTATTAATTGCAGAAATTAAAGAAAGTAACACCAGTAAGTAGTTGATAGCATTCTAATTGATGGATATCTCAATTGTAAAAAAAAGGAACATAAAATTAACATTTTTGCCAGCAATTTTTTTTTTTCCTCCATTAATTTTGTTTAAAAATGCGGGCTAAAATTTACAATTATTCATTAAAGGCTGATGTTGCAAAATACCGATTGATGGGGCTATTTTATTTCCCTCAGAGGTTTCCAAACACTACAACTCAAAAGTATCTCTAGAACATCAACTCCCCACAGCAACTAAAGAACTCAAACGAACTGATGAATGTGTTGTTGCATCTCTTATATCTCTGGTCACAAACACAGGAAAGGTGAGTTGGTAATGTGCTTATTTAAATTTGTATGAGAAGCAAAATGGTAAAGTGGAGCATGTTTTCTTGTTTAAATTTGCAGAGGAAATGCTCCTTATGAAAACTCCATTGAGTCCTTGAAATATTTTTACAGATGGCAGCATTTATGTCAGGCAATCTAGATTTCTTCACACAGCCTGCGGGTTACAGGACTAGAGGAAGCAGTATTAGTTCTGATATGGGAAAAGAGGGCCCGAGGTCACATCCAGCAGTTAACTCATTCAGACAAAGGGCATCACAGTTTCTTTCATCTATATCAAAGGTACAGAAATCTAGTATACTTTATTTCAATCCATTTATTTTTCCTTTCATTTTAATACCGTATTTTCGCGCATATAAGACGCGGGGTTTGACGATTTGTGTAAAAAATATTTTACATAAGACGCACCCATATATAAATTGTGGGTTTTGATGATTTGTATAAACAAAAATTATATAAGACACACTCGGCCTAGCCATCAGCCGCACTGAGCAATTTATATCCAGTGGTTTCCTTTCCTATATCATAAATGAAAATTTTTCCAATGCTTCATCACTCGTCAGATGTAACCAAGGCTTCATTACCATTTTTAGTTTACAGGTAGATCAAAAAATTGTCTGAGGTAGGACCCCAACAATTATTGTTTATTCTATCTGCCACTGGGCCAATAGCAGATGGGTTGGGTACCTGGTATCGTGATTCTAGAAACAATAAACGCCCAATGTATTTAAGTCCAATATTGAAAAATTTCTTATCTTGTTTTTAAACTATTTAGTCTTGTCTTGTTTTGAAATACACCCACCAAAGATACCGGATGTATAGGTAATATAGCCGCCATAGTTTTTGCTGTGATAATTAATAACAATAAACACAACCATTTAGACATAATATATTATATAAATTTAAAACATTCAGTCCGACTAAACTAAGATCTGCAATAAATACAGTATACAAAACATTGAAACGAAGGGATATTAAATTCGAAGTGGCCTGCTTTGGAATGGTACATGTGGTAATTACTGAACACTTACCCAATTGTTTTTACAACTAGGAATGAAAATCGTGAAACATAAATATGGACCGCAATAATTGTATTTCAATCTCACACTGTACCGTTCGTTCGTGTTAAAAAATACTTAGCGTATTTTCACGCATATAAGACACACCTAATTATAAGATGCACCCATATATAAGACGCTGGTTTGGATGTTTTGTGTAAAAAAATATTTTACATAAAACACACCCATATACAAGATGCACCCTTGGTGTGGAGTACATAAAACTTTGTATGAGAGGCATCTTATATATATATGCGAAAATACGGTACACACTTACATGCCATTGTACTTCACCAAAGGTGATCATTAAACTTTTTTTACAATAAATATGCTATATCGACATTGATTAAAATACAAGCATGCCGATTTGAAGGTAATACTTCATGTTTATAAAAATTATTGGTTATTGCACGCTACTGGTCCCTCTGTCGCTCACCCTAACCCGAACCCTAAATCTATCATAAACAAAGGGAAGTGACTCCCAATAAGGGGACCACAACAGCACATTAGCCAAATTATTAAATAAACTCATAATTATAAGTATAAGTATAATTCAAACAGTTTCATTCACAGTGAGATAAATCTCCTCTTTCATTTCATATTGGACAGATCATTTCTAGAATGCTATAAAGAAATTAAGGCATACTCATAGATTTATACAGACATGCCTCATTAGATCTAAAAACACATTTGAATGTTCATTTTCACTGTAAAGTTTCTATTCCTAGAGAAATCATTGCACCAGAATATGTGCAGGAAATTCAGAGCATTTATGGGAAAGCACTCATTACTGTAACTCTATGAAAGTTAAAATCTGCTACAAGAGATTCTAAGGAACAATTAGTATTGAATTGAACACATTTTTGGAGATCACAATGCAAAAGAAGCATTTTGATTACCTTAAAACAATTTTTTAATATTTATAGTGAACATGGAGAGTCCTCAGTTACTGTCCTTGAATAATGATGGATAAAATGCAATTCGTGAAAAATGCATACTTTAGAGAGATACAGCTACAATTTGTGTCATAAAAATGTTGAAAGACCTATTAATTTCCCTGACAGCTAAAAAGGAAAAAAAAAAAAAAATGTAGCAAAATTGAGTTGCTTTTGGAATTATTTTTTTTTTTATTCTTCATTTCACTACTTCCTTTACAGTCATACTTTCAAACTGACTTGTGAAACTTAGCCAAAATAACCAGAATCTGCATATCAAACAAATGTAAACATTTCACTACCTCTTTTACAGTTATACTTTCAAATTGAACCTTAGCCACACCAGAATCTGAAAATCAAACAAATTTACAGATTTGATAATAAATCTATTATCTGGAAAATTGTTGTCATTAAAATTCAAGATTTTTAATTCTATTATCTGGAAAACTGTTGTCATTGAAATTGAAGATTTGTAAATCTATTATCTGGGAAATTGTTGTCATTAAAATTGAAGACTTGTAATTCAACAGCCATCACAAGATTCAGTCCCATATTGCGTAGCTGTGCAGAACAGGAAAACCTTACTGAGCTCTGCTGAGAGTAAAGAGGGGCTTGCTAAACAGGTAAAGTCTGTTGCCCAATTATTGTGAGATCTGTGTCCAGAAGTATCTATACATTAAATGCTCTTAGGGAGTTGCAATTATATCATAAGAAAGAAATTGTTTGCTTATTAAATCTTTTCATAATTTTACTTAGTAGGACATCAGTCAAACTTAACCTTTTCTTTTACTTTCCCAGCTTTCAATTTTCCAACAAAAGTTCTCAAAACTAGAACAAGAGAAAGAGCATTACTTGCTAGAGCTGCAACTGCTTAAGATCAAATTTGAGAATGAACAAGTGGTGAGTGGTTGCCTGGCCCACTGCATTAGATCGTCGTCCATTACTTCATAGTTTTATCCACCGCCAATACCTTAAAATACAGTTATCATATTGTGTGGTGGCAATCAGGAGCCGGATAGGGACATCATAGGAGTATACGGAAAAGGATAAACCAGGCTATATTGAGCCTAGTTTGTGGGATATGTGAATAACAAGGATGTCAAAATTTTGAAATCAGACGCAAGTAACAAGAAATGTTTCTGCTAAGAACATATTTTTTTAGTAAAAGCTTTTACCAGCAAATAAAGAAATATTTTTTGTAACAGCTTTCTTCAGCAAAGAAAGAAATAGTTTTTAGTAAAAGCTTTCTTCAGCAAAGAAAGAAATATTTTTTACTCAAAGTAAAAGCTTTCTTCGGCAAAGAAAAAAATAGTTTTTACTAAAAAGTAAAAGCTTTCTTCAGCAAAGAAAGGAAGGGCGGGCAAACAAACATGTAAATATAATATTAAAATTGAAGAGAAACACATCATTTCATGTAAAATGTTTAATACATTAAATTATTTAATAAATAAAATAGATTAGAAATACTAGATTTAAAACAGACAAGTGAGTACTTTTGGTTTTTCACCATCAATGTTAAGTATTATTTGAATTAATACGTTGGATTATCATTTATATTTTCTAAACAAGATTTTTTTTTTGTAAAGTGCAAAACTGGGGTACATTTTATTGTAAGTTATTGTTCTTGTTTTTTTTCTTCAGAAAACAAGGCAGTTGGAAAAAGAAATAGACATGGTGAGGGCCAGCTCAAGTGGTGTAAGCAGTGTTGTGGCATCCACCTCATTGGAGGATCATATAGAAAAATTGACACTCCCTTCAGATTTAAGCACTCGCTCAGACTCTGTTAACAGTGGATCATACCTGGACACCAGCATGGTGAGGCCAAACAAAAATGTTGTGGTTTTTTTATGTAATAAATTAAATTTTCAAGAGAATAGGGAAGTCTACATTAATTTGTAAACAGTAATAACTTATTGTTTGTTGTTTTTTTTAAACTGAAGAGCTTAACTTGAAATTCATTTAAAATGAACTGTTTTAGTTCAAAAATACATTGAGAGTTTATTTTAATTTTATAGCTGGGACAGCTAGAAACCAACGGATCTGTTAAAAATGATGTAGACACCAGAGAACAACTGATCATGAATCATTACAACACAAGAATAAATGAGCTGACACTTCAGTTACAGCAGGCGGACAGCAAGGCAGTCAGTTTCCATGCAGAGGTCTGTGGTTTCTTCAAGCATGGAATATGTTATATTTATGAAAATAATTATTCTTACACATTTAATCACACTTTCTAATTTTTCTTATGTAATTAAATCGATGAAATAATATTTTAAAAATTAAAATTCATTTTTTTTACAACTTTTATGAAAATAGCTTTGGATTAATGCAATATGATATTCTTCTCACTCTGAACTGAACCTATTTTCCCTGAAACCTTACTCCATGATGGCTGATAAGAACTGGGGCTGTCATTTTATTGCACATTTTACCTTCAGGTACGAGCTTTACATAAACAACTGAAAATTGCAGAGAAGGCAAAGGAAGTGTGCCAGGATGAACTGAGAATTGTCAACCAAAGTTTAGCTCATCTGAAGGTCAGTAGAGCTTTTGCAATAAGCAAAGTATATTTTAGAGGACATAAATAATGTAACTGGGCTTTGGTGGGGATTGAAAATCCAGACCATCAACTTGAGATTTTCTCAGGTTAGACCACTCGGCCACCCAGCACCCCAGGCAAGGAAAAACATCACCAGCACCCCGGGTGGATGGGACTCAACCTTGGATGGCAACTCATCTAAGAGAAGGAAGCTCTGAATTCAAACCTGTAGGCGGATAACATTGGTACAATGAAACATTCCGACAACTCCTGCGACCCCACTGGTGCCAAGCTGTATCATCCACATGATGTTCCCTTGGGGTTATCCAGCGGCGTGGAGAGAGGCGATTTGCTGTTGGGAACCAGCTTATAATCCTAGAAGAATAATCCCAGGCCTTGTGGATTTCGTCCTACGAAGTCTACACCATGGTCACATTGTGTCGGACGGGATGCCAGCAAAATAAAATAATAATAATCTAACCATCTTTACCTTAGCCGACTGAAAAAACAGGAAGGAGTCATCTATTTTTGCAAGAACAATATTTAGTTTGGTTGTTTTGGAAATCCTGGACCATCTGAAAGCTTACCCTATGTCCAGCTATGTCACCCGGACAAACAGAAAAATTCAAGAGTTTATTTATTTTGTTGTTTCCTTAAGGATGAGCTCCAGACAACTACGCGCAGCTATGAAGGTCAGCTCAGCATGATGAGTGAACACCTGGCAGGCATGAATGAGAAACTGGCTCAACAGAAAGATGAGATTGATGAACTTAAGCAGCAGCTTACTCAGAAAGGCTCATCTTCAAAGGTATTTAATGGTTATAAATTACAACTGCACTACAGACAGGTCCTACGTATTTTATTCTATCTGGCCAAGTAAAGAGGTTTTTAACCCACCCTGATATGCATATATATTTATATAAGATACATATTATACACCTATAATGTGTTTTGAAAAAATCATATTTAAAAAGGCCCCGAAAAACTTCATAACCTAAAGTTATATACATAACTAAATAAATATTCATTTACAATGTAATGCACATTTTACTAGTGAAGGGTTTGACACTGTTTATCTCAAAGGTATATGGGAGGGATATGGGGAGAGTTAACTTCATCGTCATTAGGCTCTTACTTACCTATGCCTTTTACCCTGCCTGGGGAAGTCTACAAATGTCGCATAAGAGATGGAATCGGTGGGCCGTCGAGCGTGAGCTCTTAATGCCCCCCCCCCGGCGCTCCCCCACACAAACCAGAGCACTGAAGGACTTAACCCGACTCCAGCCCGTGCGGGAGGGCGCCGGGAACCTCCCCCTTGACCTAGAGGAGGCCCGGTCGACCGAGGACGCTGCGTTTAAAGCGTCCGCAGTTAACTCTCTGTGGGTCAGGACGGCTTTGCTTCCACTCCGGTGGTTTGGTGTTGCGTTACCAACCCCCACCGCCCAGGGAGTCTTTCGGTCGGGACGTTGGTAATGGCGGGACGAAACGGTTGCCTAGGGGCGGCTTTCTCACGGCCGCGTAGTTAAAATCATCGGCATGGGTTTTGAGGGCCACCCAAGCCTCATACCCATTAACAGCAACTAGTAATCATGTTAGTGGCAGCTCCCGTTGCGTTGGGAGTCATGCGTTTGGCCGGGGTTTTTTTAGCTTCGGGTGGACAAGTCCCCCCTACTAGTCTGCCACGCCGCGAAGAGGCAAAACCCCATGTGGACGCCCCCGAATTTCTTCGAGGACGCGGTCGCTTACGCAACCCAGGGGGAAGTCTACAAGAATGTTCCAATCATCTCGGCCCTGTGCTTTCCTTTCCAGTTGCTTCCATGTATGTCCCATACTTTGTGCGCTGGCTCTAGCTCGGGTCTCCATGTATTCTTTGGCCTTCCTCTCTTCCTTTTTTCATGTTATGGATTGTTTCATTGGGGAAAGGGGGGGGGGGTGGATTTAGTTCTGGGTTCTGGTCTTCATAATTCTTTTATCATAGTCATCAACTTGTTATGTATAGAGTTAATAATAATAATATTTTAAAATTATGAAATGTAGGTACATTAATTTTATTTTCAACTGAGATAAAACTATAACAGATATTATTAGTCATATATCAATGGTGTTCCTATGTGCAAGGAATAAATTACCCGGCACTTATCATTTTACCAGTTTCAATATTTTGGTTTTCACATTTAGAAGTTGTTGAAGAAAATAAAGCATGCATGGCATGAGTCGTATTTATTTTACAAGTATTTTATAAAAAATAATCCAATGAAGATTCTAATATGTATACCGGTACTCTAATACTGACCATTAATTCTATAGTTATGCGTAGTGGCAGTTGCAGATTAAAATTTCCAGAGGTGGGATAAAAAAAACCAACCTATAGCGAGTAGCTTGTTTCAATGTGTCCCTCACTTCCCAAGATGTACTAAAATGTATACCGTACTAAAGGGAAATCAAATGTTTTTTTTTTTTTTAATAATAATTATTTTTTCCCCCCATAGATACTGAAAAAATCCAAGAAATGATGAAAGGCATTAGTATTACCCATAGGTCTTTCCAAACTGAGCGTGATTTAGTAAAGATGGAACCATGTGTTGAACCTTCAGGTCTTCTAGCTGTTCACCTGGACATGATCTTGAGATTAGCTTGTTTACCTAAGGATTCAAGTTTATGATTTAATGGAGAGTTTAAAAAAAAATGTATTATGCAAGATCCTTGTAATGATGCATTCTAAATTACTGTGTTTAATTACAAAACTATGTATTAATCATTGTAACTTGAAGGCTTTATCACTCTTAAATAGTAAAATAATTATTTTAACTGATTACATTACAGTTACAGGGGTGAATAGTTCCATTTAAATTGTCAATATATTTGTATGGAGCAGTGTTTTTCATTAACATTTTATGCCATTTTGAAAAGGATGTTAATTCCTCTCAATGTTAAAAGCAATTTGCATTATTCTTCTGCACACTCTATGAAAACTTAACTTCTCAGTCTGTTGTAATACCGGTATTCACTTTTTGAAGAAGTTTTTATCTGGGTCACTTATTAATAGCTTTAGCAGTGCTAAATATTTCTCAGGCATAAAGTGTGTTGTTTTCATTATTGCAAATTCACTCTTTATGTAGAGCATACCTAAATAAATATGTTTATTTTGGAAACTCAAATTTAAATCATTATTGTAACTCTCCAACCCATGAATTAATTAAATTATTTTCTTAAAATTGTAATATGAAGCTGACTTTTTTTCTACGTCTGAAGTGTCCCTAAATCTCATTTTAAAAATTTAAAAAAAAAAAAAAAAAGGCATTTGCTTAAATACTCAACTAAATATATACTCCACTATTACCTTTTTCTTTCTCGGATTACAGCTCTGTAGACTCCTGGAAGTCTGTCTTACTAATAATAGAGGAGTGCCTAAATTATTAAAGGGATTAAATTAAATCCCAATCTATATTATATTAGCATTAATTTTTTAATTAACAGAATGATGACACCAAGCAAAACAGTTTACTAACCATTTGCCTACCAGTATATCTAAATATACTATAACTATAATGATAAATAACATATTTTAAAATGCTGTGGTACTAGTAGTTATTGTTATAGGGTTCAGTTGTTGTTTTTTTAAAATGATTTATCAGTTAGTGAAAAAAATTGTTAACCAGAGACAGAATTATCTAGAGCAGCGGTTCTCAACCTGTGGGTCGCGACCCCCTTAGGGGTCGCACGACCCTTTCCCAGGAGTCGCCTAAGACTATCTGAAAACACAGACGTTCTACAGTTATGAAGTAGCAACAAAAATAATTTTGTGGCTGGGGGTCGCCACAACATCAGGAACTGTATTAAAGGGTCGTGTCATTAAAGAGGTTGAGAAACACTGAGCTAGAATGTATGCCTATGACTCATCCTTAACCATAAAATATGGAATGTAGCAGATTGTTATTGTTGCAATCATGTGCAATATTATTTGATGTTTGGCAAGTATGATTTAAAGAAGATCAAGTTCTATTTTATTTATACCTTATTTATTTTTAATTTAAACCCATTCCAAAATAATAAATACTTTTTTAAAGCCCTTTATTTTTGGGTAGACTTTTTTTTTCTTTCTTTCGTTAAGAATGATCTTTCAATTTATAGACTATTTCATGTAAATTGGACATTATTTGCATGTCTGTTGGGCAATTTTAAAGGGAAGCCCTGTACAAAGTGGAAACAAAAGTCCAATAGTGTTCCTGCCTTAAGGTTAATTTTCTCATATTATGTTATATCACTTGAATTCTTCTTGTAAATATGTCAATGTGAGAGTCTATCTTCTTATGAAAGCTGGAAGTGCTGAGCTTGTCTCTCAGTTCAGGTGTTCTGAACATCTTTGAATCAGCACCTTGTCAATATTTGTTTTAAGATTAATGAAGAAAATTGCATTTGTTTCAATCAATTTCATGGACTCACACACCCCAATACGGTTAAGATGTTCCTGCTTTAATGATTAAATTGATGATTGAATTACTTTTTACTGCTTACCTCTTGGAATGTATTATTCATTCCACAGCTATTTTTTTTTTTGAAAGAACTTTTTTGACAGTTTGTTTCATTCCAACCTGATGGTTTATACCATATTAAAAAAACAGGTACTTTTTATGCCACGGATAGCCCACAATTTACACATGCATTACTGTTTAAATTTTATTAGCAATTAATAATATTTAACTGTCACAGTTTCATATATTCTTTCACATGCATTATCAGTAAGATTGTGTAATTTTGTTTTATATGCAAATCTTTATTACTTCTAAGGAGCCATATAAAATAAAGCTGGAAAAAAACAAACATTTTGCAGCAGAAAATCCTGGTAGCTAAAGTAATTATTTGTGAATGTTTACATGAGCTATGAAAGTGTTGGGGTTTATAAGGCTGTGAAAAACACCACAAACTGCAATAAATTATGTGTAGATGCATCAATGTACCTGTTCTTGTATTGTTTGTCTTGTGTTTTTTGTTGTAATGACTATCATAAATAAATTTTAAAAACACTTAAAAACTTGAAACTTTTAACATTTTATTTTGTTTGTTTTTTTACAAAATCTATTTCAATTCATTAAATAAACTTGACTAAAGATAACTTCTCCCCCAGGTGACAGAATGAGCAAAACACATATGTAATGCATCTTGAAGCTGTCAAATTTTTAATGTGTTCTTCTCCAATAATTTAATATCTGTCAACATAAAATTATATATTTTAATCCCTGAAGAAAAAAAATTAAATGCTAAATAAGTGACTTTACACTTTATGATCCATATAGGGGCTCCTTGATATTAATTGCTGAGACTTGTTACACTTGACTATCATACTGTAAGATTCTCCAAAACTCAGGGATACTGGTAGTTATTTTACTGGCTAGACTTGAATTCCACAAAAACATAATTATTTCACGAATTGCCAATACAAAACTGCACCTCTTTGTTAGCTACAAAATATGTACTGGTATAGTTTTCCAATATTGATACCTATTACTTTAACTTCAGAAAGTTTAGAAATTTGCAAAAATGATACTTTTAATCTTTTTTTTAAAAATAAATCAAGATAATATACTTCAAATGACATTAATAAAAAGCTATGCTTAGAAACATGACTTTTTGGTCAACAAAATTAGAAGGAGAAGAAAAAAATATAAAGGGGGGTGGGTGTATTTTCTATGCATATGCACATGGCAGTTTTCCTAGTCAGAAAATAAAATAATAATATCATCAGTTTTGCCTCATCTCTATTTCTTCATAAACATACTGATTCATTTATCCCATCCACAACTTACACTGCAAACAACCAATTCACATAGAATATGCTAAAGCTTATCTTTGCCAGCTGACCGTGTCCCCTTTGCTGACGGCTCTGTGTTTTCAACGGGCCTATAAATTCTAATATGCACAGCAGAATTGCTTCTGAAAACAGTCTTTGGCTCTCCATCATCTGTCTCTGGTACAAGATCATCAATTAAATCAACTGTTGAAGTCTGCACAGCAAGTTTAACTGTACCTGCTCCTTTGGATTTTAATTGAAGAGCCAAGTTTATAGCTCTGTTGACAGCTCTTCCAAGTCCATGAATGACAACTTCATTTCCAGCATCAAGTAATTTCTGACATTTAGTTTCCTGAGCTTTGAAGTTTGTCTTTTCTGAAATATAAACATCATTGTGTCGCTGTGGGTACCTGGAAGGTAAAAATAACAGATCAGGGGCTTGATGTCAACATGTCTAACAAAACATTCAAAATTCATAGACCTAATTTAGTGTAAAAACATAATTCTTTTCTCTTTAAAAAAAAAAAAAATTTAAGTTACGATGATAAATCAAACTATATTTTTCATTGAGATTTAAAAGCAGCAGCTATTACTATACTATTAGTACTCAGACCTGTACATAAAATGTATATTAGCTATAACTAGTTATATATATGATAATTAATAATAAACTTCATGATACTGCCTTATGTAGATTAAGAAATGTATTATTATTACTATTATCATTGTGCAGTTAGTAAATAAAGACCGTGTGAATATAAAATAGCTCACTGGACAGAGACTGAATCAAATGACCACATGAAATATAGTTATCATTTATTTGGATAGCTGATTCTCCACGAAGAGAAACTTCAAATTACCTTATTTACACAAATTTGTTGCTTACCAATAAACTTCACCATTTTATTGTCCACTATTGTATCACCCCATCCTTTTCTAGACTTCAACTGGTACAATTTATGGCTATGACTATGCACCTGTTTGTAAGTAATGAAAATTATTCATTACTTAAAAACTAAATTTACCTGTGTGGCAAACGTTTCCGTAAGGTGTATTCTTCTGTATCAAGTTTAGAGCTTGAAGCTTGCATTTTCTTTACCTTTAAATAAAAAATATTTTATTTACTCAATAAAAAAGCTATCTTATATTACTGAATGAGGTATTGCTGTAGCATTCAAGACACAGGAGTTTGTCTTTGTTTTCTTTAAATCAGCTCATCAAAACTGTGTTTCAGTGGTGTACTAAGCTGGGCCTAAAAATTGAACGAATAGTGGCATGGCCTCAGGAGAGACAACACTTATAGATTAATGAGAGAATTACTGATTAATCTTAAAGTGCGCAAACCCTTTAAAATCAAATCTCCCAGTAGCCCATACTTCATGTTACTTACAAACAAACAAAACGAGATGTCATTTCATATGTTTAGAAGATAATTTAATAATTTATAGAGATTTCAAATAAATATAGCAGTTATAAATATATATATATATTATATTAAATAAATATTGTGATCTATTTTAAGTATAAGAGAACCTCATTTTGCATCTAAATCATCTACCATTTTTTTTGTTTGGTGGCAGATTTGTTTTAATTTTGGAGGTCTCAAACGTATATGAATTTCTTTTTTTGATGGGCAGTGTTTTGAATGAAGAAAACATTGGAAAATTGCAAGGGTTTTGCATTTTTAATTTAATTTTAAATGTTTTATGATGGTGGGTCTCTAGGAACCTTAGAGGTCATCCATTAATTACGTCAACAATTTTTTACCCCCTTCCCCCCCCCCCTTTTTCAACACCTGTCAAACTTTCAATGACCCCCCTTATTTAATTATGTCAAAATTTTCTCCCACAATAAATTATAATATAAATAAATTTATAAATAAATTTTACTTAGTGCTAATCTATTTTAATGACATAAAATTGTAGGAAAAACATTGTATTACATCTGTTAATTAACAAGTTAAAAAATTTTTACACTTGAATTTTATAATGAAGAATCAATTAAAAGGTTGTTAAAAACTAAATATCATTATTTGTTTTATAAATATGATTATTGTCAGTAAAGATGACAATTATAGTATAGTTTCTAGCTGCTATCATTTGGGTAGGGAAGGGGGGCATTTGCCTCCCCATGAATGTGCAGGTTTTATTAAAATTGCTTTGTTACGCACTTTACTTTCCCCTAATTCTCAAAATATCGTATTTCTACTCTATCAATATCATTTATTTTGACTGCACATGATACTTGAACCTTGTCCTTGTTCCATGCCTGCAACATGATCGCAAACATACCATCCTAGTCATTTGCAACAAATAGCATCTATAGGTGAAGAGAGGCCAACTTTTGACTTCTCTTGCACTAACAAACAACATGTCAGGAATTGTTGGGAAACAGGAAACATACACACAAAGAATGGATAACAGCAGATACATTGAAAGTGATAGAAGAGAGAAAAGGGAAGAAGGCAGAAATTAACAACAGCCGTACACGAGCGTAGAAAGTTAGGTTCCAAAAGGAGTACTCAGAGGCAAATAAGAAAGTAAAGAAAAGTGCCAAGATGGACAAAAGGAACTTTGTAGACATGCTTGCCAAAGAAGCGGAAGAAGCAGCCTACCAAGGGAATATGCGGGAATTGTTTGCTACCATCAAGAAGTTGTCTGGAAAGTTCAGGAAGCCAGAGAGCAGTGAAGGACAAAGATGGTAAGAGCATACCAAATGAGGAGCAACAGAGAGGCAGATGGAAAGAACACTTCGAGGAACTTCTAAACAGGCCAGAGCCAAGTAACCCACCAGATATTCAGCCAGCTGACAGTGACCTGGCTATTGACTGCAACACACCCATCAAAGAAGAGATCTGTATTGCCATCAAACAACTTAAAAATGGCAAGGCTGCAGGACCGGATGGCATCCCAGCAGAGGCACTGAAGACTGACGTGCACACCAGTGTAGAGATGCTACACCCACAGTTCTTGAAGATCTGGGAGGAGGAACAGGTACCTTCTGAGTGGAAGGAGGGATACCTCATTAAAATCCCCAAAAAGGGATCACCTTACTGTCCATCCCAGGCAAGGTTTTCAACCGCATACTACTCAACAGAAGGAAAGAAGCTGTTGACCCCCTGCTGCGGGACCAACAGGCTGGCTTCCGGACCAACAGATCCTGTACTGACCAAATTGCAACACTGCGCATTATCCTAGAGCAATCCCTGGAATGGAACTCAGCCCTCTACATCAACTTCATTGACTACGAGAAAGCCTTTGACAGTGTGGATAGGCAAATCCTCTGGAGACTGTTGAGACATTATGGAGTGCCGTGGAAAATCACGGACTTAATCAGAAACTCTTACGAGGGGATGACCTGCCGAGTGGTCCACGGACAACAGGTGACAGATGCTTTCCAGGTGAAGACCGGTGTGAGGCAGGGATGTTTGCTTTCGCCTTTCCTGTTCCTATTGGCCATTGACTGGGTGATGAAAACATCAACACAGCAGAAGGGGAATGGTATTCAATGGACCTTATGGGACCAGCTTGATGACCTCGATTTTGCTGATGATCTTGCCCTCCTCTCCCATACCCAAAATAGATGCAGGAGAAGACCAAAACTATTGCAGACACTTCTGCACGTATTGGTCTTAATATTCACAAGGGGAAGAGCAAGGTCCTCAAGGTCAATGCCGCCACGAATACATCACCCATCAGGCTCGAAGAGGAAGCGCCAGAAGAGGTAGAGAGCTTTGTCTACCTTGGCAGCATAGTGGACAAGCAAGGTGGGACGGATGCTGACATCAAAATAAGGGTAGGAAAGGCACGGGCAGCCTTCCAACAACTCAAGAATGTCTGGGCCTCCAAACACTTGAATACCAAACTGAAGATCAGAACCTTCAACACCATAGTGAAACCGGTTCTACTGTATGGTGCAGGGACATGGAGAACCACTGCTGGGAATATGAAGAGAATCCAGTCCTTCATCAATAACTGCCTAAGAAGGATTCTCGGGATTCACTGGCCCAACAGAATCAGCAACCAGAAACTGTGGCAGCGGACAAAGCAAGAACCGGTAGAACAAGAGATCCTCCAGAGAAGATGGAGATGGATCGGTCATACGCTCAGGAAACCTGCCTCCAGCATAACTAGACAAGCCTTGAACTGGAACCCTCAAGGAAAACGGAAAAGAGGCAGGCCGAGGAACACTTTACGCCGTGAAGTGGAAGCAGATACCAAGAAACTTGGCCACACTTGGGGGAGGCTGGAGAGATTGGCTCAGGATCATGATGCCTGGAGGGCTCTTGTAGGCGGCCTATGTCCTAGCAACAGACGCCGATAAAGATCGGCTGCTGTTCCTCGAGGACGAAAAGGCAAAAGAAGAAGAAGCACTAACAAAGTTTGCTAACATTCTGACCAGCGATCTGAAGTGCACAGACAGACACACCACACATTAAATAAATCTTATATTGTTAAAAGCTTAAAAATTATATGACTACACTTATAAATTTTTTAAAATAATGTAATAACCAGTCAATTTTCAATATTTAAATTTCAATGGTCAACAACTGTCAAACATTTCCAAACCCCCTCCCCATTTTGTGGACATAATTAATGGACGCCCCGTTAAAAGGGAAGCCTATTTTATTTTATGCCAGAACAGAAATTCCAGTACATTGATCACATTGTGTGTTCAAATTTAAAAAAACATCTTGGCCTTGGGTCACCAACTTCAATGGGCAAATAACCTTACATTACATGCCCCTAACTCAGATTAAGAAAAAGACAGTTTGATGAGGATTTCCAAGCTGGCTAGATGGCAATCCAGGGTTGAGAGTAAAGTGAAGATAAGAACAGAGGAGCCATGTTTAAGTTATGATATGTAGGCCTAACCTAGCCCTAAGCCTGCATAAACGTAAACTGCCCTAAATTCGCAAGTCCGCAAGTGATCAGATTAGTGATTAGTGGGAGGCACACACATTAAATGTAAGAAACTCGGGTCCTGAGAACTATATAGAATAGAGCCTTTTTACAGTAACGTAATAGGGACCAAGTAATTACTTTACCGCAATGATAACTCATTTAGTTAAGGGCTTTGAGAAAGTATGTTTTTTTTAAACCCCAAGACAAAACATGTTTATCAAAAAGGACACATTTTAAAAATATACCGAGATACTATCTTTTTCTAGTTTTTATTTGTCATTAATACTTGTTTAATGTATTCCGGGGTTAAAGTGAATTTTAAGTTAATAATAATACATTGTACTGAGGTCTTCACTCTAAAAAAATATTATGAACAATCTACAACAGTTACTTTATACTAAAATTTAAAAAACAACTAAAATGGACAATAGCTTTTTTGAGGTGTTAGTAATTTTGTTTTGGTAATTAGAGAAGCCACATCCATGTGAGTGAGAAATCGTAAACATACTAAGTCATACTATTTTGACCTCAGCAATTTCCCTATACGAAAAACGGAATGAAATATCATATCTGATTCTGATAGTAACAAGGTGAAATATCAGAGACTATTATATTACCATTTGGCGAATGCTTTACGTTACAAAAACAGATTATGCATAAGAAAATGTTATGAAAAATATCGCCGGATACTACACTAAAATGGCCTGCTAACTGCTACTTCAAACTACTTGTTTGAGTTGAGGTCATAGAATAGACTAGTAACAGCGATACCTGATAGGCCTATACTGTAAAGACTCAAGTCTCAAGATTATTTTTTTTTCAGTCTGTAAATGACAAATGTTGACTTGATTTACTCAAAAGATACAAAAGTACCGTATAAATAATAGTATAAAAGCATTCCATTTACAATTTACAGACTTTTCTACTTTGAGTAGCCTAATTTACTGACCTGACTGATAAATAGCACACGTTTATTACTTTAAAACATGCTGCATATATCTTAGTTTCTATTTTATAAGTTATAATTAAATAAATAATTGATATTGTCTTATATGGTGTCTATACGTTTATATAATAATAATAATATAAGGCAGCAGATCCCATCTGTACAGTCCTACTACATTACAGTGAGCCCACATTGCTTTCAATTCAAATTTTAATAAACTATGACTAATAAGCATATAGTCAATAGAACTGACAAACTTTGTTACCAATTCAAAGGAATATTTTTGAGCTCCCACTGAAAAGTGTCCCCCATTCCATGACTGCTTGGTGACGTGGTGTATTCAAGTTGTTTCATAAGGACACCATAGCAGAAGAATCCAAGCAAAAGTATACACACTGCACCATAGTTAATTGAATGTATTTGTAAAGCAAGACTGCATTCACCAATGCTCTTTGCAACTTTCTCTCCACAATTATTCTTGTTTATGGACTTATGAGGGTTCCGACACCACAGTCACAGGGGTTAATTTCCACATCAGGGCTTACAGTTCAAAATCATCCGCCTCCATTCCAATTCCAGGGCTCATTTTTTTCTTTTTACCAGAAAATTGTGCTTTCACAGAAGGAAATTGGCAAAGAAATATGAAGATACATTAAATGTTCATATCAAAACCATTAATTCTTGGGGGGTTCAAGTGATTTTAACTTAATTGAAATTTTGATTTATATGTCTATTTTTATGTGTCAGTTTATATAATTTCTTTAGGGTTTTACTTTTATAATAATTTTTAATTATAACATTTACCATACTCAATTTTTTGTAGTTGTTCAAATTTTATAAGACACAACCTCTGTGGTGATATCCTACCCCTCAGACGCCATCAGGTAATCTAAATCATTGTTAATTTATTTCAATAAATTAGTTATACCCTGGACTTATATTATTTCAATTTATATATTTTCTAGAGCAATAACATTTCTAGAATGGTTTAGATATTTATTTATTTTAAATTGCATATAGGCCTAAGAGTCTGCTTTACTTACTTTAAATGTTTATTTTTTAATAATTTTTATTTTGTGATAACCATTTCTAGGAATCAAAATGACTGCCCAGCCACAAAACTTACCACCACAAATGCAGGTGGATGCTATGTCTACAGGTTCTCAGGTTTGAAATCGATACAATTCATGTAAAATCGTTACCTATTTTATTTGCCATTAACCATTATTCATACAAAATATGTATTTTGAAGAAAATTTGATGGCATTCATCAATTTTCTGTACAGCCCGGTGAGCCCAGCCCTAGGCTGGGGTACAGCGCTATATAAGACAACTAATAATAATATTTAGTGCTGTCTCAATAAATTTGTAAAAATAAAAATTCCATCATTTTACTTCTCAGAGAATTAGGAAATTATTTGGAGCAAAATATGTGTTCAAGTTTTCATTACTACATTTTAATTTTGTTCTCAAGAAACATTTTTGGAAGTAAAAATGGTTAAATACTATTCGGAATATAAATATTATTTCTATTTGTGGTAAAAATTTGAGTTGTTTTAAGCTTTTTTTTTCTTCTTCTGAATTTGAAAGTAGATTACATTAAGGCAGTTCACAAATATAAAACATTTTAAAATATTTTTATTTAGTTCCGAGAGTTCTTGAGCCAATACAACAAAATTACAGAGCAGTGCTTCATGGCATGTGTTCATGATTTCACTACAAGGAGGGTGATAAATGCAGAGGTTAGTTGACTTCTATATGGACAAAATCAACACATTAAATAGAAAATACTTAATTCTCAGGTAAATTTACATTTTCAGCGCCACTAATTTCCCTGCGCCACTTGTTTCCCAGTGTTTTTGCAAAACTTTTTTTGACATTGCCACCATATTTGTTGCCATGACAGCAGACATGTCTTAGCAACAAATATGCTGTGTTTTAAAAAAAATAGTGCAAAAACTCATCTGCTGAAATGGGGGAGGGTAAAGCTACTTACAGAGAGAAATAAAAATAAGGAATGTTATGAGAATATGCTATTTTTCAAAGGAAAAACATTGAAATCAAGAGAGTTTTTAAAAGTTGGTGCTGGAATAATTGAAGAAATTTATTTTTGTTTGTTGATTACGTTAAAAATCAGTAGCAAATCAATAAATTTGAGAAAAAGATTTAGTCTTATAATCTACAAGTCTACCTAACCTGAATGATAAGTTATAATCCCTGACAATCACACATACGAAATTGCCTCGTTTTGAAATAAATTTAATTAACCACCCTATGAAATACTAATTTTTAAAAAGCTATCAATCAAAAACATTCTATTGGTGTAATAATTTTTAGAAATAGAATAGTTATTTCTAGTAACAAAAAAACAACTAAACAGAGTGGAAAGAATCCTACACAGAAACTCAGTGTGGTGGAGAGAATGTTAATTGAACCATTCTCATGGTAACACAGTTGTAGATTGCATGAAAATCATTATACACACAATTAGAACTTAAGTTTAAAATTGTTTGAACCAAACTGGTTAAAACTAAAATATTTGTAAAAATTTGAATTTTTATTTTTTTTAAATTTGACATTTTTTAAATGAATATAAATGTATTTTAAAACTAGTTTCTGCACACACAAAAAAAAACAGCTACTTCCTAGAGCGAATTACCGTATATCAGTATGAACATTACGTTAAAACCAATTATTCTGAGTATTCACCTGAAGTAAATTGAGAAGATGAAATTTTTATTTAAGTACTGGTATTTTAAAGCCCCTATGAATTTGGCATTTGATTTTTTTTTAAATTGTTTCTTATACAATTCATTAGTTTTAATTTTTTTTTTTAATTTTCCCCATTCATTTTTAACTCCTTTGAATTTTTATATATATATAAATATATATATTTTTTTTTTACATTTTTTTTTTTTTTGAGTTGCTGAAGTAGTTGCTTATAAATTTTGGTAAAATATCTGTTTTTCCCCCGCATCCAGTAATGCTAATCTTTTAAGCAATAATTTTCTAAATACTAGTTCCGAAAACTAAGGAATAACATATTCAAACAAAGACCCTTTCTGTTTTCAGAACTCTTGCGCCCTGAACTGTTTAGAAAAATACATGAAGATGACAAACAGAATCTCTCAGAGGTTTCAAGAGCATCAGATGGTAACCAATGATGCATTAGCAGCAGCCTCACAAAAGAGCAGTTAACCCAGGCTCGTGCCGTGTTAACGTTTTAGTGAGCTGTGGTTAGGGAACGTGACATTTTGAAAGAGGGGATTTTTTTTTTTTTAAATTCTTTGAAATAAAACTATCTTGATAAAAATGGACCACGTGCAGTTCAGGTATTTTAATTGATTCAAATCAATTGTTTATGTCAATGAAAACTCTGGGAAAGAAAGAAACTAAGATAAGTTTTATAAAAACTTTGAATCTTTGTATAATTTACAGTTGGGTGATGAATAAGGATCAATTTTTATCTTTTGATAGATGTAACAAACATTGTTGGTTTTTTTGTTCTTTTTGTATCCTTTAGTGCTGAAATGCTTAGAGTGTATTTTGTATTTCCTTCTTCTAGGTCTTGTTATGATTATACAACAGTTGTAACCCTCAACTATGTTTTGAGAAAGGAATATTGCCAAGGATTAGTTTGATGTTTGTTTCTCTGTGTTGTAAATATCTTTGAACGTGCATGTAATAGTGTTGTCTACATCGGTATAAAACATAAGTTGTATTGCACATGTGAGGTGATGATATGTAATAGTGTTGTCTACATGGGTACAAAACATAAGTTGGATTGCACATGTGAGGTGATGATATGTAATAGTGTTGTCTACATGGGTACAAAACATAAGTTGGATTGCACATGGGAGGTGATGATATGTAATAGTGTTGTCTACATGGGTACAAAACATAAGTTGTATTGCACGTGTGGGGTGATGATATGTAATAGTGTTGTCTACAGGGGTGAGGTCTTGTATTGCTTGAGTGAGGTGATGATACGAGGTGGATGACAGTAATTAAACTTTAAAGATAACCATTGTGCATGTTCATTCATTTTTAACAAGTTAAAGCTAGCTACAATACCTAATTTTTTTTAAAAAAATAGTTGTCATTGTTTCCATGAGCAACATTATCTTTTTCCATCTTTGGCTTTTATACTTTTATGTGATGTGAACACAAACATTATTCAAATGATTTTAATGTAACTTCATTATCGTTTGCATAGTAATGCTGACTGAGACATTGAAGATGCTTTCACTAGAACAGACCATGTCCGAGGTGTTTTTTGGATTTGTTTATATATTAAATTAATTAGAAGACAGAGAGAAATAGTGCTAGAGTTTACTTTCTTTGTCTGTGTACTTTGGTGTGCTAATTTATTAACTAGAAGATATGACCTGATCTTACCGGCAAAATAATCAAAAGTATTTTGCAATACTTTCTACCTGCTGTTGCAAAGTCTCAACATCTAACAATCAAATTTAATATCTGTGTAACTGTATTGGGTTTGATGTTTTGTACCCTTCTAAATACAAAACATGGGAAATAGTTAATCACATCCTTGCATAAAAGCAGATATATTTTTATCAGATTTATACTGATTCCATTTACTGGAAAAATAACAAAATCACTATCACTGTTTTTAAGAATCCTGGCCTTTTTATAATGATTTGATTTCCGTAAAATAATATAAAATCACTACCATTGTTTTTAAGAATCCTGGCCTTTTTATAATGATTTGATTTCCGTAAAATAATATAAAATCACTACCACTGTTTTTAAGAATCCTGGCCTTTTTATAGTGATTTGATTTCCGTAAAATAATATAAAATCACTACCACTGTTTTTAAGAATCCTGGCCTTTTTATAATGATTTGATTTCCGTAAAATAATATAAAATCACTACCATTTTTTTTTAAGAATCCAGCGTTACATGGTCACATTAGCTCCTTCTTATGATTATAAATAAGCTTGCGTTAAAAGGCGGTCAATGTTCTAGTTATTTTATCATTTTTTTTTTTAATAAGGAAAAGAAATCTGCATTCTCTCCCCAGTTACAACACAGCCTGGTTGTTGTAGCACTTATTTTTAGTTGTACAGGTAACTGAAATAAATATAAAACATGCTAAGATATCCTCTGAACCAGTGGTTCTCAACCGGTGGGTCGCAACCTCTTTGAGGGTTGAACGACCCTTTCCCAGGGGTCGCCTAAGACCATCTGAAAATACATGTACTCTACAGTTATGAAGTAGCAACGAAAATAATTTTGTATTTGGGGGGTCGCCACAATATGAGGAACGGTATAAAAGGGTCACAGCATTAGGAAGGTTGAGAAGCACTGCTCTAAACCAACTTCATCACCAACTTAAAGTACTTTAAAATAGGTGATGCAAAAAAAAAAAAAAAAAAAAGTTTGACTTTGATCAAAGACTTTGTTTCATATGACACATACTTCACATATGGTCTTTAGATCTTGGTTTTAAAGGATTTATTTGACAGGAATTTTTATGTTACATAATTACTATCAAACTGTTGGAGAAATGTGGTTCAATTTTGATTACCGAGTTGAGAATCCCCCCTAAAGCTTGAGTTAAGGCACACTATCTCCACCCCACCACCCCAATAAAATATAAATACACATTTTGAATGAAAAATAATAAAAGTCCCCCCCCCCCCCCCCCCCCCCCCGAAGTCTTTAATAGATATTATACCGGGATCCTGGTTTAGAGACCTTACATGTAACCCACTGATAAAGTTGAAAAGGAGGGGGGGGGCATAGAATGATGATTGGTGGCAATGCTTTTAAATTAATAATGACACAAGAATTCATCGATGTTTAAGGCTGTACATATCATGAGCTCGCTTTCTTTGTGTTGGTTTATCATCTAATTCACGAACGCGTGCATTAAAATTCTCACAGATGCATGTTATTTTTAAAAAATAACTTACAGCGCCAGGGGATTACGGCTATTATCGCCGTCCAGAAAAAACATGGATTATCTCCACGACGTAAAAACTCTGGCCATCTGTCACTCATCTGTGGCTGTCTTATCCAAACTATTTATTGACTTCCAGCGCGCCGTGCGGCTAAAGATTCATGCGACTACACATTAAACATCCCATAGTGGAGAATTTTTAAAAAAGCAGCGAGGATTTTAGTTTTTTTATTGCGAAATCTCATAAAAGCACAGCAATAGAAATATAATGGCATTTGCAATGGGCAATAATATTGCTGATATTACAGGGCTAAGTATGCGTGTCGTCATGCACTAAGGGAGGTCTCAGTAATGCGAATCGAAGCGTTAAAAAAAATCTTAAGGTTTAGTAATTGTGCAAAACTCTTTTGTCTAGTCTTGGTAGCTGGACCTTGTTAACGGTTGGGGGGGGGGGGGGGTGTGAAGACTCCAACAGCCTTAATCAAAAGGTGGGGGGAAAATTGTTCGCAAGAGATGTTTGCCAAAATACAGTCAGTACCCGGAGAGCAGCTTCTCATTAATGCGGCTCTGCTTGGTAGTCCCGTGTAATGCTTATTTCGTTGCATTGTTTTTACCGCTCATTTAATAGAACTGAAGTGTATTAACACACATGTCACCAGGCCCTTCCATGCAGAGGCGTAGCTAGAGTGTTTGGCGCCCGGGGACAAGATTCATTTTAAAGCGCCCTTTTTTCAACTCTCAAACCCATTATTTTCATCAATAACATAATACCAAAGCACATTTTAGCGCCCCTAACTAGCTGGCGCCCGGGTACATCTGTACCCCCCTGCCCCCCCCCTACGCTACGCCTCTGCTTCCATGCCCTGCTTCGGAGATCACAGGTCAGAATATGCACATCTTGGACTCGACTTTCTGTTCATGAGACTGTCTTTTGGAATTTAACCCACACCCCCACACAGTGGCGTAGTGAGGGGGGAGCAAGGGGGCATCATGCCCCGGGCGCTACTCACAAAGGGGCGCCAAATGGTATATTTTACATATAATATTGTATGGTTTTCGAATGGGGGGGGGCGCTAAAAAGGTATTGTGCCCCGGGCGCGAGTTAAGCTCGCTACGCCAGTGCCCCCACACTCCCACCCCCCCCCCAACAAAAAATACCTAACAAAAGCTGATGTATCGCTATGACATCAGACAGATGTTAAAATGGCATCTGTTAAAAAATTGAGTTTCTGTCATCGTGGCCATGTGCGATAAATAATGAACTTTACGGTCGGAGAGAACAGCTTATAAGACGGAAACAAAACAGTAGTCTGCACAACAAAAATGTTATCCAGTGGGATATAAAAACATGTAGGTTGGGTGGGGCAGATTGGTTGGGTCGTTTGATCACAAGTATATTTAAAGATATTTATTTCTTTACGCCATGCTTTCACCTCTCACTCATGACCCTTTCACACTCTCTCTCTCTTTCTTTCACACGCATACCCTGTGCAACACCACCCTACCCCACCCCGGGTCTAAATAGAAATCCTCCATCACAGCGATGACACAATTTTGTTAGTTCGTCATTTATAGAAATCCATCACATGTCAGTTTCAGTAGGTTGACCACGTGGCACGCTGAGCCATTGGTGCAGCGTCCATAACGAGGACAGTGGTGAGTGGAAAGCTGTTTATATTACTGTAGCTGCTGATGTCTATTTAAATGGATTGGAAAAGTCGAAACACAAATAGCATATTGATGATTTAAGCGAAACATAATGAGTATATTGATGAATAAAGTTGACGACGATGTGAATATTGATGAATCAAGTTCAAATTAAAGATCATTTTCAACTATGCAAATGAATTAGTTAAAAGGATAAAGGCCGTTTCACCCCTATACGATTGGACCATTTGACCGAGCAATATATTTCCAAGGGCTTCGAACACAGGGAAGAGTAGACCTATCCTTAAATTTAAATCATCCACTAATGATTTGTAAATATGAAGAGAGAAAAATCTCTAACTCAAAACAGTAATAAATTGTGAAAAAAATTGATAATTATTTTTTTTACAGTGGCTGAAGTATAACCCCCCAAAAGCAATCATTTAAAAAAAATGCTAAACTTTAAATATTTTCAAACTTATAAACTAAAAATAACAATAGGTCTACCCTTAGAAAAAAATATATATCACAGGCTATTACAAATTATGGCCAGAGTAGTGTTGTATCAGCAGCTGTGTGATTTGCCAAGAAAGCGCATTGATAGCCAACTTTGACAAGCTGTTCAAAGATGAAGCAAAAATTAGTTCGTTTTTTCAAAGTGGGAATCCACACACAAAGGCATGTGAATTTCCGTCTGAAACTTAAATCAATGGGATTAGGTATCTATACCTACACACAAAAAAAGGCTGTTGGCTACATTTGATTACCGTGCAACTGATAATATGCGAGCCTGTCAGGTTTTATTTCACTAAGATAAATAGTTTGCTGGTGGGGACAGACATCTTAGTGGGATTTCAAAATAAATACCGGTGTTTAAAAGTTAATTCCAATTAACAAAGCCGACGTGTAATTTGATCGAGGATTCAAGTCTGTTCAAAGAATATGCCTGTTCACTAAAGCCTACTACTGCCATCAAATTGTGGACTTTGAAAGACTAAAGTCTGCCATCAAATTGTGGATTTTGAAAGACTAAAATCGGCCATCAAATTGTGGATGTTGAAAGACTAAAGTCTGCCATGAAATTGTGAAGTTTGAAAGACTAAAGTCTGCCATGAAATTGTGAATTTTGAAAGACTAAAGTCTGCCATGAAATTGTGAAGTTTGAAAGACTAAAGTCTGCCATGAAATTGTGAATTTTGAAAGACTAAAGTCTGCCATGAAATTGTGAAATTTGAAAGACTAAAGTCTGCCATGAAATTGTGAAGTTTGAAAGACGTAAGCCTGACATTAAATTGTAGAGTTTGAAAGAGTGAAGCCTGCAAGCAAATTTAAATTTAAAAAGCTTGAGCACACAAAAAACACACACACCAGTGGCGTAGCGAGCTTAACTCGCGCCCGGGGCACAATACCTTTTTATCGCCCCAATACCTTTTTAGCGCCCCCCTATTCGAAAACCATACAATATTATAGTAAAATATACCATTTGGCGCCCCTTTGGGAGTAACGCCCGGGGCATGATGCCCCCCCTTGCCCCCCTCACTACGCCACTGACACACACACACATTTCTGTATAAGCAGTGATCGTTGGTGGGGAATAGTGGATTGTAGGATAACAGATCATGTGAACCTATAAAAAAAAAATAAAAAAATTCGGGCACGTTCGGGCACAAAGCCTACTTTCATGTGTCCGTTGAAGATTGATTTCAGCAATTTATTGTATATAGGCTAAATCTAGAGTAGCTGTTTTTAATTACTAGCTATTAGAGTAACTTGCCCCAATGCAACCACGAGTCAACTTTTCCTCACAACTTTTTACAAAGTGAAAAAAAAAAAAAAAATTAGTGGTTGCTTAAAGGGCACCAAGGGAAATCACTGACTTGGCAGTGTTTAGAGATGTTCTAGCAGATAACTAGCATAATAATAGGGGAAAATGCTGGTGTCTGAGTAGCCCCTTAAGCAACCACCTGCCCGCCCCGCAACCAGTGATTAGCCCTAAGTGCAACCAGCAAGAAATCGGACTTGTCGATCGCATTTAACACATTTCCAAGTGTTTACAGCCTATTTTAACCTTTAAATAACCTTATCTTAATGTTAGCAACTCATTCACGCCAAATACTAATGATAAATAATGATAAATAACATAATCAAAAATTTTACTTTAAAATTTCACAAAAAGATAGGTTTTTTCCCCCGTCAAATTGTCGATGTTAATACCGGCTTCCAAGAAGGCAGTAAATGATCCGTAAGTGAAAAAAGCCGAACAGTAGACCAATAGGAGCCCACTGAGTATATCTTTGCTTTGATATATCGCCTATATCGAGAGTTAAGGAAAGTTTTTTGTATATGTTTTATTAATATTTTTTAAAAAGAATAAACCTAGTTGTTGGTTATACAAGTTCTACGAAACATAATAAACAGGTTGATGCCTAAACTTATTCATCAATTTGTTGGACAGACATTGGACGGGGCATGTTAGAAAGAAAATATAAGCTATAATATAAATGTTCAATTGTTATGCTTCCGGGAATTTTTGGAATAACGTGACAAAAACCTGACGAAAAACGGGACGAATAACGTGACGAGTGACGAGACGAAAACGGGACGAAAAAATGTGACAAAAAAAACGTGACCGGAAACGTGACAAAATCCTGCGATGAACGTGACGAAAAATGTGACGAAACACGTGACGATAGAGCGATGAAAAATTCGGATAGTTGTTATGATTACAGAAGTGGGACATTATCGAGAATGCGTCCCAGGTTCCGAAAAAAAATGATCCCTTATTAGTTCTCATGTCTCAATACCTGGGAATGGACTACCATGCATGGCAGTAAGACAGATGCGTAGCGATAGTGTTTGGCGCCCGGGGACAAGATTCATTTTAAAGTGCCCCCTTTTCTTTTATTCCAACTCTCAAACCCATTATTTCCAGCAATAAAATAATATCAAAGCACTTTTGGCGCCCCTAATTGTCTGGCGCACGGGGACATCTGTCCCCCTCCCCCTTCGCTACGCCTCTGCAGTAAGATGGTACCAGCAATTTGTCACCTACAATTGGGACCCGGCTCCAGAGACGATACAAGGAGAAGTTGTAAAAACTAAGTCTGGGGGAAACCCCGAATTTAGGCGCCCTTTATTCGTTAATAATAATACACAAACTTATATGAAAAATGAAAATGTTGGCACACTTTAAGATGGCACCGGAGGGCGGCGGGAGTCGCTACTTCAGAAGCGTAGTTATAATGTATGGAGCACGAGGATAAGATACATTTTTACGCCCCCTTTCAACTCTGAAACCCATTTTTTTAAACATGAAATACCATCAAAGCCCATTTTGGCGCCCCTAACCAATATGATGCCTGGTCGCTACGCCCCACGCCCCTGCGCCAACTCCGACCCCCCCCCCCCCCCCCCGCACATACACACTTTTTCAACCCTGGTTGTCGAAAGTTGTGTCAGTCAATCAGGAAACTTTCTTTTATATATATATGTATATATATGCTTAGAAAGTATATTTTTCAAGACTTCTATTCCAAAAATTTCAAGGTATACTTTTTTTCCATGTTGACCAGGTTTGGTGTTATATCAAATTTGCCAAACATTCTTTCCCCCAACTAAAAAGGCTTTTCTCCACTATCCCTCCTCTGCTATTCTCTTTAAAAACGTGAGACCTCAATACGTTTATTTAGCACACATCACCAGCTTCGACCCGGTGTTGGCCTTTATTCAGTACATGTATTTGAAAAAATCAAGCCCTTTGTACCGTAAAACTTAAACTTTGCAGTGCTCCATTCTTTAAAAAAAATTATATTTTTTTAATAAAGTTATTCGATAAGCATAACGTCATATTGGTAAAACATTGGCAAAATGAGAACCAAATCGATAAGGTTTCAGAAGACATATTGCATATAGATATGATCAATGGCGGAACCAAAAAGTTTTACAGAATGGCGTAGTGTTCCGTTTATTATTATTATTTCTTTTTTTGCATTCAAATTTTGTTCAGGCATAGAATGTGATGCGAATACTATTTCCTTGATGCACCAACATCTTGAATCAACCAATGTTCATACGATTTGACATTTCAATAAAGTAGTGTATCAAACGTCACTTTAAATAGCTACTTTGGTATAAATAAATACCGAAGGCTGCACCCATTGGTACCCGGGTACCAGAATTGAGAGGTTGGGATTAATTCTTAATTCTTCTGTTTAACAAAAATTAACTACCACAAATGACATCCGAATAGCATTGAGTCTAATGGTACCCGGGTGCGAATGGCGGCGCTGCGTGTTAGGGTCCATTTTGACTAATGCTATTCGGATGTCATTTGTGGTAGTTTATTTTAGTTTAAATGAAGAATTAAGTTTACAAACGTATAGTCCATTCAATTATCTTTCATTTGATACATCATTTAGTCTTACAATCCCAACAATAATATTTTAAATCGTTTTTTAATCCCAACCTCTCAATTCTGGTACCCTGGTACCAATAGCCACTTCGAATACCGAATGCAGTTATAATTTATAAAATGGACTAGACTAAATGGAAAGATACTATTTAAAAATTTACAACTTCATAAATAATTTGGGGAAAAAAAAGACTTGTAAATTTCTATAAGTCATCTGAATGGGAAATTCATCGTCATACGGGTGATCTGTCAAAGCTGCACAATACATTGATCTGTCAAAGCTGCACAATAAATTGATCTGTCAAAGCGGCACAACTTATTATTGAATATAATTAATATTAAATGAACATTTTGATGGGTTTCTTTCATAAGCACGCGTGCGCGGGGTTTCCAAAAACGAATGATCTTGACATCCATGATCTTGACATCCACGATCTTGACATCCACGATCTTGACATCCATGATCTTGACATCCATGATCTTGACATCCATGATCTTGGCATCCATGATCTTGACATCCATTAATTATCCTAGTTATTAAAAATAAACCTTGTTACGTGACCCACAGGGAACAGGATAATAATTTCACGACCCCGTTTCTCGGTAAACTAATCCAAACTCTGCCAATGGTGTAACTCAGGGGTGGGCAAACTACGGGCCTCGGGCCGCATGCGGCCCAGCAACTGATTTTCTGCGGCCCTCGAAGGCATTTAGACATTAAAAAAAATAATTTGTTTTAAAGTTATTTTCTTGCATTTGACAGAATTTCATGTACCGTTATGCTTGTACATTTTGTATCAAATTTCTTTCTAATTATCTTCTCATTTAAACAGTCCTTGAATTTTGTCATGTGATGCAAAAAATGCGAATTTACTGATTTTAATAAAGAGAAATGTTTGTCGACATGTAAATATTGGACATAATATATATGCGCACCCCCCCCCCCCCATAGCTTTACAATTGTCCGTGTGGCCCTCCGCACAAAAAGTTTGCCCAGCCCTGGTGTACCGCAATTTTAAAACACAATAAAAGTTGTACCAAAAGAAATTATGCTGAGTGGAGGTCACAACTCACATCTATAGAAAGAGAACTAAATCCCACTCGAAATTATTATTGAGTTCGAGTATCAAGTAATCATGGTCACAATAATAGTGATGGCGATTGTCTTTGAACATGAAACCATTGTTAGGTCCTACAAAGAGCTTCGGTTCAGGTCCGCCAGCACTGAATTAAATCTGGGCTACCGCAGGACTTGACGACTGTGATTCTGGGCTGACCTGTTTTGATGATCTTCGAGGGTTAGTCGGGGGATGCGAATCGTCGACCCGGAGCGCCCTTTAAGGTCTGAATCTCCTGGTGCAGTCTTCTCTTATGTAAATGAGATGAGACCAAAGACGATCTCCAATGAAGGGTCGAGTCGGCGATATTGAGCGTCAACCTTCGATGACATTAGACAGGAAACCCTTGATGAAATCAGACAGGAAACCTTTGATGAAATTAGACAGGAAACCTTTGATGAAATTAGACAGGAAACCCTTGTTGAAATTAGACAGGAAACCTTTGATGAAATTAGACAGAAAACCTTGTTGAAATTAGACAGGAAATCTTTGATGAAATTAGACAGGAAATCCTTGTTGAAATTAGACAGGAAAGATTTGATGAAATTAGAAAGGAAACCTTTGATGAAATTAGACAGGAAACCCTTGATGAAATTAGATAAGAAGCATTTGATGAAATTAGACAGGAAACCTCAGATGAAATTAAGACAGGAAACCTTTTCATCAGACAGGAACGTCGTTGAAAATATTTTGTTCACGTCTGTTCAAAGTCACAAAAATCGCTTCCCATGCATGGGGACTGGGAAAAGGTGGACACCTCGGAGAAAATGAAATGGCGGAAAATCAAAAGAGTGAGCTGCGGAACGGAAACTTTACCCTAGCGACTGTCACAATGGAAACTTTACCCTAGCGACTGTCACAATGGAAACTTTACCCTAGCGACTGTCACAGTGGAAACTTTACCCTAGCGACGGTCACAACGGAAACTTTACCCTAGCGACGGTCACAACGGAAGCTGGCGATATGCAGAAGTGATGTTCTTTGGCTGCGGTATCTTGCTCAAGTTGGCTGCAGAGGCGTCATCACAGGAGACTGCTTCCAATCTGAGCTAGAAAAAAAGAGGGAGAAAAAAAGGGGGGGGGGGAAGGGGTAAAAAATCCCTCCCGCCAGCTGTTGAATTTCTCCAGGTGACAAAACTAATATGGGAGAGAAAAAAAATACAAATACCCGATATTTATTTTATTTTATTTCGTTGGATTAGCTGGAAAAAAAATGTAAAGAATTACTGAGCAATTAGCGACATTCTAATCGTTTGTTAATGTTATCTATATCACTATTGAATAGTCAACAATGTTCTAGCGATTTTCTAACTTTCAATTTTTGATGTATTCATGATGAACTCTCAAACTGACCATGATCTAGTGGGAGAATGGCGGGTTGGCTTCCACCACTCAGGGGGTCACAGTCACCCCTGATCGACTGGGAAGAACGAATGAATGAATTTTGCTTAGAAAATAATTCATCTGAAAACAAACGTTCTAATTTGATTTTTTTTAAGGCAATACTGATATGGTAAAAAATTTAAAAAAATTGACCCCGACTAAGGTCGAAAAATCTGGCATGTTTAAAGTAAAAAGTATTATGTAAAATTTCATTTTTAAAAAAAAAAACTCATCCATGCGTGAAATAAATAGAATGCTACAGTATAAACTGTTTAATGTCATGGAAATGTTGGAAGCTTCTGTTCACAAGAAGAGTACAAGGTAAACTTATTGTTCCCTCGTCCGAGGTAAGACACAAAAGTAAACAATCTTTAACCAAAACTAAATCACTGTCGTTCATTAGCCAGAGTTAAGATTTAAAAAATAATAGTAATAGTTAAATGTTTGAAACCGAACACGAGGCGTTTAACCGGGAACTACATAATCAGTGAAATAGGACTTCTCAGTAAGAAGAGCGGCTTAGCTAGCGCCCCCCTAGGTCTCTCGCCATTGATCAGTCCCGGAGCACAGATGGGGAAATGGCGCTTCGGTGAGCAAGAGATAAAAGACACTACGATGTCACGGCCCAGGGCTGAAGTCACTAACCCTTCTCCACCCCCCCCTCTCCAACGACCAACTTAACCTCATTTGAGGGCCAAAGTTGTGAGCACATCGCACATCTTGTCCCAAGTGAGCTCATCACTTGTAGGTTATGGATATGATTGGCGCATCAGTTTTTCTTTCAAACGGATTCTAGTGTAATCTACTAATTTATGCCGAGTTGTCAAATAAGAAAAAAAAATAGGACGCAAAGTTTTAGAAATGTGTTTTACTTTTACTGAAATACAAACATTTGTAGTTTATATGGAAATTGATTTTCCTTTAATAATAATATGACGAACTACCTTTTTTTTTAAACGAAAGAAACTTCAGTAGCTTCGATTAAATTTCGTAAATCAATTTGGCCACTGTATAAACATAACCTATCGAAACCCTGGTGAATTTTTTAATATTTTTTATAAGAACGATTCTTTAAAGGTGAAACACGTTTTTGTACACACTTGAACACCCCCTCTCCCCAAATCACACACCCCCTCAACACACAGAAAAAAAAAACACTACAAAAAAGTTAAAGATTGAGTTTAACGCAATATTCACATTAAATGTTGATTATGGCGATGTTTGTTTCTATCTTGCCTTAATGTTATTCAATTAATTTAGTGTGATTTTTTAATGTCTTGGTGGTTTACCCTCGCATCAACATCAAGCTAATGTGTTAATTTGTTAATTTAAGCGTTGTGCTATTCACACGGGATATCCAGGAAGATCTGCTGCACTCGACGTTATTCAGATTTCAGTTGCTTCTACTTTAAGGACGACGTGAAGTTTTTTTTTCATTTTTATTTTCTGTTTGTTTCCATCTTATCTTTTGCAACACAACCCCGTAATATTTAAATAGGATCTTCTTAATATTGTTTTATTTTTTATTAACAAATTGTCGAGATATAACTAGTAGGTCTGTATGTGGTGATGTGCGTCTATACAACTGTCATCAGATAAGTGTCCGAATAGTACCTCTTAGAATAGGCTTTAGAAAAAAAATGTTAGCAATCAATTTTATATATTTCAATAAGAAAAAACTTTGGATTTTCTTGATAGACCTGTAATATGTATATATATATACACACAGGGTGGCCCAGAAAAAAAATGGAGAACATCTCGTAACAAAGGATTATATAATTGAGTTAATATAATGTTTTGTCATTGGCAGTATGAAAATTACTACGCTAATCAGAAAACATGTTCAATCTGTCTCCGCCCCCCCCCCTTGCTTCTCAACGACTTATAATATATATATATATATATATATATATATATGCGCGCACACACACACACACATAATAACACATCGATATTTTTAGCGCGATTTGACAGCAGAAAATGGCTACGGAAAAATATATTTTGTGACAGTAAACGAAAGCTTTCGTACAAAATACAACACTTCAATATTTTTTAAAGTATTCATATACTCTCCTCTCTGTCCAACATAAAAAGTTGTTTCGATCTCATAATAAATTGTCGCTCTCCATATCAGACTAACAATTAAAGAAATGCTATACATTGAATGTATATTCAGGGGGTGAGCTCATGAAATACACCTACATTGCAGCTATGGAACTACTCGATGGTAGCAATAATAGTCGGAAGATGCTTTATACTTTATTGATTTAAATCGTACGAAAATTTGTTGACCTAAATGATGAGTGAATGATGGGTTCTTCTTCGTGGTAACGGTTAGAACATTATGAGCGATCGATCAAGATTCAAATCCAAACGGAGAAGTACGATTCAAGGCGATTCAATGACTTATGAGTTTTTTTTGTTATGTCACCAAACTATTTTATGAGCAGAATTCTTTCTTTGCCACTTTTTCCACAACAAATCATCCTCTATCAAAAAAATTTTCTAACAAAAGGACTCGATTTGTTGCTAGCCCGATGATCATTAAAAAGACAAGGGAGAAACGGAACAAAATTTCCCCCAAAAATCTCACGGTGGAGATAAAACCATACAAAATTTCACCAAATAAGAAAATGGCCAGTTAGATAAAGAACAAAGTGATTTCTTTCTTTGAAATTAAATGGCGGCGGCGGCCGATGTGCTCTAGAAACACGAAAAGGGCTTGGAATTGAAGGATACATTGAGGATGATAAATTATTGTTGGATCCCTTTAAAAAAATAATTGGTGCTGATGTTAATGGTGTGCTTTTTTAAAGACAGTGTTGAATAGATTTCGCAATACATTGACAGGAAACTGCTAGTTGCAAGTATTGCAAGACTCGATTGGAGAAATTTCGACGAATATGACGGCGTCTCGCATGAAACTTTCGAATTTCTCGGCAAGGATTTTTTGCGATTCAACTCCGATGCAAAGCCAAATAGAATTCGTAAAGTTCTTCTAAATTTTGGTTCTTATATTGACAATATGGAGAAACTTGTACAGAAGACTCTGAAATCAGCCTAGCAGTTATAACAACAAAGGATGTCAATCATTAAAATAATGGGGATATGGATTCAAACTTTTGCTCATCAAACCTAACTATACACGACACATTAGTACCGACAGTGACATAGGCGGAGGGTGTGGGCCGCCCCGGGCGGTAGTTTTTCTCCTTATTAGAGGGATGACATTTTCGGCCAAATGCAGATTTTTTTCGTTGGGTGTGTGTGTGTGGGGGGGGGGGGAAGGACGCACCAAACCTCTTAGTCACGCGTTCTGTGTTTATGTTGTACCCCCATCCCCATTGTCTTTTGCTTTCCTTGAGGAAATATCTTTATGAACATTATGTAGTCGAGCAGTGGTTCTCAACCTTATTAATGCCGCGACCCTTTAATACAGTTCCGCATGTTGTGGCTACACCCGGCCATAAAATTATTTTTGCTTCTACTTAATAATTATTACTATACTATAGAGTATGTGTTTTCAGGTGGTTTTAGGCGACTCCTGGGAAAGGGTCGCGACCCACAGGTTGAGAACCGCTGTAGTAGAGCATGTCTGATAAATTAAAGTTAGGACGAGACCTTTTTACAAACTCACCCCCCTATTGTTCATAATTTTGAAAACGTATTTCCTTTTTTTTTTTTTAATTGAAGTTATTTTAATAGAATAATCTTATTAAAAATGTATTTCAAAACCCGTGATATATAACAAACAAATGCGATATGAAGATCTAATAAGCGATAAATAAAACTACGGTTTGTGTGATAATAGGTTTGGAAGGTGGGGTGGGAAATGGTGGCATAATAAAAAAAAAACTTACTATCATACTCATACCACTTCAGATTTTTTCCTTCCACGAGTTGTGTTCGACGTCTCTGTATTTGATTGGGAGGAAATCAGGCTTGAATATTCAATACACTTATAGAGCTGATCGGAAAGTTCCTGCCAGTTTCTATGCCATCGTGACAATGTTGTATTACTTTATACCTCAGGTTGTTCTTTACCGTGGCTTTAGAAAGTTCCTTTACGCAGGTCGTACATCGCGCAATCAATCTTTTCAACAAGCTATTTTGCTATATATATGGCTGAAACTCATTCTCACGACCACGTTGTGGCCCCCCCCCCCCCCCCCAAAAAAAAACAAACACAAAAAAAAAACAGGGGTCAGCAAAGTACGGTCGACGGGCCGAATCCGATCCGCATGATATGTTGTGTATAGGCCCGCGATCTAAGAATTGGCTTTTGTAAGTGTACTTAGGCGACTTAGGCTACCGAGAGCCGTCGCGTCACTTTTGGAGGCCCCCCTACCCCTGCTTGGCGTATGCCCCCTGCAGTGGCGTAATTAGGGGGCCGTTCATAAAGTACGTCATTCACGTGGAGTGGGGTCTAAGAAAATCTGATAGTTTAAAACGCGGGGGGGGGGGGGGGCTAAAAAAATAATGTGTGACATCCCACATTTTCGTTGATCCTAGATATCAAAGTTAAATTTGACAGTGATGTTGACCCCTCCCGCTGTTACTGATGTATTCTGACAGAAGATGTCACTTTATAAATTTAATAGTTTCATAGGGAAATGTCGTTTAGATTAAATTGTAATAAGTCTTAATTTTTTTTTTAAACAGTTTTTGAATTCGGCAGTGTGACGTACTTAAATAGAGAAAAAGAAGGGGGGGGGGCAAGATATGTGACAGGGGGGAGGTGGGTAATACTCTCAAAAATAAGGGTGACATACTTTTTGGACGGCCCTTAGGATTAGTGTCGCTCCGGGTGGGTTAAAGATGTTTGACGCCCCCTTCAACTAAAAAAAACTCTTCAGCTGGCCGAAAGTGCGGCCCCCTCTTATCAATAAAAGATTGCTGGAGCCCCAACCCTCCTTCCAACGCTACTGCTCCCCCCCCCCCCCCTGCATTCAAATTTAATAGTTTGTAAAAAATCTTTCAACATCACAACTTTATAGTATAGGTCTCTTAATTAACCGAGCGCCCCTTAAATATCCGAGGCCCTCTCCAGGCGACGGCACTGACAGGCCACTTCTAAAACTATGATGTAAGCAATATGTTAGAAACGTGTTTTGGTGCTCTTTGAACATTTCATTGAAACGCTCCTTGATAACCTCTGGACGGACGCCAAGAAGTTGTATTTTGGCAGTGCGTGAACTTTATTTGTATCTGGATCCCTGTTAAAATGTACAGGGTTGAAGAAAGGAATTGACTTGGTAAAACCTCCCCCCCCCCCCCCCAAACCCAATTCTGCTGGGTGGGGTCAATAGGTGTTTTGCGATCCAGGAAGCCAACTGTGGTGGGAAAAGATGTGACTACGAAAGTGAAACGCACTACAAGTGGGCAATTTGATTTTTAAAGGGAGCAATAAGGAGATGAGCTGTCTAGAATTTGAAAAATCAACAGTATACTATGATTTAACGTGTATTTTGAAAGGAGAATTGTTAGTCTCAATATAAAAAAACGTTCTAAGTGTTTTAAAAGTTCGTTCATTAAAAAAATAATATCATTGTGCAAAAATTTATAATAAGAGCGGTTTTCTGTTGTTTTTTGTGTGTGAATATAAGCTTATAAAATATTTACTAGTAGCAAAAAACAAGTGTGTATAAATATTAAGTGGTAAGTATTTTAAAAAATATAATTTATTGCTATTTTATTTTGTTAAATACTTTTCCCCCCATTATTTTGACTTTCATGGTGATTTTCTGTCAGCCTCACAGTAAAATGAGTACTGCAAGCAAAAAAACAAAAATTAAAAATTCGTCAGTATTTGGAGGATAATTTAAATTTGGACTCATACCGGCTGTCTGTGATGAATGGACAACTTTTTATCTTTTATGCCAACAATGCTTGTCCGACGAATCAATCTCGGTGCGAAGTCTCTTGGGGCGCATTTGAAGGCCAAAAAATAGTGCTCAAATGAATCATTCAGATTTAAATTTCTTTCAAACTTTAAAGAAAAATTTTGAAAGAAAAAAAACGAACAACCGTCAAGTATAATTCTACTGCTCATACTGCAACTGACAATCGTACGCTTGAGGCTAGTTGTGAAATTTATTAACTCGTTGTTACTAATGCCACGCGTGAGCGTCTCTTCAAGCTATGGCGGGAATGTAGACCATATGAGACTTTGACTTCACACTGAAGTAAGGTGGCGCTTGAAAGGGAACTGCCAGAAAAGATGTATGGAACTATTTGATAACTCTTGGTGACTTTTTAAGTGAGACACCTGAAATGAAGAGATGTTAATAGTTGATGGTAAAACATTTGTGAGTTTTTTTTAGGCGATATCTTTGAAAATCTAGGTATATACAATACCTAACTTCAAAGAGCAAATAAAACTATTTCATTTCTTGAATTATGTCTGTTTGTAACAAAAATTTTGAAAAGTTACTTTGGCTCCAAAAATGTTAAGTGACTGCTACAGCTATACTTGTTATTGTCGATTATCTTCAAAAACTTTTTTTAAAGTTCAGCCCATTTAGAAGAAAGATTTTGTTATTTGAAACACATAGATTTTTCAACTTGGAGGATGCAGCTAATGTTAAGGGTCGTCCGCAAATTACGTCACGCTCAAGGGGAGGGGCTCGAGAATTTGTGACACTTTGGGACAGAAAAGGGGGGGGGGGTCAAACATTTGTGACGTCATACTTTTTTAAAAAGATATAACATTTTCTAATTTTTAAAAATCTTTACTCAATTAATTTTAAAAACATTAGTTTGAGGTCGAAATTGCCTAAGGTATTATAAGTACCGTGAAACTCAGTCGCTCACACCTTCTGGACATATCGAAAAATGACGCAAAAACTGTTGTGGTCATTTTACATTTGGCTTTAGGAGGACTTTGTTGTTTTGCGTTTTACGTCACAGTTTTCTAATAATTGTACATCTTAATCCATTACATTATTAGTTATGAACATTTTATGTATGTTTTGAATTTTTTAGGTGTGATGTGACACTTTGTGACGGGTGAGGGGTCTGAAATGTCATTTTTGGCGTGACGTAATTTGCGAACGACCCCTTGGTGGTTTTATCTGATATTTCAACTATATAATATCAAGAAAAATTTGCAGAAATGCAAAATGATGAGTCTGCTAAAATGTATTTAATATAAAAGGAGCGATGTCATGGCCTTGTGAGGAAACAGAAATCAAGCATCCAAACTCGACCAAATGTGCAAACCGCTAATTTTACCTTTTCCATCTTCATATTTAGCTGAATGTGGATTGAGTGCCTTACGTGATTTGCTGCTTAAAAAAATAAATTAGTTAGATATAACACAGCGAGGCGTCTTGAGACTGAGGCTATATAAATTGGAACCTAACATAAAATCGTTGGGCAACAAGCATCAAGAGAAAGTTTCTCACTAAATTAGTTATCTTTCAGTGTATTTGTGATCTTTCAGTGTATTTGTGATCTTTCAGTGTATTTGTGATCTTTCAGTGTATTTGTGATCTTTCAGTGTATTTGTGATCTCTCATTGTATTTTTAAATTATTAAATAATGAAAATAAATGAAATAATATATAATTAAAATATTTTAGAAAAGATCTTTCCCTTTGTGCTTGAATTTCAGTTGTCCATTATATGTTTTGAAAATTTACTTACTGTGTTTCCTTAAAAATTTCTTCGTAAATCCTATTAATTCCTTAAGCCTTTTTCCTTCTTCCTAAAGCCTATCATTTAGTTTTGATTCATTGGTCAAATCAATTTTTGAATATTAAAAATTGTGTATACACAACATAGGGAGCATAAGAATTTTAGAAAGGCTTAGGTGGGGCATGACACAAAAAAGGTTGGGAAACACTGGTCAAGAGCCTCTACGTAAAAATATGTTGTCCCATTAACACCCATCGCCATTGTGTTTACAAACATTTACATGTTTATATTTTTTACTTGCACTTTATTCCATCCTATGTATCTATGTTAATATTTATAAATACATGACACCATGTGACGTCAGGTACGAGCGGGACAAAAGAGCATATCCACCCCCGCCCTAGTTTAGAATGATGATTTTGTTTCAATGCTAATCCCAAGCGAATTTTTTAATCACCTGCTTCTACGAATACAGTGTACTGTGGCATAAAATTTTAATGACATAGGTAGCCATGACATTAAGTATAATGACATAGGTAGCCTTGACATAAAGTGTAATGACACATGTAGCCATGACATAAAGTGTAATGACATAAGTAGCCATGACATAGGTAGCCATGACATCAAGTGTAATGACATAAGTAGCCATGACATAGGTAGCCATGACATAAAATGTAATGACATGGGTAGCCATGACATAGGTAGCCATGATATTAAGTGTAATGACATAGTTAAGCATGACATAGGTAGCAATGACATATTTAGCCATGATATAACGTGTAGTGAAATTGGTAGCCTAACCATAAAGTGTAATGACATATGTAGCCATGACATAAAGTGTAATGACATGGGTAGCCATGACATAGGTAGCCATGATATAAAGTGTAATGACATAGTTAAGCATGACATAGGTAGCAATGACATATTTAGCCATGATATAACGTGTAGTGAAATTGGTAGCCTAACGATAAAGTGTAATGACATATGTAGCCATGACATAAAGTGTATGGCATATATAGCATTGCCATGGACCCTATACACACACGCGTTTGTTAAAAAGAAGAATTGATTTATTTTCAATTGTTTAATTTATTCAAAATTAAAAAATATTCCCCTGTTCCCCACTTCGTATAGATTACGTTTAAAATCACACAGAAGAAGCTTTATAAGAAGTAATGTACGTCTAGATATACGCTTTTGTCCCTTATATTATGCAAGGTAGACTCTCAGCTGATCGTGTTTCAAATTACTGCTGTTGGGCTCTTTACAACAACAAATAATAATATAGCAATTAACCTGATCTAAATATAGCAATATTTCCCACATCTTGCGAGAGGATGTCAAAGTAGCGTACGGTACATACCTTTAGTCAGATCGGATGTGCTGTAAAAGAGGGAAATGTGGGGAAGCCTTGGGCAAGAAAGATGGCCATAAGACATCTTGTAAAGATGGCCTTGAGACTTGCTAGAAAGATGGCGTTGAGACTTGCTAGAAAGATTACCATGAAACTTCCTAGAAAGATGGTCATGAGACTTCCTAGAAAGATATCAGTTATCTTCTGTGGGTCGTTTGAAAATAGTATGCCTGTGAAGAAACGTATCATCAGAAATAACAATAGCTTTATTATTTGGAACTTTTTATAGAGCTTTTGGCTGATTCTGAGTTATGGGTCCCCGACGTCATTTGCGTGGATTCACTCCCCTAGGGAGAGAGTCAAAACCCTGTTAGGGAGAGGGTCAAAACCCTGTTAGGGAGGAATTTAGGGTTCAGGTTAGGGTGAGGGATAGATTTAGATCATTTTTTCATTTTTAAAATCTTTTTATTCGTAATTTTAGCAAAAACATGAGTTATTTTATTTTTCCAAGATGGCGGCCATGGTAAAAAGCGCGGACCCATCTCTCATAATTTACCGAGCTTTTTTCGGCACGATTTTATACTATTTTTTAAGTTCATTTGGATCCTTCCTCTGGCACTTAGTGATACTGTAGGTTGTTGTTGTTTTTTACCTTGCTCTTTCGAAACCATCCCGATTTTTTAAAAAAAAAACGTGTTCTAAAATGCTCATGATTTATTGAAATTGTAAGGACACGGTATTTCAAAGCCTATACAACAGGAGGAACATCTTCGGCTATCAATAATATATATCACATTGCCACTTTACGACCTTTACACGTGAACACCTCCTTCACGGGCGATTACTTTAGTTACAGAGTGTTTTCTCGTGTATGTCTATGATATGATTTTTTTCGTTTCTTTCTTAATAAAACATTATTCCAATGTCACATAATCAATTCCATGTTTCAGTTGGATACATGCATGCGTAACAATATTTAGTTTCATTTTAATATGATTCAGATTTGGATCCGTCGAGTGTCACCATGATTGGCTCAAACAAACGCCCGTCATTTAGACACATGACGTCACGTGACACAACCTATAGACTTCTTTCCTTAGTATTCGTCATTGTGAGCCAAGCACATTTCGCCGCTGCTCAATCATGCGTGCCAACTAACTGCATAACAACGCAATGGACGGACTGGTCAGAGTGCTCACAGTCGTGCGGTGACTCGGGCGTCAGGGCGAGAACCAGGGAGATTTTGGCCGACGAGAAGTGCGGGGGAGAATGCACGGGTGGCATTTTTCAGAGCGAGCCCTGCAACGTCCGGTGCTGCGCGCAAAATTGCGTGTTCACGCCATGGACTCCCTGGGCGTCGTGCAGATGTGGGGAAGGCTACTGCGATGATCCTGGATCGTGGAATGTGTGCTTCCGGTGGAGGGACAAACTCAACAACTCCACGTGTGGTGGATACTGCGATTCTATAACGTATGAAGCCCAGTGCGGCAAGCCCTGCTGTTACAAGGACTGCATCATGGGAAGGTACGTCTAATTGTCGGTGTGCTCTGTTGTGGAAGTTAACACCTTGAGTCTAGCTATTGCCATAGGGGTGCGGATATAAACTAAAACCTTCTCTCATTTTACTCTGATCAATGGAAGGTATGAAGTAAATATGCATTTTAGGTGTTCCCATTCAACCTGAATGCGTGTCGAAAGTTTTGTTCCAAACAAAGGAATACAAAAAAAATCCATCAAATAATTACTAATTAAACAACCCCTAAAAACCAAGTTTTTCGTATAAATCCTTTATAAAATGTAATATCGAGCAATGGGGGAATGAAAATTTGACAAAACATGCAAACAAGTAATTCACTTTACAAGAATACCAATTAGTGCAATCCCCCCCCCCCCCCCCCACTGCTCGCAACCGCACATTTTTTTCACGCCCCTGAACTTTATTAATATTCCTATGACCCATCCACTTTTGCACATCAGATTTATTCTTCTTATTCTTCGTATGCCTTTTTACCCCGTCTGGGGCATAGGCCATTCAAAAGAATTGTCCATTCATCACAGTCCTGTGCTTTCCTTTCCAGTTGCTTCCATGTGTATCCCATATTTTGCATGTCTGCCTCTAGTTCGCGTCTCCATGTATTCTTTGGCCTTTCTACTTTTGTGTCTTACCTCGGACGAGGGAACAATGAGTTTACCTTGTACTCATCTTGTGAACAGAAGCTTCCAACATTTCAATGACATTTTAACAGTTAATACTGTAACCTTTTATTTATTTCACGTATGGATGAGTTTTTTAAAAAGGAAATTTTACATAATCGTTGCTTTAAACATGACAGATTTTTCGGCCTTCTTCTTCTTCTTATGCCTTTTTACCCTAGTGTCTGGGGCATAGGCCGTCCACAAGAATTTTCCACTCATCACGGTCCCGTGCTGTCCTTTCCAATTGCTTCCAGGCGTATCCCATATTTTGCGTGTCTGTCTCTAGCTCGCGTCTCCATGTATTCTTTGGCCTTCCTTTCTTTCTTTTTCCCTGTGGACTCCATGTTACACATTGACTGGTGGTGCTATCTGGGGTTTTTCGGAGAGTATGCCCAATCCACCTCCATCTTTTCTTTACCATGTCTTCAACGATGGGCACCTGGTATGTCCTTTCTATAAGTAGATCTTTGTTGGTGATGGTATTTAGCCATTTGATGTTCAGGATCTTTCTAAGGCATGTAATTATGAAGGTCTGTATTCTATGCGTAATGCTCACTGTTTTTTTTTCCAAGTTTCTGCTCCATATAGTAGAACTTTTTTGACATTAGTGATAAAGATTCTTACTTTGGTTTGCAGCTTTAGCTCCTTTGACTCCCATATTTTCTTTAATAGCCCAAATGCTGATCTAGCCCTTACATCCGCCTCGGATCCACCATTTGCTGTCTAATTATGTGAAGGATTCCACTTCTTCCAGTGCATTTCCTGCCAGAGAGATATGCTCTTGTTTGGCTGAGTTTACCTTCATGGTCTTCGTCTTGCTTTTATTTACATTGAGTCCAAGCTGTGCTCCAATGGTGGCTACGTATTTTTTCTTTTCAATCATTTGTTGCTGGTTGTGGGACAGAAGTGCAATGTCGGCTGAAAAGTCTAGGTCATTCAGTTGTTCCCAGAGTGTCCACTGTATACCTTTCCTCTTTATGTCTGTGGATTTTTTCATTATCCAGTCAATAGCGAGGATGAACAGGAAGAGGGACAAGAGACATCCTTGTCTGACTCCAGTTTCCACTTTAAAGTCATCTGTGAATCTACCAATGTGTACCACCCTGCTAGTCATTTCTTCATAAGAACTCTGAATGATCCTGACTAGTTTTCCTTTTGCTACATAGTGCAAAAGAAGTTTCCACAAGGTTTGTCGGTCCAGGCTATCAAAGACCTTTTCATAGTCTATAAAGTTTATATAGGTGGGGGGGGGGGGGGGGAGTTCCATTCGATGGACTGTTCTACAATGATTCTTAGCGTTGCGATTTGATCTGTGCAGGATCCGTTTCGGCGGAAGCCAGCCTGTTGATCTCGTAGCTGCATGTTGACATGGTCTTTCATTCTATTCAACATAATTCTGTTAAAGACCTTTCCTGGTATGGATAGCAGTGTAATTCCCTTCAAAACTGCACTCAAAACACATCTCTTCAAACTCTACTATCCCGACTGATCCCCCCTCTGACCGTTAAACGATGCTGCTGAGTGCCGTCCATGGCTTCACGTGTAAATAGTTATGGAATGGTTGAAGCGAATTCACATTTGTTTTGTTTTTTTAATTAATGTAAATTAATTTTAAAGTTCATGATTATGTTAAATTGTATGTACAGCGTGGTGAGCCCAGCCCTAGGCTGGGGTACCACGCTATAGAAAACGACCAATAATAATAATAATAATTCCTCCGTAAAGCTGCCGAGGTCCCTTTCTTTGGTATCTTGATGAGGTATCCTTCTTTACAATCTTTGGAACTTTCTCTTCTTCCCATACCTTTTAAAACAGAGGGTTCAGCATGTTGACTATTTTATCTGCGGCACTTGCAGTATTTTTTTTAAAGAATCTCCTTTAGCGCGGTCATCGGGAATTTTCCTTCATGTGAATTGACTTGTTAAAATGTACGAGGTTGAAGAAGTGAATTGACTTGTTAAAACCTTTCCCCCCGTTTCAGCTGGGGTCAGTGGGAGACTTGTGATGCCAGGTGTGAGTCGACTGGTTTTAGGATCCGTAACCGAATTGTGATCCAGGAAGCCAACTGTGGCGGGAAAAGATGCGACTACGAAAGTGAGACGACTACGTGTAAAGGTCCCTGTTGTCCACAAGATTGCGTGATTGGTCAGTGGAGTGACTGGTCCGATTGCTCCACTAACTGCGGTAAGCCATTTCAAATATTGTATGATAAGCACCTTTCACTTTTAGGTTTGACGTAGGTTGGGAATCTCTGAGCCCAAAACTTCTGGTATCCTATTTGGAGAATGGGACGATTCGTTGCCGCTATTTCGCAGTCAGTCCTTCACCGCCGCCGTTTTGCCGTCATAGATATAAAGACTATTGAAATACAAACGTGATAATATAAAAAGTATAAGGGATTAAAATAACGTTGAATTCTCAACGACCCCTAAATGCGAAGTTTTGATAGAATGTGTTTTCCTCGGCCTTAAAAATTTGATTATAATTTAAAAACATAGGTTATTAATCTTACAAATTTCAGCCAAAAACCACACCAGTCAAAGAAGGGCTTTTCCCTGTTGGACTTATGTTCGAGTGCTTTTGTCGGAGGAGGGCTACTATGCATTTGTGTGTGTGTGGTTGGGGGGGGGGGTCGTACAACTGTTTTAAAGTGTTAAAAGAATATCAATTTTAAAAAAACACGCTTAGGGGGGAGAATGAGGCTGTAGCCCCGGGAAGAATTTTCGGCCGACTTCCGTGCTGTTCTTTTCGTGGAAGGTGGTGCGTTAAAAGCATTGTGCGTTAAAAGCATTGTGCGTTAAAAGCACTGTGCGTTAAAAGCATTGTGTGTTAAAAGCATTTTGCGTTAAAAGCATTGTGCGTTAGAAGCATTTTGTGTTAAAAGCATTGGGATTTTACATCGTGACTTAATAAACACGTCCCAAGATAAACCATTTAAAAAGTCCTTTACTAGACCATTGAAAAAGTCATTTACAAGATCAATGAAAAAGTCATTTACTAGACCATTGAAAAAGTCATTAACTAGATTATTGAAAAGGTCATTTACTAGACAATTGAGAGATTCATTTACTAGATCATTGAAAAAGTATTTTACTAGATCACTGAAAAAATCATTAACTATATCATTAAAAAAGTCTTTTAATAGATCATTGAAAAGGTCACTTTCTAGATCACTGAAAAAGTCATGTACTTGATCACCGTCTTTTACTTCAGCCATTTGAAAAATAATATTTTGATCGATTTTTTAAACAAATATGGTCATCTTTGGTGGGTGTATAACGTAAATGTAGCTAGGCCCCCCCCACCCCAACTTTTTCTCCATTTTGCGGATAAAAAAAAGAAGAGAAAAGTAGAATTAATATCACGCCGTGTCCACTGACGTCCGAGTAATCATCTCATCAGTAGATCCATAAATAATTTTTTTTTTAAATCAGATTTTGCTTTCATTGTGATTTTTTATTAAAGTTACTTTAATTGGCACAGATTTTGGCTTACGTTTTTTTCTTCTTTTTTTAATTCTATTTTGTTTACTTCACGATTATGGACTTAAATATGAAATCCACTGAGCTGTGCGGTAATTTCAGTCGCTTTAATAATTCATTACTATTTCACAACGACATGTTTTCTAGCTAATCAAAGACTGTACATTGATATCGACTGCACAAGTTGACGCTAAAACAAACCAAAAAAAAAAAACATGGTTCACCAGTTTTCTAACACATCGACCAGGACGCCAACCTGCGCCTCATTAATTTATGCCAAATGTATCGCTTGGGCCCAACATTATTTATAGTTTCAGCTCTTTGCTCAATTGAAACAATGTGCTCCCGAATTCCAGGCCAAGGAATAATGACGAGGAGCCGATACATCAAAGGCGCCATCTGTGGTGGGCTCAACTGCACGGAGACTGACGACAAACAGAATCAAACCTGCGAGAAGTATGTCAACGTTGACTGCAAGGTAAGTTGTGAAAGGACCCTCTCCCTCCTGAACAGGTACGTTCTGAAAGGACTCTCATCCTACTGAACAGGTAAGTTGTGTAATGACTCTCTCCCTACTGAAAAGGTTAGTTGTGAAATGACCCTCTCTCCACTAATAATGTTACGTCCTCTTGGGCTGAGATTTAATCTCTCATAGCCCTGGCTAATACTTTGGCGGTTTGCTCTCATCTGGAGGGCGTCACCGTAAATCTTGTTTTCAAGGCAGGTCTCTGGGTCTCGACCCACCGCCCCCTTCCCATTACTGGGGCAGTCAACCACCAAGTGAGCCAATGTCTCTTCTGTCTGGCCACAGAATCGGCAGTTTGGTTCCCTTCTGTTGCCCATGCCTATGGAGGTAGCTGCGCGTCGCGCAATGACCTGTCCTCATCTGGGTGATGAGACTTTGATCACCTCATTTTAGTCTCCACCAGGGGTCACTCTTGCTCGGCTGCAAACTTTTTTCGATAGAGCTGTCGTCTAGATTCACGAAAGTTGTCTTTTAACCAAGTGGTGACTCCCAGCTGAGTCATTGGTTTATTAGGTTGCCGCTGGGCCGAGCCTTCTTTGGCAAAGGAGTCCACCCTGTCGTGTTGCGCCAACTCAGCGTGCCTAGTGATAAGCTGCAAGATTACTTTACCGCCTTTGGCATGGATGTTCCCTACCGTCTCCAGAATGGCGATAACCATCGTGCTCTCCGTCGAGCTCCTCCTCACATGCCCGAGAGCCGAGCGTGAGTTGGTAAAGACCATGACGTCCGGAAACTATTTCCTCTGAGCAAGGCGTTGGTGAACTCTCTTGAGGGCAACCAGTATTGCCTCGATCTCCGCGTCGAAGCTCGCTCTGATTCTCCCACTTGGTCCGCATAGCTACTCGCACGGAGCAATATCCTTGGAATACTGGATGAGAGCACCGTAACCACTGCGCTCTTCCCCAGCGAAACATGAGCCGTCTGTGAAGACTTTAACCAGATTGTCCGGGTAGGCGTCAATCGTTCTTTGCACTGCCTCTTGTCGTTCTGGTTGGGGATTGGCTTTTGGGGCATTGGTGCTCGTCAAGGTAAGACGTAGTTAAGTTGTGAAAGGACTCGCTCCCCACTGAACAGGTAAGTTGTGAAAGAACTCTCTCCCTACAGAACAGGTAAGTTGTGAGAGGACCCTCTCTCTCCTGAACATGTAAGTTGTGAAAGAAATCTCTCCTTACAGAACAGGTAAGTTGTGAGAGGACCCTCTCCCTCCTGAACAGGTAAGTTGTGAACGAACTCTCTCCTTACAGAACAGGTAAGTTGTGAGAGGACCCTCTCCCTCCTGAACAGGTAAGTTGTGAAAGAACTCTCTCCTTACAGAACAGGTAATTTGTGAGAGGACCCTCTCCCTCCTGAACAGGTAAGTTGTGAGAGGACCCTCTCGCTCCTGAACGGGTAAGCAAATAAAATAATTACCAAAGTATCTGGCAAAAGACTGCAGCTGTTTTCCTTGAGTCAAATCTGTCTTAAACTCCACTGGTCTGGAATAAGTCTTGTCTCCGGCATGGTCAGTACTGCAATTAAATTATATCAAATTGTGTTTTCAACTGTTTGAAGGGCAACATAAGGTCAGAAAATAAATGTGTCACTTGCCGCAAAATTATTATTTTTAAAAAAATTAAACGTAAAATAACATCGACAAGGCGCAACGTCAACTTAACCTCAACATACTTGATAGTCACCCTTCAAAAACTACAGAGACATATACAGAGACCTATCATACATCACAGTGATTCATTTTACAGTATAAAAAGGATATAATATATTAACTTGATTTTAACATCGGGGTAACCCATAATTTAAAATAATATATAAAAAAACCAGATACCCAGTTTGCTATTCAGCATTATTATGATAATAAATGAAGGGCTTTGCTCAAGCTTGCGAAGGAAATCACTTAAGTTTTTGAACGGTTTTCTATTTCTTATTGTTTCTTCATTTTTTTGGTTAAGGCTTTTGGTCGAAACGTTCGCTTCCACATTTCTTGTTCCACTATTTATAACCTATGACCTCATATAATCAAACTGAAATCCTTAAACAGATGGACGCCTGGTCTGACTGGACAGTCTGCAGGTTAAACAACGGCAGATGTGGTGAAGGCACGAAGATGAGACTACGCTCAGTGCTCATAGACTCTAAATGTAATGGAGAAACTTGCCAGCCTAATAACGGTACCTTAAAAACTCCCCTATTTTCAGCCAACCTAAAAATGTCTAGCGCCGGCACTGATATGTAATGCAACTATAGTTGAATCGAAATTTAACATTTCATATATTTTTCTTTTTTATAGTGAGCTTTGAACATTATATTTATAGCTTTTCTACTTAAAATTATGTTTCTAAATAGTAATATTCGTCCATCTTGGTGCCCCCCACCCCCTTCAGAGTAATTGTGGCGTCCCTTTGTCCAGCTAACATCACTTATCAAATATCATCGGTCTTAGCTTTCGCTTTCATTTTGCTGTTTAAGAATCATTAAGCTTATTTTCGGGAGTTCTGGAGCGCATAAAATAGTCATTCAAAATAATTCTATGGGAGAAAAAGCGTAGGAAAATAAATAAGATTAGATATGGAACAACATACTATGACAATTTTTCCAAAACATTCCAGAAACCAGTCTGTGCTATGGTCCGTGTTGTCTTACTGACTGCCAGGTTGGACCATGGTCTGAATTTGGCTTCTGCTCTACCAACTGTGGTGAAGGTAAACGGTAAGAGCGAAAGGCTGTGAACTAATAATCATAAGCAAACAATTCTAAGAATAAATGTTTGTTTGGTTGTTGTTTGTATAAAAATAAAAGATAATTATTGAAATAAATAATAATAATAAAGTTCATTTGAAAAATCACGCTTCATTCCTAGTCAAATCTAAGATAATAGCTCGCTGGAAAAGATGGTAGACACCATCACCCCAGCAGATGTTTGCGAAATAGATGAGTTTTCAAATAGGTTTTGAAGGACTCCAGTGTCTGTCTGTTTCTAAGAGCGGCAGGAAGGTTGTTCCAAATTGTTGGACCAGCAAATGCGAAAGTGCGCCTTCCGTAAGTCTCAAGGCGAAACACGCGGTATCGAGAGTTTGCCACTATCGGATAAGCGGAGTTATCTAGTGGGTACATAAGGCATCATGAGCGCTTTGAGATAGGACGGCGCCAGGTCATGCAAGCAGCGGTAGCACAGAGTTGCAATTTTGTACTCTATGCGAGCGCGGACCGGCAGCCAATGCAGTTCCCTCAGAAGTGTTTTAGCATGGTCAAATTTGCGTTTACCAAGAACAATGCGAGCCGCATTATTTTGGGCTTTTTGAATTTGAGCGTAGCTGGGAGACCCACAATATAAATATATATTTATATATAAAATAGAGAATATGTCAACTCTAACATTTAAACAACATATTCAAGGCATTCAAAGTTGTAAAGAAGTTCGGGAAATACGTTAAAAAAACGTCATTTTTCTCTTTAACAAATGAAGTCCCCCGTTTTACTACTAAATTATATGGCCCATTAATTCATTAATATGGAGTTGAAATGCTGGTGGTTCATCTGCCTATTGTCAAAGAGACGTGCTCATACGTCAGTATCTTCTCACTGGCACTGGAGAAGTGCTGGTTATCAGGTCTTCTTGACCGACCCTTGCGACTAACGGCACCGATGTCTAGGTTCAACAATAACACAGCAGGACTCTGCATCAAGAGTCACGCACACCATTTAGTAGAGACAGAAAACACTTCGTTAACTAATACAGATCGTCTTTATTCTTGATACCGGCAAGGCATAAATCTCATGGAGTACACAACACCCGTCTCGGGGAATAGCATAATCTCAGGCAACGAAGTCTCAAACATTCATTTTGATGGAGCACAAGTTGCTGCTTGTGAAAATGTACAAGTTGTAAATTTTGTGCAAGACAGATATGTTGTTAAATATGTTGATGAATTTAGTAGTGATGGTGAATCCTTTATTTAGTGCACAAACACTCCTGAGTCAAGCTCAGACGAGTTATGTGTTGAGGATGAGGAGAGAGCGCAGGTTTCGACTGCTCCAGAGTTGAACTTCGCAATGACTGAGTTGTCAGACATTAATATTGAAGATGTGCTAGATAAGAAATTTGATGATATACAATATTTTACTTTTAATGATATGAAAGATATGCCTGTTAATGTAAAATCTTTGCTACTATTAAACCATGATAATTGTGTGTCAAATGAGGGGATGAGGACCTGGACAAATTACGGTTGTCACGAGGTAGAGGTGGTGAATTTGTCACGTTCGGTCCCGAGACGGGGGCGAATATTCAACAATGAATTCACATGGAGCTATGAAGGACATAGTACAAACACTGGAATTTGTAGTGTGGGTGACACGGGTTACTCAAGACTTGAGAACCGTGGGATTGTTGAGTCCAGCTTTGACTCTGACAATCGTGTTCAGGCAAACGGGTTTGGCCTTGATCACGGTCATATGGAGGAGGTGAGCTTGAGTGTTAGGAGAGAGCTACGCAATTCGTTAGACCCACTCTCTCGTTTTATCCTATTCTGATCCAACGACAAGACTTTTGCCAAGACGACTATGTGAGATCAGCCCCACTCTATCGTTTTATCCTATTCTGATCCAACGACAAGACTTTTGCCAAGACGACTATGGGAGATCAGCCACACTCTCTCGTTCTATCCTATTCTGATCCAACGACAAGACTTTTGCCAAGACGACTATGGGAGATCAGCCCCGCTCTCTCGTTTTATCCTATTCTGATCCAACGACAAGACTTTTGCCAAGACGACTATGGGAGATCAGCCCCGCTCTCTCGTTTTATCCTATTCTGATCCAACGACAAGACTTTTGCCAAGACGACTATGGGAGATCAGCCCCGCTCTCTCGTTCTATCCTATTCTGATCCAACGACAAGACTTTTGCCAAGACGACTATGGGAGATCAGCCCCGCTCTCTCGTTCTATCCTATTCTGATCCAACGACAAGACTTTTGCCAAGAAGACTATGGGAGAATGCAGTAAATGACCAGCAGTGTTTACTGTCTCTCAATCTGATCTTTGTGGGTTTTCCCGTCGCAGGAGTAGCCGGAATTCCCACTGTGTCAATGTCTTAACGCCTACGGGACTCCTCGGGGTTTCAAGTGTCGTATATGGGTTGCCGTCCAATGTAAAGGCGTCCCATCCACCTGGCTGCTGGTGTTGTGTTTTTTTTGGCTTGTCTAGTTTTTTGCTGGGGATTTAATTCCAATCCATAATTTTGGAATTGACATATTTTGACCCCACAGCCGGCGTGTATAAAAAGAGACCTAAAGGCGGCCAGAATCAAAGCGAATTGTAGAGCATTGCTGTTCACCGTATTGGCTAGTTAACAGCGATGAAACCGTTTGTCAACAAGCCTATGATGCCCGAAATAAACACCTGCCCAATGAAAAAAAAAAAAAAAAAAATCACCAACACGTTTCTCCTGCGAAGAGTGCAGCCGAGACCTTCACTCCAGGATGGGCCTCATAGGTGACTCTAGCATGTGTCAATATTGTCGTCTCACGAAGATGAACGGATGCCAAAGATACGAGAAGTGCATTCCATTTAATTGCCTTAGCGTATGTGATGATTTTGGCGTAATATATAGGAAGAGAAAATCAGGTTGTCGCTAAATAAATTTTAGCACTTTCGTTGTCAACTAATTCACAAATTTTGATTTTTATGGTATACACTTTTATTTGTTCTATAACGTACTAGAAGTTTGCAAGTATTTTTTTATGTTAGTTAAATAGATGCTAAATTCTCAGAAAATTCATAGTCTACGCACACCAATGAGCATGTCACATTTGCGTGACCAAAGTCTAAAAGTTTTATTGGTCAAATACAACTTGCAGAAAAACAACTGGTCAAAGTCAACAAAAAGGCAACAATGGTCAAACAGCCCCCGTATTTCGCAATATTAGCATGATGCCCCAACCCCGGGCAAGCCAGTCGTATTTGATTCTACCAGGGCTAGAGGAGGGTAAAAATATTAGGAAGAGCTAATTTTAATGACAATAAGAGGGTGGTGGAGATTCCAATCAGGTTTAGATCGAAGGATATGCGCCCATAACATGAAACCCTTGCTAGGAAAAAAAGCGAACTTTTCCTGCACTTTTTAAAGTATGGAATGTCACAATAATTTTAACATAAATATAATAAATTATATTAAGCTGTATTCGGGATTCTTAAAATTTCTTCATTTTTAAAAATCCATTATATTAACTTCACAATTGTTCATGGATTGCAAAATCTTCGGACGGCAAATTGACCCACTTCCCGTCAACCTATCGAACTGAAACTTGAAACCCCACAAAATCAGCTTTTCCTGTTTTTCAGGGGGAAGATAAAATAAAATTCCCGCTAACTGTGCAAAATGATATTCTTTTTTTTTAAAATATCGCCAGTGCTTTTGGTGCGTAATATTTTCTATTGTTTTAAGCTGTGTTAAAGTGGGTGGGAATTAGAATAGTAATAAATTTCAGGAGCTTGAAAAAAAAAAAAGTGCCCTTGTGAGACTGGGGGAGGGGGAGAACTAAATGGGATTCTTATAAAGTGCGTTACTTGTATCCATGTTTTGTCCGATTTTTAGCCCCACCCTCCATAGTTCGATATTACATTTTATAAAAGGATTTATACGAAAAGCATTGTTTTTATGGGTTGTTTAATTACCATTGTGAATTCAAATCACTGACAGAAAAAATAAGCTACTTATGTACTTACCATGTCCATTGCCGGGTATGCGCCATAATGCGGGTGTCTTCAAATAAATATTTGTAATCGAAATCGGGGTTCCTTGGACTTTTAAAGGTTATAAGAGATGCTTAACATGAATATCAATTGACCCGAGTTTCTGTTAAATAACTATAACTATTTTATTGGCTCTGTCAAGTAATTATTTATTAATCGTCATACATTATTTTCAGAAATCGAACCCGAAATATAATTGTTGCTCCCTCTTGCGGTGGAATGTCCTGCCCAGAAGTAATAGAGTTTACTTCATGCACAGCGCAAAATTTTACAGACTGTAAATTTGCTGAATGGTCACAGTGGTCAGCATGTAGCACAGATTGTGGAAACGGAACGAATATAAGGACGCGAAGTCTATTGACTCCAGCTTATTGTGGTGGTCAGTGCTTGGATGAAAAAAGAGAGGAGCAGAGGGCCTGTGCATCATTTGCGGCCAGAAAAGATTGCCAGGTAAGATGTAACTGTAGCCTATTAAAATTTGTTTTTAAACGTTAATACTTGATTTGAATTGTTTTTGTTTATAATACATGTGCGTGGAGTTCACGAATACATTTAATATACTAAGAACAGAGGATGTCCTGCATATGACGAACTCAATAGTAAAGTTTTTTTAAGGGTGTATCACTTTTCAGCTTAGATGACTCTTAAATTAAATAATATATAATATGAGTATGCGCAATAGTTTAGAATGTAGTCAAAATGTTGTCAATTTACTATGTATGGATGCAAATCTTTGAGCATACTCTGGTGGCCTCTCTCATAATATAATTACATCAGTTAAAAAAATTATGTAATTTTTTTACAAATACCACTGAAGCTCATTTATATTTGTATTAAAATTTAAGTTACATGATAAACAGATTATTAACAGGAACACAGATTATCAACAGGAACACGGTCTATTACTTTGCCCTAAATTTAAAGACGTACAGCCAGTTTATTAGTTTATTTAAGTTTATAGTTTATAATAAGTCATAAGTCAAATAATAACACAAGGTTTATTTAAATGTTTCTTAAAAAAGTATCAATACCTAGCTGCTGTAAATATATAGATTAATCCATTAGGTTGGACCATGGAGTGAATGGGGAACTTGTGTCAGGGACTGTGAGAAAGGCATTCAGAAATCTACAAGAGTTATAACAGTGGTAGAAGCTTGTGGTGGCTTATCTTGCACTGGACGATACAACCTCACAGTAATTCTTTTGTTTGTTTGGTGTTTTACAATATAATATTTATATAGTTTGCAAGCTTATTAAAAACTGGGGAATTTATGCATTTTAAGAATTAATGTTTGAAAAAAAAAATGAAGTTGAAATTTTATATCGATTATCTTTTCTTGTATCTATTGTTTGTCATTACCTTTTTGAATAGACCTAACATTCATCAGTCTGAAGAGTACATTCCCAAACGCAGAATGTTGATTTAAAAAAAAACTATAAATATATATTTATTAGAGTTACCTATTGTTTTAACATGATGAAACTTTATCATTACTTTAAAAATCATATTAACTTTGAAATTTACAAAACGTTTTAGAAAAGCATAAATGCCTGCACATATTTTATCAGCCAAATTTTCATTTAAGCATTGAAAAATAATTTTAAACTTGTTTTTCAGCAAACTAAGACCTGTCATGAAAAGTGCACCCAGCTATGCAACCAAGGAAAGTGTAGCTGCAATCCTGGTTATGTCCTTCAGACTGATGGTTACACGTGTAAGAAGAAGAATTGCAGTGCAGCCGTGGCGCCAAGTGTCTGTGGAGTAGGCACATCATTTCCAACATCTTGCAGAGCAGTCTATCTCAGCTGCAATGTAATATCTGTTTCTATCATATAATATTATATAAACAAGTGGGTTTCTTATAAAAAAAAATTAATAAACATTATTTTTGCATAATTTTTGTAAAACTCAAGTGATCCTTGCAATAACATTTGTGGTGGAATAGGAAATATTTTTATTTTTTTCAAAACCATTGTCAACATGTCATAGTAGTAAATGTACTAAAATGTTCAACTACAGTTTTCAATTTGGTTGGGCATTTTGGCATTAGCAGTGTGACATCACTTCGGTTCATGAACAGCATTGTTCTTTCTAACCACTTATTATACGCATTTATATTATGTAACGTTGAATGGTCTTGTAAATTTTATCTGTTTTAAGATTTGGTTTGTGAGATGAACAATGCGTAACAAAGGATTGAAAAAAAGTATACAAAGAAAAAATGATACCAAAGCTAGAGATATAAACCATATTCACTTTAATTTTACTATTAACTTTATATAAAGAATAAAAAAATCAAATAGATAGAAAAAAAACTATATTAACTTGCAGCCCAGCAAGTGAAAAAGTACAATCTTCAAAGGATACAAATAATAATACATACACACACAAAGAGTACAGTCTTGTAAATGTCTAGTAAAATTAGCAAAAATCTCTCCCAGCTGGGAAAGCTGCTGGCTTATTTATAGGGAGAAAGTTGGAACCCTCCAGAATAGAAATTCTAGAGATTGCATCAACTGATAGCATTCTGTATAACAAATTAGAACATATGGGAATGTAAACCAACTTTTCCCAAACAAGGAAGGGATGGGTAAAAAAGGATTGAAGTCAATTTCAAAGCAAAAAAAAAGGGGGGGAGAGAAATGTGTGGTGGCCAAAGTCTCTTTGTTTTAATTGATCACGACTTTGTAATCCATAATATCAGAGAGTTTTTTTCTATGCTGCTATTACCTGCTTGCATACATCTTTTCAGACTGTAAACTGATCTACTTTCATCTAAAAGGAAGCCATATCATAAATATGCCATAAGACAACTATTGCATTGTAATGCAGGGGCTCTTGAATGCCCTGACCATTTCCTATTTATTTCACCTTTCTTCTCTCCAAAGAACCTGGAATACAAAAAGAATGCCAAACTGGTTAAAAATAATGCATTTATAAATTTGAAATTTTGTTATTATTTAAAATTAATGATAAAACAAAGTCAAGGTCTCTGCAACCTGCTTTGTTTAGATTGGCAGGTTTCAGAATATAACATAAATTTTTAATTTGCAGCGAGGCAAGAAACAAAGCCATAAAAAAGATGCTTTAAAAATTAAAGATTAATTATGATTTTTAGGGCACATTGTTTGGTGATGTGTGCAATACAACATGTGGAGCTGGATTTGTGGTCAAAGGTGAACCCAAATACATGGAATGCAAGGCTGATGGAACATGGACCCAACCTGCAATATTCTGTGGACCATTAAATAAGGCTCCAGTTAATGTGAGGGTGTTTTTATTTTGTTTTAAATTTGTTATGTCAGTATTAAATTTGCCTTTGATACGCAATATAGGCGTTCAAAGTTTGTGATAAAACCCTTAAATTTCCATTAAAAAATGTAGGGTTAAAAAAATCTTATTTAAATGTTATAAAAGGCTCACAGTTCTTTCTTATTCCCAATGAACACATTTCTTGATCTATATCTTTCTGAGTAACAACATTATTTGTAATTTCATAAGAGCACTTATAAAAAGTTGCCATTGATCTGAAAGTGGAAGTTGTGTTATATATCATGAAAATTATCTAGCGATCTCTTTGATCCTAGAATTATATTTTTCTTATCATAACAGTACCACATGCAGCTAAATAATGTTAATTCTCATTCAAACCCATTCTTTAAGTGTGCCCCATGATTTGATTTTACTGCATCTGTGAAGGCTAAAAAAATAACCTTTCTTTAAAATGTTTTAGATCATTGTAATAAAACGGTTAACTTTAAATGTTTTAAAATATATTTATTTGAAAATTATGACAGAATGACTGACTGTATATCTATTAGATTTTCTGTCTTTGATTGTCTTTAAGCCTTTAATAATGTCAACTTTGGAACGATTTCATTCCAGATAAGCATCAACAGCACAAATGTATCTGAACTTTTAGCTGTAGACAATTGCTTTGCAAAACTGACCACAGCTACAGATAATGAAGTGTGGGACAAGCACACCTATTCTGTTATGTTTGACCCAACTGGGGCTCTAAAAGTAAAAGATGATTTACTGTGTATGAAGCGGACACTTGACTATGAAACTTCAATTTACAAGCAGTAAGTTATTCAACTAATTCAATTCAATTAGCAGTGATGCATATTTTACACCAGATGAATGGCTTACCTTGAAAAATGAGTTATGTAAATATAGATAGCTTTGAAACACTGACATGGACTAAAAGATTTACTCTTTGCAATGATTCAAACTGCTCACAATGGCTGTATTTATTATATTTTTTTTTTAAATAACTGCAATTCAACTCAACTAAATTGAGACTGAATGTCCCCTGTTGACAAGGTAGTGGAATTAAAATTTCAGCATGTCAGGAAAAAATAGAAACAGTGCATGAGTTTAAACCTCATGATCATTTCAAGAGAATAAGAATTTATCATGTACAGCTGAAAAGTTAGATACATTTTTGTCATGTTAGCAAATAAACATATATATTTTGTACATCTTTAAAACATTTTTTTAAAACAAATTATGTAGGCTACTTTTGTGCTTGTCATGCATCTGACAGTATGATGAAAATTAAATGATAGAAAGATTTAAGATTTTGTTTTTAAAATCATTTTCTATTCCATGATTTATTATTCTAATTTACATATGGATATAAATAATATTGCTAAGAGAAAACTTCTTAAACTAAAAAAATTAATTTAACAATTATAATTATAAAGAATAATTAACAACAACGAACATGAAATGCCTGAAACTAAATCAAAAACTTACCAAGAAAGTTTTCATGTTATAAAATTTAATTCTCTGTGTAAATATGACACTATCCCTGATGAATTTCTAAACATATGGTATATGATCTTGAATCAAAATCTAGATTAATATTATAAAAAAAAGAAGACTTCTTCAAAATTATTAATTGTTGAATTAAAGGCCACCCAAGCACATTTCTCTTTTGCCTTTGAAATATTTTGTGGGTTTAACTAATACAATTTGAACTTTAAAAAAATTTATCAGATGGACAGCCACAATAAGATCAACTGATTTGGATGGACTTCATGTAGATGCAAACTTCACATTTACGCTGATTGACCAAAATGATCCCCCAAGATCTGCTAAGGTTGTAATTGGTGTTTTTTTTTTTTTTTTTTGTTGTTTTTTTTTAAATGTTATTTTACATGAAAAACCATATGACTTAGCTGAGCTTTTATATTTAAATAGCTTAAATAATATTTAATGTTTTTTCTTATTATTAGGAATATCAATCTATTTCCTTGTTGAATTTTTTTTTTTTTGTTGTAAAGCTTGTACCAAATACTATACCAGAAAACAGCCCAAAGGGGGCAAACATTGGCTGCTTTCAAGTTGTTGATGACGATGTAGGCCAAAATTTGACTGTCTTCTTATTGACAGGCAATAAAATCTTTGAGCTGTACAAGAAAAATGATACATATTGCCTAAGGGTAAGTTACTTTTTGTATCATGTTGAAGATTCAGCACATCTTTCAGCTGGTTAAAAGGGAAATGCTTGTTATATTTCATCACATTTAACTCTTTGACTCCCGTGAGCTGACTGTACAGATTTTATGTTTCCATTCAATAAGCCAACTATACTGGCTCACAATTAAATAATAATTTTGTAAAAGACTGAAGCAGTAAAGATATGGTTTCCTTTGTTATTCAATAAGATGTTTCATGTTTACCATCTGATTTAGTTTATTTTGATTGAATTAGCCCCTATTCACTGATTTATTACAACAATTGAGCCAAGCTACTCAGGAACACGTCCATTAGAGAGTTACTGCAATATGATAAAATAATATTAATGTTAAATCTCAGGCTCCTGAGCAAGAAAAATTGTTGACAACCACGTTTTGAAAGTTGGTGTAACAACAAATGCATTATCAGAAAGGGGGTGTTGCCCTTATTTAAAGGTGGACCACATTTACAGCTAGAGGCTTACACAAAAAATTTTGCTAAAACTACTAAACTTGAACTGTTTGCTGATACTAATACTAGTACTAGTGGTAATAGTACTGGTGTCATCCACTTTTAAACAAATGAAAATTTATCCGAGTGTGTTGATGACAAGCATTTGTTACCTAAACAGTGGTGAGAAGTAGACAGAACAGCAAATTATTTTTTTATTCAACAAAGTCACAAACTTAATCCAAATCTGCATCACACTACACAAACTCAAAGATAGCTTGTCTTATTATCATCACAGATGACATTTCTTAGTGGATATTATTATCTGTGTGCACAGAAACACTTTGTGCCCTTAGAAATCACTGCTCAGTGTTTGGAAATTTCAAGTGTGTAACCAGCCAGGATTATACAATTCTTAGCCGTTCAATTCACCATAGGATAACACCCAAATCTCAAATGTGTCTTTAATATTACATCAAGATGATGAATCAAAAGTGACTTCAGTCGATACTGAATATGCTCTGTTGTCAACCAGAGAGCCAGAAAAATAAAGTCATTATTGAACTGGTTGAACAGATTCTGGGGGATTATCTGACTATGACTAAGGAAGTTTATCAACAATTGTGCTTCTAGACATTCAAAACTTTGAGTTTATGAAACATGGTCTACGTGGAGGATATAGTGGAACAAGGTATGTTGAAGCTTGAAATGAAAAGACAGGACAATAAAAGGAGAATGTTTCAGCTAAGAGCATTCTTCAACAGACAAGACAAAATAAAGAGAAACAAGAAATAGAAAACAGTTAAAAAACTTCAGTGTCTGTAGTTTGCCATGTTGGAGGTGCATGCTATATTATTGCTGGAAGTTGGGTTATCTAAAACCAAAATATATGTAATATCCAAAAGATTTAAAGATTAAAGAATTTATGTATCTTTACTGCAAAATATAAAATGTTAACCGACAAAGATGTTTTGAAAATATGTAAAATATAAGAAATAAGAAAAGAAATACAGGGACATTGAATGAAGTAGGAGAATATTTGATGATTCCATACTGTGCCGAAAATCTTATTTAATTTTTTTCCTTTTTAACTCACTAGTGTATTAGTGCAAGAAGTCAGTGCCATGATGGAAACATCTGATGTGCCTTTGCGTTTATCCCCTTTAAAATGTGATGAGACTGGGAAAGTTTAACTTGTTTGACATCACAAAGATGTTCAGTGAACCTAGCCAATAATCTTCTTCCTGTTTCACATATATAATATGAGTGGCATCTACTATGATCATATTTTAGCTGTAGTCAGAATGAATATCATTAGATATTACTGTCTATGCTTTATCTACAGCTTATCATCCTGATATCGATCCTGATTCTTTACTGGCATCAAGATCTTTTATTTTAAAACCATTGCCAAAGGGTTATAATTTTACTCAGGGCAATTGGAATATGGTTAGGTTGTATTTATTGTAACTTTGATCATATTTTTATCCTGTGCTGTGTTTTACTCAAATGTCGGCTATTTTTTTATAAGCAACCAATTTTGAAAACATTTGGATATTTTATTGTTCATGAGATTTATCATCTGTCTAAAAATAACTTTTTTAAAAGTGATAAATTATAAATTGTGAAGTTTTAACGATATTCAATTATTTTGCTTACAATTTTTTTATGTAAAAAGGAATTATTCCCTATTATTTTTTGTTTACATATTCTAATTACAATTTAAAAATATTTATAAAAATTACATTCAATTCCCTTGCAAATAAACACTTCAGGTCTAGCATTTATATTAGTTTCAGGAAAATGAGAATATGATTTTATGGTATTTTTTGCCACTATAGATTTTGCTTACATATGTAATTTTTTTATTTAAAAAAAAAATAAAACTTGTAGAACATCCATTGGAAGAGTTATTATTTATTGAAAAAATTAATGTAAAAAATATTTTTTGTCAATTAGTTGACACATTTTAAAATTAAACTTATAGCGATAAGACATTTGTGAATTATTTGAAATATTTTTGTACAAATGTTTTTGATAACAGCATGGACAAAAAGAAAGATGCACAAAATTTTAGATCAATGTCATTTTATAGAAAAAGACATTCAATTTTATTTTCATTGATTTAAATCAATTGGGATCTATCTCTTATATTAATCTCAGGATTTAAATTTAAAAGTAGTCTCGTCTTTGTTCTGTGTCTGAAAGTAAATCTGTGAAAATACCTCAGGGAGTCAAAGAGATTTTTTTTTAAAAGTTGAGTTAAACAAATGATAAACAGCAGATCATCCATCACCCATAAACTTATAGTATAAACTTGTGTTCTCACTATAGATGATCATTCACCCTTTAGGCCTATTGTAAAAACATATTTTTTTTACTTTCACATTTGAAAAATATGACAAAAAAATTTTTCACAGAAAAATATTGTGTCACTCCTAATCTATATATAGCCTTACTTTTGTAATGTATACTTAACATATTAGCTAAATTAAACTTATTATGTTTTAAATCATGCACATATTTTAGGATTTTAAGATTATATTCATATTCAGTTGACAATTAAGAATAAAATGGCTATTGTTTTGGATATTGTAAAATATTTAATGTTTTAGGTATTAGTTGAGTCAAGCCCAGATTGCCCAACACTTGGAGGAAAAATCTGTGCATTGAACTTTGAAGTCCAGAGTCAACAGTACATAGCAGTCATGGTTAAAGACAATGGAGTACCTTCTGCACTAAGCTACTTTGATATTAGCATTAATATAACTGATCTAAATGAACCAATTACTGGTGTTACCTTTACACCTGGTGGCATACCAGAAAATGTGCAGCCAGGTAATTTAAAACTGTCAGGAGTAATAAATTTACTCTTACTTAAGATATGATTTGTGCAATATTGTTAATATGAGAACAATGAGGGGCTGGTGTCACAGCTGGTGTTGTCATAGACAAATAAATAGATTATTGAAAGACAGAAAAATTTCTTCATCTAAATTTTTATTAAATATTGTACCTCTGACCAGGACTGGGGTGAAAATAAAAGTGAATGAGCTTGATAATGGGCTACTAACTACTCCCCTGATCCTGTCCCTAGTTGCAAATAAAATATAAAGAGAAGAATAAGTTAAAAAATAAATTGACATTACAATTGAAACTAGCAAATGAGAAATTTTAAAATAAAAATGAAGTTTAATTTACATGTATATTTTTGGAGGAAATGTTGAAAAACCTAATAACATAAAAACATTATAAATATTCAAATCATTATAAGAAACTATAAAATGTATTTTCCTTACAAGAAGCTTGTCATTTTAGTATGATCTTTGAACTCATTCGTGAATAATAAGGATCTAATATTTTTTGTTTATTTTAAGCAAGAAAATGTAGCTTATTATGGTATTGTTTCTTAATTTTTGTTTTCTCTTTCATGAAAAAACAGAATTTTGCCTTGAACATATTTATTTAGAAAATTATTTTGATTTATTATACTTTTTGATTCAAAGATGATTTTAATAATATTTAAATATTTACTTTACTATTTAAATAACTATCTGATTTTTCTTCCAGGCCAAGCACTCTTGCAGTTGGTGGCAACAGATGATGACAAAGGTGCACAGCATAAGTTTGAGATCTTGGAGGATCCAACAGGGTTCTTTCGAATCATCAACGACACTCTTGTAGCCTCAGTGTCTTTTGACTATGAAATAAATCCAACAATCAAGTACACCATAAAAATTAGAGGAACTGATCTCAGTCCACCTGTCACATATGTGAGTACGCCCCTGAGTATGGTAGGGCCCAGGTTTAATTTTATTATTTTAAAAACTACTTCTTAATTTAATAACAAGCATTTGGTAGATTATGATGTATATTAAGAAAATATGTGATCTTTTTTTAACAAAGCTTTTTAAGAGAAGAAGTGAAACATTTCTTTTTAGTTAGTTTATAACAGAAACTGGTATGTAGTTGTTAAGAATCATGTATAGTGTTTTTTTTTTTCAAGTTGTACTAATGTTCCAAAAAATATAGACCCACGTTCCTTAGAATTAAACCTTTATTGTTTAACCAAAGAAAATATTTTTTTTTTGAAAACTTTTTATAAATCTAATTCCATACATAAATAAAACATTTGCTAGCTTACAGGTCCTCATGAATTTTGTAGTTTCATTATTATTTTATTTTCAGCAAAGGTATGAATAGTCTCTATATTGTTTTCTTAAAGAAAATTAAATTTCATTTAAAAACAATTCAACAGCAGACATGATTCTGCCAGCCTTTAATAATCATTTATTTTTTTTATTTTTTTGAAATTTAACTTCCAGGTAGATGTAAATGTTACTTTTGGTGTACAAGATGTGAACGAACCTCCCTACATTTTACAATTAACATCAACCAATTCTTTGAATGATTATCCACCTAACCAGCCTCAGGTGAAAGAAAATGTGCCAGGTATATGTGGATGCCCTATTTAATAATACACAACATTTTGACAGCTTATAAAAGGAACATTATGAAAGGGGATACATAATCTGTACTATGGTTAACATCATTATGATTCATTTGGTCTACTCCGGTTTGCTGTATCATTGTAACAAAGGACATAAGATCCAGTTTACAACACTAATTGTATACATTTGATCACAATATGTTCTTTGTTCTAAAGTAACATAAAATAAGATAGTACTTTTTTTTCCAAGCTAGTTTCTTACTATTTTGTATAATTTAATTCAATTTCCTTTTACTTTTAGCTGTCATTGTGGGCACTGTGTCTGTATATGACCCTGATAAAGGAGACAATATTACTCTGTCGCTGAATAGCACTAAATTCCGTCTCATGAATGCAAAGTGCACTGTTATGCAGGTAAGCAAAAGATCCTCAAGACAGATAGGCTATACAACCAGCAACATTTCAACAACAGATATGTGAAAATAATTGACAAATATAAGCTTGAATTATTCTTAAATCTTAAAGGAGCCCTTAAAAAGGTAAATTCAAAATAAAACTTTATGTACAGCACTATTCTGGAGCAATGTTAAACCACCAGGGGGCAACAAATTTGTCATGGGATAAGACCTTATTAGTCAATTAAACAATAAAATACGATGTACTTCACAAAGACAAGGAGCGCTAATTCATCTTTCTACTGGTCTGCCCCAGGCTGCACTTTTTCTGTATGTCAAGAGGCGGCATTTCCAGGTTTTAACCCAAGCCTCGCTTTTCTCTGTGCAGCCCTGTGCAGCACCAACAATTTTTGACATGTCAGATAATTTTTTTTATATTTTCATTGACACTATTCATATAGTTTAATAATTCAGAGAATGTCTCACTTTATATATCCTTTTAAAATTCTATGTACAAATTCAACATTTTCCTTAAAACATATTTACCATGAAACATATTTTTTTTGTAACAATACCTTACAACAGATTATTTTTTAAATTATGGAAGAGTTTTATCATACTCAACAGACAAATAACACAAACTACTGCACCGGACGACTTTTGAATCTCGCTGGTTTCAATTATGAGGAATTCTCTGTTGTACCTTTGAGGATAACTGCCCAAGATAGCTCGCGTCTCACAACAACTCTTGATGTCAGTATCACAGTGATAAACATGGATGATCTCCCTACTGTGAGTAGCTAAAAGTAATACTTGCAGGAATATTAATTTTTTGTGTTCTTTATGAAGAAAGATAGAACCCAAAAAACCCACACAAATTTAAGACCTGTAAACAATTCATCTCGTGTAATTAAATTGTAATTTTTAAAAAAAACACAAATTTAAGATCTGTAAACAATTCATCTCGTGTAATTAAATTTTAATTTTTAAAAAAACACAAATTTAAGATCTGTAAACAATTCATCTCGTGTAATTAAATTGTAATTTTTAAAAAAACACAAATTTAAGATCTGTAAACAATTCATCTCGTGTAATTAAATTTTAATTTTTAAAAAAACACAAATTTAAGATCTGTAAACAATTCATCTCGTGTAATTAAATTTTAATTTTTAAAAAAACACAAATTTAAGATCTGTAAACAATTCATCTCGTGTAATTAAATTTTAATTTAAAAAAAAAAAGAAACCCATGCATTTATTATTTTCATTTAGAAATGAGTTAATTCATTTATAAAAAATCTGTTGACAGTTGTTTTAAATAGGGGCTGCCAAGTGGGCAAAATTAATTTGACTTTCTTGTTACTCCAGTATATTGCAAGGGATTTGGAATTATTGTGAATACAATTTAATCAAGGCATGCAATGTCAGCTTTGCTAGGTGTGATTTCAGTTGATCAACAAACAAAATTAGAACATATTCATTTTATTGTCCTATTAACCAGGATATTCTGATCAATGATGATTCAACCCCTAACATCAGTGTTCCAGAGAATAGCAAAAATATGTCAGTATGTGAAATCAAAGCTGTTGATGAGGATGTACTGGATAAATACAACTTCTTCCTGTCTGGATCCGCATCCAACCAGTTTAAAATAGATGGAAACATGCTTTGGGTGAGCTCCCCTTTTAGCAACTTGCTGAGACAAAGTGAAAAACTTTTAGCTTAGAAATTTAACTACATAATTTACAGTCAGATCCATGGATTGTAAAAGGTGGGGGGGGGGGGGGGGGGGGGGTTGGTCAACCAGTCCATTTGGCCTGAGCTTCATTTTCACTAGGACCAAAATTATTCATAACTCTACCAATTTTAAAATAAAACATTTTATTACTAAGAAATATGAATAAAAATGATTATTTTCACTGTAATCTGTTGAAAGTAATAAATTATATACATTTTACATCTCTAGCTTGGCATTTTAAAATTTTGGCTAAATAAAATTGTGTAATATTGAGATTGGTCAAACATGTTAATAATAAGTTTAAAGTGAATCAATTATAATGTAATTTGTCTCACTTGTGTGCTGAACGGAGCTCACAATAATACAAACACTCTCCTCAGACTAGTGCAGCAGCTACTCTGGATTATGAAACAGCTGATCCTTCACAACAGCTGATCATTACTGCCATCAGTATCACTCGGTCTTCCATGTCTGTGATTAAGACCTTCACCATAATTGTCAAGGATGTTAATGAATCTCCTTCAGGCATTCTCCTCTCTAGGACTGAAGTAATGAATAATGAGATTAATTGGTTTATTTTGATTTATGTGTAACAATTAGTTTTTAAAAAATCACATCAAGATATTTATCAAGAACCAATTTATTCTATTGCTAAGGGCATTTTTGTTCAAAACGCTTTTGGCATAAAGTGGAGCAATTCATAAGATAAATAAATCTATAACAATATATATATATATATATATATTTAAAATTTGTTTGCATAGAGGCCAATAAAATGAAAACACTTCTATTTCAAATACAGGTACCAGAAAATAGCCCTGATGGTACTCTAGTTGGTGAATTATCAGCCATTGATCCTGATAACAAATTGGCCCAAAAACAGCTCTTCACATTCATTTTGATGGACGATGCCCAAGGCCGGCTGTACATAAGCAGTGAAAAACTTTATGTGAAAAATTCAACTCAGATGTGTGGACCAAGTGTATGCTTTTAAATATCTATTGAATATACTTTAGCACATCCTATTTTCACTATCTTAACTCTTTCATTACCGTTAGTTTTGGCATCAATTTTTGCTGACTCAGCAATAAAAAAATTTCCAGTATTTTTCATTCTCTATCCGATTCGCTTTTTAACTTCTCTATAGATTAATGGATAAAGAAATATATAGCATTGAAATATGACGTCAACCTGACATCCTTGTTATTTTAGAAACATTTTTTGCTTCTTTGTTATAACGACAACGTGACGTCCTTGGTAATTGAAAGTGGGTGATCGTGACGTCGCGTTGACGTCATCGGTAACGAAAAGGTTAAAGTGTCCTGATATACTTTATTATAATGTTACTGCTCCTTGCAAATTACTATTTGGCATATGTACATCTGAGTTCTTAAAATTTGTGCAGCACATGCTGTTAAAAAATAAACTTGATATTTTTATTTATTCCCTAGGTCTGTACAATGGATTATGAAAGTCAAAAAGATCTAAGTATCACTGTCAAGGTCACAGACAATGGCATGCCAACCCTGAGCACAACTGTGACTCAGACCATTTCAGTGACTGATGCTAATGATCCCCCATACAACATGGGCATAAGTTCTAATCAGATTACAGAAAATAAACCCAGTGGAGCGATTATTGGTAAGCTGTTTCACAGAAACACAATATGAGCATTTGTTTATTGGAAGATATTTTTTTTATAAACTTATTTAAGAGTGTACTTAATGAGAACAGTAGATAACACAAACAGCTGCATTTCAGCATAGAAAAATGTGTTTGAATGGTTAGGTCAATTAATCAAGTTCAATAGATTAGTACATTTTTTTTTTAGTTCTGTATTATAATTAACATAGATATTAGATTCGTAAGAATAATATTTTCAGTTATAGATTAGATTCTGTGTTTTATAACAAAACCTATGTTTCGGTAGATTATTTTTATACAAATTTTGTTAGTCTTTGGTTTTTTTTACAAATCTAAAAGTCATATTTCATAAACATGGTCTGTGGCTCTATGCTGAGATGGTAGCAATGTTTGTATCACAACCAAAAGGTAGCAGATTCTAGTTTTTTCCCTGTCATTCCAATTAATTAACAAACAAGTGAGTGGAAAAGACTACTCAGCCCAGTTAAGCTATTCTTGGGGGAAAGGGAAACCATAAAAACAAAATCATCCACCAGTTTTCAAAGACATGAACCAACTTGGCATATAATAAAAAATCAGCCACCCAATCCATCCTCCCACACTAAATTAAAGAAAAGACAGTTGTCTAACAATAAAACAAAAATAAACAAATGAAGGCAATGTGTGAAAATCTTCTTAAAATTGAATTTCTTGTTATTTTGAACTCAGGAACTCTGTCAGCATCTGACCAAGATAAAGACAGCTATTTTAAATTCCTCTTGTTAAACCATACTCAAGAGTTTGGAGTGACCGATCGTGTCAACCTTGTACAGCTGTCCAGCCTCGATTATGAGGCAAATAGTGTCTACTATATCCAAGTCCAGGTGTCTGACAATGGCATACCTGTACAAACTGTGAGTTAAAAACTAAGTAAACTTTACAGATCACTTATATTTGTTTCAACATAATTAGCCTTAGCTTGCTAAAGGAATAAGCTAGATTGCTTTTCCCCCATATCTTTTGATGCTTTTAATATAAAACATGTTCCTCATTAAGTTTCTATATAATATATTAAAAATCTGCACACGTTATTTCATATTATTTTCACAACCTCCAGCTAGTTGATACAATAAAAATTGAAGTGACCAACATAAATGAAGCACCAAAATATACAGGACCAGAGGTGCTCTCCATTCCTGAAAATGCTATGATGGGAACTAATGTGGGCACCATTGGTGCTGAAGACCCTGACAACGGTGACACAGTGGAGATTACACTGAAGAATTTTAAGGATATCTTTTTAATTGGAAATAAGCAAGTTTCTCAGAGGGTATGCTTTGTTGTGCAAAGTTTAAAACTTCATAAATATTAATAGTAAAGAGAAAAAAACTCATTTTTCTTAATGTGTGAAGGTCTTTTGTATTATTGCTTACCTTAGCAACAATGATAGTTAATATTGACATTTTTAAAATGGTAACAATCAGAAAAGTGTATTTCATTGAATTGGCTGAGCTTTATTCTGTTCAATAATACAAGTTTATTGTAAAAGATGATGCAATTTTATTGAAAGATTATAAAATATTTGAATGGTCTATACAATATTTTAAAGAAATTAAAGTTGTTTATGTTTAATGACACACCAAAGCCACAGCCCAAATGATAGTGGTTTTTTTTTCCCCCCCTGTGTTAATAAACATTAACATTGGTAGTTTAAATATATTTTAGATTTATGCAACAAAAAGTAAAATCTTTAGTTACTTATGTTTTGAAGGACTGCATTGATTTCTTTGCATGTAAAGGATGTTTGGAAAGAAAGATAGGCTTGGTCTTTAAGAATATAGAGTAATGGACTATGATTAGTCGATTGTTTTGTCACGTGATACGTGTAAAAACAAGTAATACTTCCGGTAGGCTGTCTGCAACACACTAGTCGCTCACAAATTTTTCTTCAAACAACTTTCTTCCTTTAATCATAACTGAATTATAATTATTGTCACATTTAATGAATGTCATTTTAAAAAAAACACGTGTATTCAAGAATATTTTGAAAAGTAAAATTTTAATTAACACTGGGGAAGCGCTGATGGAGACAAACATTTTGCTTTAGAATTAATGATAATGGCAATGGCTGATCAGCTGTTTATCTGTTGTTATGTGTAGCAGAAAGCCTACTAATGGCTGGTACGTATCACGTGACAAAACAAGGAAGTGACTAATCGTAGTCCATTATTGAATTTTATCTCATGTGTTATGTGTTGAACCATGACCATCAGAAGTCAGCAAAGTGTGAGGAGCAATAAAGAAAGGGGCCAGCTGGACAAGCAGGATAGGACTGGAAAAAAATACCAGAATTTTGTTAAGGTTATCAATGGAACCTAAAATAACAATTACAGATATGTGAGCCTTGAACTTATTTTGCAGATGTCTGTGATAACTTTTAGATGTTATTTTTGCTGTTGTCTGTTCAACAGTTAGGTGGCGGAACTCTAGCTACAGCAAACTTGTCCTCTGGCATCATATTTGACTATGAGACCCAAGCTGAGTACAGTATTAGTTTGAGCTTCATAGACAAGCTAGGCCTAGATGCTATTTATACCCTGAAAATTAGAGTGGAAGACCAGAATGATCCTCCACAGGTTAGGAAGATATGTATATGCATATTTTGAAACATCTTGATAACATTAAATGTATAAATAATACAGTTAAACAAAGCACACTGAAAAAGCAATATTTCATTTGAAACACCAATAAATGAATTTAAATTCAACTTGCTTAATGAAATTAAGCATGAATTTAATTAGCATATATTATAACTTTTAATCATTAATTTTTTAAAACAAATTCAATACTTGCTCATGCACTTCAAAAATATATACTACATAATTTTTAAGGACCATAATAGACAATTTTACAATGGTAAATGCTTTTGGGCAGGCCTGCACAACATACGGCCCACCAGCACCCACTTTGCGGCCCACGAACTAACGAAATATTCTTTATTATTATTATTTTCTTAATATATTTCCCCCCTTTCTTATTTTCTATCGGCCCAACAAGCTTTTCATAAAGTATTTCGGCCCGCCTTACATTTTGAGTCTTGCAGGCCTGCGATTGAGCGTTAAATCTTCTTATTGTTTAATTTTTAAGAAGAAGAAAAATTATAATTTGACTTTTACAAAATTTTGCCATTTCAGAAGAAAAAAAAGCTTCATATTATCAAAGAGCATAAGCCTGGTGTAGCATAAAATTTATGATTACTTTAATATCTATTTACTAAACACAATGAACATAAGTTATTCATTTGCTTTTCACATTTTTTTAGAAAAACAAAGTCCTCATGTGACCAATGATGATATTAAAAAATTTTATATTTAAATATGAACATACTCTGGTTTCATAATGGTTAAATTTTATTTTTGTTTAATTGGTTTGTAAGTTTAGATTTTGTATTTGTGAAACTGCAATAATCATATAAAAACTAACATGTTAAGGAACATGGCGCATCATTGCTTCATCAATTATTTTAAATTAAATATCCACTTTCCAGGACATTATCCTGAATGGTTCATCAAACCCAAAGCTGTCCATTCAAGAAAATACCTTAGCTTTTGTGGTGGTTTTGTCAGCAGTAGACCAAGACCTGTCTCAGACACATATGTTTAATATATTGAACCAGCCAGCAGATAACTTTATCATTGTTGGAAAAGAGCTCAAGGTCTTACAAATATTTAATTATTTTTTAAAAATAATTATTCTCAGTATAAATGGCATTGTTGGTGTTCTGGCTCCTTTTATGAGCTTAGAGTTACAATTTCTTTTGGATGAAAATAAATTAGAAATGAAAATTAGTTGTATGTTAAATGTATTCAGCTGATTCAAAATCCATATAAATAATTAAATAAGTGTTAATCTTCTATGTTATATATATACTAAGCAGTTGTGATGCAAATTATAGTTAACCCAATGCAATAATTTGTTGGTTCCTTGTCTGAGGCCCACACTATATTTTATGATGTGTTCATGATATATTAAGTTCATGCAAGCTGAAAACATTTTATTTAAATGTTACAGAAATTTAAAGAAAATTAGTTTAAATTGTTTGTTTGTTAATGTTAGTGCCTTTGTTTTATTTTCTTGTCTTTAGTAATTTAACATTCATTAGAAAAGTATTTCATATGCTTCATCAGATATTTATCCACACCTAAATAACATACATTTCTTAATGAGGCCTAGCTACTTCAAGTTTTAATGTTACCATATCCATTCATGCATTCTGAATGCTACAGCTTAATCCCATGTTTTGATTCCAGCTGTCTAGTGCTCTGGACTTTGAGGCAAGTCCTACAGTCTCATTAACTTTGGAGGTGTCTGACAACGGAAGCCCTGCATACAAGTACAGGAAGACAATCACAGCCAATGTTCTTGATGTCAATGAGCCACCTTCTGACGTCAAATTGCTAAACAACAAGGTGATTAAACTGAGGCATGTTTCATTGTACCGGCCCTGTACCACCCTTGCTTTATCTTCGTATACTGGAAAAGATACTTTTGGAAAACATATGTACAGAAAACATATCTACGGAAAACATATCTATGGAAAACATATCCAATCAAAACATATCTATTGAAAACATATCTATGGCATCCCATCTGTAATACAAAACTTTTCGATTGAGGTATCCTTGGCAGCCATTTTATCAATGTTAAAGCTATTAATTAGAAATGTATAACATATCAGCATTCAATCTTGTTCTACTATTTCCAAAATAGAAATGTGCTAGTTTAGGAGACAGGCGTGCTCAATAATGCCTGTATCTGTGGTATTGCAAAGAATACAGTGTCTTGGAGCTCTGGGGATACTTTCATGTATTAAGCGGCCAATTGAGTTTCTATTAAACCCTTTTCCCACAGGATAGGAAGTGGGCAATGTTAATGTCATTATATTCTGAGTCTATTTGTTTGAACCACCCCCAAGCATATATTTTTGGTTCAATGTTGAGGAAACATTAAGATAGGAACAGATTTTTTATAGATCCAAATAAATGGAAAAGTGTTTTTTTTTAAAATAACATTGTACATATTAATTTTCAGCACATAAATAAATATATATTTTAACCAAGACATTTTACAATTATAACAATTTAAACGCAAGACACCTTAATTATTTCTCTAGTGTAGAAATCAGCCATGAACTCCTTTAGTGACAATAATGACTTAATTAGTGAGCATTTAGTTTTGGTAAATGCTGGGGGAGCACACTTGGTAAATTTGTACAGACTGGGGGAACAAAAGAATTTGTATATCATTCTGTCCTAACTAAATTATTCAGCTAGGTGGTAAGTGAAGAATTATATATATGTGGGCCAGAAAGAGCTCAGGCCCAGGCTACCATTTTTCCATATTTGTAGTACATGAAGGAGGTAGTCCTGTTCTGTGATAATTATTTATTCCTTTCACTTTCATTACTTGATGATTCTCTGGGCAGGTGGAAGAAAACTCTGTTGATGGAACACTAGTTGGAGTTCTTCAAACTACAGATCCTGACAACAAGGATGGTTTTGTGTACAGTTTGTTAGACAGTGCTAACGGGAAGTTCAGGATTCAGGATGATAAAATATTGGTAAGATAAAAATATACATATTTCATTATTTAATTTGCTCAAAATAATTTAACATTAATTTTATCTCATGCATTTCATTTTTGGATACCATAATTTTGATTAATAAATAATAAATGGTATAAATATCAATAAAAAATAATTTTAGTGACATTATTCTCGATGTGTTAGGTTCAAAATTATTTTAACCATTTTTTATAAAAGCAAATATCAAAGCTTGACCTGAGTAAATCTAATTATTTGATATTGTGATATTTGAACTTTAAAAAAAACCCACCAAAGTTGATTTGTGTACCTTAAAAATAGTTGCCACTTTTAATTACTAATTAAATAGGTTTAATATCCTCATTTATTCAGAGTAGCATCCAGAAATACATTTTTGAACTATGCAGTTATAGCAGAAAAATTGCTTCTGATTCTGCAGGTTGTGTCACCGGAACAGTGTACAGCAACACAGCAGAAATCTTGTTCTTTGAACTATGAAGTGCAGAGACTGTACACTGTAAGAGTCATGGTCAGGGACGATGGGTTTCCTAAGCAGAGCTCAAGCTTTGATCTCAGGATAGAAGTCACGGATGGCAATGATGCCCCTTATGATATTCTTCTTAGTGGTGGGTTCATCTCACTATCTATCTGTTGTATTTTTGTCTTATGATCTAATTTAGATTCAAAGATGGCCTCTCAAATTAAGTGTATGAAAAATGAAATAACTGGTTTGTAAGCTGGACCAGATCTATTGACTGCAAAATCCTGCATGCGGAGGAGATAGGAGTACATATAATGATCAATAAATTGATTATGGGCCCTTAATATATAGAAGAAGAAGAAGATGTCAAGATAACCCAGGAACAAAAATTAAATTTATATTCTTAAAATGTGTCTCTGGAATGTTGTTGTTAACTAAAAAATGTGCATTTTGTACAAAGTTAATTTTGTTTTGGTAGAGTCTATAATATACAATCTCAGGTTTGTTTATTTGAGAATTCCCCCTTTTTTTTTTTTGTTAGGGGCAGGAATACATTTTTACAATGAGGCTCACATGGTATGTGTCCAGGATAATGAATACTATTTAAAGTAGCATATCATTGGCTTTGTACACAAAATATGGAGGTCAAAATTACCTCAAAATTTAAAAGAACATGAAGCCTCCTATATGCCCCTATATAAAATATTTCATTTTTGGCTTTTGAATAAGATACGTGTTTCAGTAATGAAGTGAAACTTCCAATAGATTTAATAATTCTTTTGATGCAGTATCACACTACTGTTGTCCAAAAATGAAATTTAAATTACTTTCCCATATTAATTTGATCACCTTAAATGAATTGATTATGAAAGTTATATCTTCATAACTTAAATCTAAATGAAGATAAATATAAATATCGTAATTTATTTTCATAGGCAATGAAGTGGAAGAACTTGCCAAGACTAATGATGTGATAGGAAATTTGTCTGTCAGTGATGAAGACCAGGGTCAGTCATACATATTCACCTTAAAAGACAATGCTGGTGGCTCATTTGTACTAAAGGGTAATGTCCTAGCCAAAGCTACAGATGATCGACTGGACATCAGCAAAGTTTACTCTGTCCTCATTGTTGCACAAGACACCGGCGTTCCATTCAAAACTGTTGAGTCATTTAATTTTTTTTTTCAATTATCTTTTTTTAATCCTATAATGACTTCAAATCTAACTTTACTCACAATGAAAAATTTTTTTTGTTAAAAAAATAAATTAACAAACACTAAAATCATCAGTTTCTCTAAGTCTCATCCAGCTGTATAAATAGTTTTGGTGGTAATTAATGTTTCAAGCTTTGCATTGTCAGGCTGAGCAAACATTTTACATCAGCATAGCTGGGGTGGAGGAGGCCCCTCAGAAACTTGCTCTTGGAGCCCAAGGCAAAGCCACACAAGTGACACTGGCAGCAATTAGCATTCCAGAAAATGTTCCAGTCAGTGATGTCATTGGCAGGATTTCAGCTCAGGACAGTGATTTGGACCAGGATATTACTTTCTCTTTAGTGGTCGATGAAGGTGGACAATTCAATTTGTCTAAAAATTCAACCTGCATCACTCAGGTAAAATATTATCTTTATTTGGTCAATGTATGTATAATCCTTACTGGGTTGATAGCCTATGGCTTTGTATTAGTTTAGTCACTAATACAGCCCTGTTTACTCTTACGATTTTTGGAGTGCAATGTACCATTTTGAGATGTCTTACAATTGTACACTGAGACCTGTCAGAACTATGATTTAAGAGACCAGTTAAAAAATATATTCCAGTAAAATAAACAGATTTTAGTTTTAGCACCTTTTTTCACCGGGGGGGGGGGGGGGGGGGAATCAACAGACATATATGATTAGCTTGGGACCATGCATAATATTATTGAGAGGGGAAAGGTGGTGGTGTTGTCTTGGAAGCATAATGGTGTGCAGGAGCATGGGAAGGGTATGGGGAGGTGTTTAAATATTTTTCAAGGCTATAAAAAAACACCACCAAGTTTTGTAAAGATAATGATATTGTTGCTTCGTGTTTTCACAATGAACTGGCTATGTAATGTTTAGCTTATTCAAACTAGTGAAACATTTAGTAAATATTTGCTTTTGTTTGCTTGGGTGCTGAGTGACTTAATTTTGTGACACAACTATTTGGTGCTTTGGCTGAATGGCAGCGATTGCAAAAATGGAACAAATGAGTTGATTTTTTTAAAATGAATTCTCAATTGTTCCACACAGCTGTGTTAGATTTTGACATATTTTATATGACCTAGTCAGCAGCATTTGCAGTTATATTTTTAGAATTCACTAAGGAGCTGTACAATTTTAATACAACAGCACTCGTCTTCCCTTCTCCCAATACAGCTTGTATAACAGAAAATAAAATCATGCCCCTAGGCACCATGCAGGGGTGGGCAGCCACATATGTTAAGCATTGTGGGCCCCTCAGCCATATGTATCACAAATGAACTTATTTCCTGGTTCAATTATCGATTATTTTCATTTTTGGCATAAACAAACATTTGAAATATACATACCAGTACATATCCTTTTTGAAACTGAAAGTGCCATTTATTTTACCGGATAACTGTCCCGTCTTTGGGCTAATTAAAAAAAAAACTATATTGCAATAAGTAATAAATTATAAAGCAACTTCAGTCTAGCAACTTCTGAACAAATGATATATATAAACATAGTTAGTTCAGAGGAACCTAATTTACCCCAACCATTTCGATTAAGTGTAGAATGATCAAAACTATATTTAGGCATATGCAAAAGTGCATCCTTGCATTTCGAATTTTTAGAAAAAAAATTCTAGGAAGGGGGCTCAAACCCCATCCCCGTTTTTGTTCTGGTTAGTTTAGCTGGCTTCCTCAGTTTCCTCTACCCGACCACATCTTTGTCTATCAAAGGTTCAGGTTAGTTTGCCTGGCTTCCTCAATTTCCTCTACCTCACCACATCTTTGTCTATCAAAGGTTCAGGTTAGTTTGGCTGGCTTCCTCAGTTTCCTCTACCCGACCACATCTTTGTCTATCAAAGGTTCAGGTTAGTTTGGCTGGCTTCCTCAATTTCCTCTACCCGACCACATCTTTGTCTATTAAAGGTTCGGGTTAGTTTGGCTGGCTTCCTCAATTTCCTCTACCCGACCACATCTTTGTCTATCAAAGGTTCAGGTTAGTTTAGCTGGCTTCCTCAGTTTCCTCTACCCGACTACATCTTTGTCTATTAAAGGTTCTGGTTAGTTTGGCTGGCTTCCTCAATTTCCTCTACCCAACCACATCTTTGTCTATCAAAGGTTCTGGTTAGTTTGGCTGGCTTCCTCAATTTCCTCTACCCCACTACATCTTTGTCTATCAAAGTGGCAATTGATGGGCACCTTTTTATATGCAATAATGATTGATTGATTGAATATTTATATAGCGCTGGTATCCATGCTACTTTAGCATGCTCACTGCGCTCTTAAATCTATTTAAACAAAAAAGTCTTTAAATGTTACTTAAATGATTTTTTATCCATTACAATACCCCTCAAAGAATGAGGCAAACTATCCCATAATTTTGGTGCTATCACTTCAAAAGGGCGCATTCCGTAAGACTTTCTTCTGTGTTCATCCACACTGGGAATTTTGAGTAAGGACTGTGATGAAGACTGCAGGTTCTTTAAGTATACATGTTTATGAATCAACACTTTAAGATTTTCCAGTGCAGAGCCTTCTATGCAGCTGTACGCCAGGGACAGAATTTTGTGGTTAATGCGCTCACTCACAGGAACCCAATGGAGATCTCGTAGATAAATAGATAAATGTCATTCATCTACTTTGACTATTACAATGCAGTATTTTATAATTTTGAAATGTTTTTAAATACAATACTGAGACTTTATTGTACTATTTTTTGGGAGTTCCGGTGTTTCTACATTATTTTTTTGTGCTTTAAAAATTGTTTTTTTATTTATACTATGCAGTCTAATCTAGTGTACTGCAGCACAAGTTTGTTGTTGGCTAAGCCTGTCAACTTTGAAAGGAAGGACAAGTACACAATAATATTTGTCGCTACAGATTCAGCTAAGCAACAGAGTTCTCAGACTGTCATCATTCAGATAGTTGATGTGGGTGAAGCACCAACTGTAAGTTGTCATTCTGTGTAAAGTAAATGGCAGATTCTTGCTTTTTTGCAATCTTCATTGATTTAAATCACTTTTTTAAAAAATTTCTATTTTTAAATAAGGATGCAATGAGATTTATTTTCATTAACTAAATTATAGTCCGGTAGATTCAATTTTACATTTAAGATTTATATTTGAAATGTATGCAATAATGCTTTATTTTTTGTGTGTGCCTTATACTAGTACCAGCATATTAGTTTTTCAAGGCCCATGTAGTAGTATCTTTGTACCAGCATATTAGTTTTTCAAGGCCCATGTAGTAGTATCTTAGTACCAGCATATTAGTTTTCCAAGGCCCACGTAGTAGTATCTTAGTACCAGCATATTAGTTTTTCAAGGCCCATGTAGTAGTATCTAGGTTATAGATGGTGTTTTCTCATTCCCACATTAGACTTTTATAAAATAAATATTTTCATGTTACCCAAAATGTAAAACAGGATTCTGTACAACAATCATTAATTTGTAAACATATTTTTCTCAACAGGATGTCACTTTCAGCTCACCATCCATCTCCATTCCTGAGAACAGTGAGAACATTGTGGTAGGCACCTTCACGGCAGTTGACGAAGACTTAAGGGACTCGCACACGTTCTCATTAAAGAATACTGCGGACAAGATGTTTCTTATCTCTTCCACTGGACAGTTTTCAGTGGCTCCAGGTAATTTTTTTTTGAGCAGCTTGCTGAGTTGTACAACTAGGTGTGAGAATCAAGAGATGAGACCATCTAATACTGCATGCATCATTTAGGTATTTATTATTAACAAAGGTGACCCTTATTTCAAGTAGTAAATTGTAGCAATGTTTACGTTTTATTATGTTGTATTTGTTTTTAGTCAAGAAAAAAGGTAAATGTTTAATGTAGTTTTTTTTTATCAGTTACCTGTTCACTTGTGACTTAACTTGATTCTTGGGATCCTAAACATTAAACCACACTGTTATACATGAAGCAGCATTAGAAGAAGCAACTTCTGTCTCAAGGTATAAACAGCTTCTGTCACAAGGTATAAACAACTTCTGTCACAAGGTATAAACAACTTCTGTCGCAAGGTATAAACAGCTTCTGTCACAAGGTATAAACAACTTCTGTCACAAGGTATAAACAACTTCTGTCGCAAGGTACAAACAACTTCTGTCGCAAGGTACAAACAACTTCTGTCGCAAGGTACAAACAACTTTTGTCTCAAGGTATAAACAACTTCTGTCGCAAGGTATAAAAAACTTCTGTCACAAGGTATAAACAACTTCTGTCGCAAGGTACAAACAACTTCTGTCGCAAGGTACAAACAACTTCTGTCGCAAGGTACAAACAACTTTTGTCTCAAGGTATAAACAGCTTCTGTCACAAGGTACAAACAACTTCTGTCACAAGTTACAAACAACTTCTGTCAGAAGTTATAAACAATTTTTGTCGCAAGGTATAAACAACTTCTGTCACAAGGTATAAACAACTTAGACCACTTTTTGGGTACTGTTGATCAATTTTAGTCCTCTTCACTGAACTCCATGCACATATTTCATTGATCTGTGAAAAGGGTTAAATAGGTATCAATATTTTAAATGTGGTTGTCTTTGTTTTCCCCACATTGAGATTACATCATATTAAATTTCTAAAATTGCTTGAATTTTCTTACTCTAACTCAAGGTTGATATTTGACATTAGGGGCAGGGGAGGGGGGCACTTGTTAATTTGTTCCTATTCTAATTAGAAATTGCTTTTCAAAGTTATACATGATGTTCCTTTCACAGGTGCAGTTTTAGATTATGAAACAAAAAACTCGTATGAGCTCACTGTGGTTGTGATAGATTCAACCCGTAATATTTTTGAAAAAACTTTTATAGTCAACGTGACCAATGTTAATGAGCGTCCCTCTGCAGTAAAGCTGATTCACGATACAGTAAGTTTACCCTCTACAAATATTATTTGGTAATGCATGACAAATTAATATTATGAGAAGCATTAAAAGAACAATATATTCTGTGCTTCCATGCCCTTCGCATATGTTAAAAAAAAATTATTTTGCAATAAAATTCTACTACATGTAATAAATATATTTACTTAACTCTACTACTTGTTAAAAATTGGACAACATCTTGACTGCATTTATTAATTATTTCCCTTTTTGTTTAAATATTTGAAAGATTCCAGAAAGAAGTCCGGCCTCCACAGTTGTGGGTGAACTCTCAGCCGATGATCCAGACAACTCAAATCTCAATTCTAATTCAAGTCTTCGTCAAACTCTCCACTATACCTTGCTTGATAATGCAGGAGGAAGATTTGAGCTTGTTCAATCCACTCTCAAGGTTGTGGCAGTAGTGATTTCATTAATTTTTCTTTATTTCTTTATTTTTTAAAAATTAAAATGAGTTCTCTGTACTTGAAAATATAAAATAAAACAATTCTTAAGTCTAAATTTCCAGTGTTTTCTGTAAGAAAAAGCTAAAATGTATCATGTACTTTTTAATGGTATAAAAAAAAGTAATAATGGCATAATTAAAGGGTGAAAATTGAATGATGTTCAAAACATAGTTTTCAACTAACATTATCATTTAGAAAGTCTTGAAAAGCAATATACAAGCTATAAATAGATGTTCAGAAACTTTTGAAGTGATAGATTAAATTTTTTAAAACTTGTGTTTGAGAGTTTTTATTTACTAACAGCTTTGGGTACGTTACATTTACAAGATCGCTCTTTTTCTTTGACATCTTAGTTGACTGTGAAAGGTGCAGACTGCTCTGTCAGTTGGTGTGGCCTTGACTTTGAGACCCAGAGGAGCCATCAGATCCAGGTTCAGGTTGAAGACTCAGGCTCCCCACAACTTTCAGCAACTTTTGCCATGGTGATACAAGTGACTGACCAAAATGACCCCCCAGTTATGTCCAGCCCAGGCATCATGCAGCTCATGGAGGACATGAAAGTGGGAGATACTGTAACACAGTTGTCTGCCACTGATCAGGATGTTGGACAAAGCCTTGTATTTTCTATCGAATCTGAAGGTGAAATTTTATTCTTGACTATAAGTAGTTGGTAGATTTACATTGTAAAATTACAGTGCTGAAAAAATATTTAAGCAATTGACAATAGAAATGTTTTTCAACATTAATCAACTATTGATGAAAGTTTCATATAAAAAAGTCTTATTATCTGAACATTTCTTTTTAATTAAATTAACTGGCAAATTTTTATTGAACTCTTGGTTTCAAAGTTTTCATTTTCTGCATTTAAAATTGACCTTAACAGGCACCAACTTTAAAGTAATGGGCAACAAACTTGTTGTGGCAAGACTTTTAGACTTTGAGACCAACCCAGCTCTGTCTGTTGAAATCACCGTAACAGACTCTGGATCCCCACCTCTATCAGTAAGTGGATCAAAGATATTTAACTGTCACAAGATTGCAAACTGATTTAGAAATAAAATTACTTTTATAATTTTAAAGACATTAAAAAAAGTGAAAATAATTCAAAAGTTTAATTTATTACAGGTTAAAGCTACCTTTAGTTTTAAAATTATGAATGTTGGTGAACCTCCAACATCGATTTCATTTGAGAGTGTGAAGAGTGCAACATCACCCAGTTTTCTTGCTGACCAGCCAATTATTGGTGAGAGCACCAAATCTGGCACTCTGATTGGTCAACTTGTTGCCCAAGACCCAGATTTTGATGAAGACATCACATTTCTCAGCTCTGGGGATGTCATTAAAGTTGATGGTGCAGGCTGCCTTTCATTGAATAAGGTATGCTTCAATTAATATAGCCTAAGTAGTGGAACTTGTTCAAAGGTAATTTTCATTGTTTCTATGTAAGTTAAATATGTATACTCTTGGATATATTATATAAATATTCTGATTTATAATTGCACAATATTAACTGAATAAATTTCAAACTAAAATTTTGCTAGCCCCTGATTTATAATATTATTTTTAATTTTTGAAGCAAGATAGATAACTGAAGCAATTTTTACCATAGATATTAAGAAATCCTAAAATCTTTAAGCTTGAAAGTTAAGGCTATCAAATATTTGGTTGGAAACCCAAAGTTAAAAAAGCTTAACATATAACACTGCAAACATATTAGCTTCAGTAAAGCTTTTCATTGTTATTGGATTCTTCCCCTCTTTTCAAAGAAATTATTTTAGGCTTTTTTTTAGAAATAAGTCAAATTTGATTTGTTTTAGCAAGGGACAAGATGTGTTGCAAGCATTGTTCTGAACAAGATCTTAGATTTTGAAACACAGAGTAGCTATTCTTTGGCTGCAACAGCGATTGACAAATATGGGCTGCGACTTGACAAAAACTTTACCTTACAAGTGAAGGATGAAAACGACCCACCAGTGGTAAAATATTTTAATGATAAATATGAACAGTTTAGTTTAATTGCTATAAATTTTTTGTGAATCATTCATAAAATCTATCCATCTATTAGATATTTTTATTTTAATTTAAATTCAACCATAACATCTAGCTGTCTGCTTTATTTTGATCAGTAACACAGCTCTTGCTCTTGTAACTTTCAAATCTAATTCATAGTGGATATTATTGAATTATATGCAATGGCATTATAAGGGTGTAGGTTTTTATTAAACAAATATTGTTGTTTTAAATCATTCTACATGTTATCATGAAAACAAAATTGAATGTGTAGGGCCTAACTTTTTTCTTCTCATCAGTTACACTAAGGACACACCATTCTGTTATTTTGTTGTTATTTTTGCAGGCCATTTTAATAAATAACCAGACTACTGACATAATTAAAGTGAAGGAAAACTCAAAAGGAATTAATGTAGCAACTTTAGGGGCTGTTGACCCTGACAAAACTCAGACCTTTGTATTTGCTGTGACAGGCAGTTCTCAGTTTTACATTGCTGGGAACCTTCTAAAGGTAACTAGTCGAAAAAAAATAGATGCATGTTTTAATATTATTTTTTTTTAATGCTAGAAAGTGCATTGAAATTTTTTTTATCTACATTTGAAAATTTTTGATAACTTCAAAAACTCTTGCAACATTGATGATTTCAATGAAATTAATTTTAAGACTAGTCTCAATATTTGCTGATTACTTGATTTGTACAGTTTTATTCATCTTCCTTCATATTGCAGCTTAACATATTTTGTCAAAGACAAACCTTATAATTCATTAATGCAGCAGTTTCCAACCTATGGTACTTGTACTTCAACCACTTGGGTGTTTGCAAAAATTATATTGATAATGGCAGAAAATGTTATTAAAAATTTTTTTTTTTTACACCTGTTCATTTACCAGGAAGCTATCTGTCAACATGGTGGGGTTACTGATAAATTAATAGTTTAATCTAGGGGTACACGAGAAAAAAAGGATGGTAGCTGTTGCATTAAGTGATCAAATTTTGTTTTTGGTGAACTTAAATAGACCCCCCCCCCTTTTTTTTCCCCCCTCATTATTAGACATACCAAACAATCAAAATGTTGTTTCAATATGCAGAGGCCTGTGTATTCACATTCTCATAAAGCTGATCACTTCATAGGTGACAACGGCAGCAACTATTGACTATGAACATGTCAAAGTGATACCAATCAAGTTGAAAGTCTTCGACAGTGGACAGCCATCATTATCCTATGAGAAGGACTTCACTATTGAAGTGCAGGATGAGAATGAACCCCCAACATCTGTCACTCTAACAAGAAACAAGGTCAGTGACACAGCATGTAGATAATTGATTTTGTATAATTAGTTGCTGTTGTTTTTTCACAACAAATAAATGCCTGTGTGTCCTGTGATGCCCCCCCCCCCCCCCCCCCAAAAAAAAAAACCAACACATTTACTAGGTCACAAGATAATGTGTTTCCTAGAAATTCTCCCAGGGTTTAGAGAGGAGGGGGGGGGGCAGTGCATTTCTTCACACAGGGCCCCAGTTGCTGTTAATACGGCCCTGCCGGGGCATGGGGGGAGCTGTTAAAATGGTCAGCCAGAGCCATCGTGTGTTATTCAGAGGCTCTCCTGCCCCTTTTCAGTTTGTGCCACCTGCATTCGAAGTTGATAATTTTTTTCACATCACAATTTTGTTCATCCATCCATCCCTGTGGCGCAACAGCCCATGTAGGGGTTTGGCCTGCCTCACTACTTCCTTCCACTCAGACCTAACTAATGCTTTTCTTTTCCATTCTTGGATTCCCAGTTGTTGTAGATCTTTTTCCACATCATCCATCCATCTAAGCCTAGGTCTGCCTTTGGGCCGTTTTCCTCTGGGGTTTTGGTGATGCACCCTCTTCACTCCATCACAACTTTGTGCCCCTTAAATATCCATGGCTCTGTGCTCACTACTCCTTATTTGGTCCTAATTCCTACCAGGGCAACTATGAAGTAACTACTTACTAATACTCCCTTATTTTATGTAAATATTAATTGATATTAAATTTTTCCATAAATACACTTCCAAAGCCACTTACCTGTAACTGCATCAACAGGTATCTGAGGATGCAGGTGTTGGAGTGGAAGTTGGCAGTTTTGTCACTGATGATCCTGACAACAAAGAACAATTAAAGCAGAAATTTACCTATGAGCTGACGGACAACATTAACGGCATCTTCGGCATAGCTAACGGCTCCCTGGTTGTATCCTCTGCAAAACTTGACTATGAGCAAAGCCCGAGCTACATCGTCAAGGTGAAGGTGACAGACGACGGCAGTCCTCCCTTGTCTGCACAGTTTGACTTAGAGGTTCAAGTGATCAATGAAAATGATGCACCAGCTAATCTCCAGCTCTCAGGTATTAGTTTCAATATTGGTCGCTTCAAGTTCTTTGAAAATTGTATCTTTCTAGTCATTGAATCAGTTGTCCTCTTGTCAAGTCATGCATATGTGCGTGCGTAAAATATTGAGTGACAGGTGAAGCCTTTCTTGATACACAAGTATATTCATTATTGTATATCAATACCGGTACTAACCTTTTAAGCAAATGAAAGTATAATTGTTTTTTGTTTATATGAAGGTTGCTATTATGTCATGTTCCTGTGTTGTGCTTATTGTGAATTAACATTTGAAAACATTTTATTTTCCCTGTTAATCTGGGAGGCCAGATTATTACTTACTATTAATACATCCATCTCTTCTAGTTTATTCTTACTTTTTTTTTTTTATCATAGACTACCTACCCACTCGCCCTGCCTTGAACAACAACCATTTATTGGCTTTCACTTTTTTAACAGCTGCACTTTATGCAATTCTGTTAATTTTGATGTGCTGTAATATTTTTAAGTTGATTCCCAAATGCCAGTATATAAAATGAGAATAATTTTTGTCAATGCAGCTATGAACATCTCCGAATCTGCCAGTGTTGATACCTTAGTGGGAATATTATCAGCCCAAGACCCAGATGTAGGTCAGAGCCTCCGATTTACCATTACAAACTCTGATTTCTTCACGGTCAAGGGCAACCAACTTGTTGTCAGTGGTGGACTTGATTTTGAGACTTCACCAAGAGTTGGTATTGAAATTACAGCTTCAGATAATGGCTCACCAGTGAAATCTGTAAGTTGCTAAATAATTTTTTTTACAGACTGATAAATTAAATTGAAAAAAATTAACTTAAAATAATGATTTGCATATTTTTTAAATTTATTTTGTGTTAGTCTATGTTTGTTTGCTGAAGAAGGCTTCTTGTTATTTTGTTTTTCTTTGCATCCTTTCTTCAGGTTTTATTATACCTTGTTTCACACATTTCCTAATAAGAATGTTGCTTTGAAGAGCTACATGATTTCACTAAGATCAAAATATTTATTTTAAAAGTTACTTGTTAAAAATATATTTTAATACAATCATTTTCATTTAGAGAAAATCTTTTAGTGTTTCTTTGTACAAAAAATCATATTATTAAGCCCACATGTCCACCATTGACACTGAACATGTATAGTTTCCTTAGAGACCCTAAACTGAATCACCCATATTTATTTCAGGTTGTAAGATCATTCACCATTACAGTTGTAGATGTCAACGAGCCACCAGTTCAGATGAACATAAACGCAACACTTGCCAGTAAATTTTCAATCCCTGAAAATACAATTATCAATACAGTGATAGGATTTGTTGAGACTGTTGACCCTGATAATATTGATAGGGCCACCATGGAGCTGACTTCAGCTGCAGCTAAAAATTTCAAATTAGATTCAGCTGGATCTACATGTCAGAGGGTAATTTTTCAATCTTCTCACAAGAGTTTTCTTGGACACATTTGCGTACTGGATAAACCAGAAGAAAACATTTTAATAGGCCGTTCATGTTAATTAAGTTAACCAATCTTTAAACACAAATTTATATATATTGTCTATCTAGAAGCCTACATGCGTGAGCTTCATATTTCTATTTAGTTCATTCATTGTAAACCAGAAAAATGATCAACATTAATACATAAGAAGTAGTCATTAGAATCCTAATAATAAGCAAATAATTTTTTTTTAATGAAAAGATAGTTAAAAACTGAGAATTATCAGATGCGTAAAAAATATGTCAGAAGATCCAACAAGGTCTTTGAAAGAAGTATGGTACACAAAATTTTGAAATTTCACTTCAAAATAGTAATTTTATTCTTCCAGTCCTTAAGTGCTTTCACACTTTAATGTAATTGAATTCCTAGTGCTGAAAATGTGTAAATGTAGAGCAGATTGTATTTTGCACATGCACAAAAGTATTATAATATCTGAAGTGAGTCAATCATTTCATTTCTTTATCGATAGCACTTGCAATTTATTTGTGTTGGAGGATTACAGTCTAGTTCAGCTGTAATACTGGACCAGACTACTGGACGCAAGGCTGGACATGTCATAGTTTTTTCACTGGTGCATTTTCTTTCAGAAATTGATTGTAAGTCTAGGATCAACTTTCACTGTCTGCGCCCAGAAGGCTCTTCTTGCCCAGACTGTTAAGTACTCAACTCCCACTTCTCCACTGGTTTTTGAGATCGTTTCCAGGGACAAAGGTCAGCTGTCAATTACAAACAGATGGGAGTTTACTGTTCTTGACACCAATGACCCACCTTATGTAAGTAGCAAAACACTGACAACCTTGAGCTAGTGTTCCACTTAAGTTTTTGGTCAGAGCCCCTTGAGCTGGACTTATTTTAATGTTCAATACTTTTCTCATCCCCCATTTTAAAACTCCACACCATATTTTAAAACTCCACACCATATCTTAAAACTCCACACCATATTTTAAAACTCCTACCATATTTTAAAACTCCACACCATACCATTCTGCTCAAGATGTAGAATAGTTTTGGCATCTGTTTTTATTCTAATCACCTAAGTGCTAGGTGTTGATCAGTGTTTCCCAATCATTTTTGCCCCACACCCACCTGAACACCTAAAAAGGATTAATGTCCCCTCTCACCCTAACCCTTTCTAACAACTAACAATGCCACCCCCCCCCCTTTCCAAACTTTTGTATAATGTAAATACATTTCCTTTCTTAGATGCTATGGTCCCCTTCCCAACCCGTTATCATCAAATTCCCCTAACCCTAGTGTTGCATAGGCCCCCACATTGGGAAAAACTGATGTAGATGAATCTTTCTTTTCTTTACAGAGTATATTCTATCATTTGATGTGTTTTTCATTGATTATTTAAAAATTCAGTAATTCGGATTTTCTCATTTTTATTCATAAAAAATTAGCTTAGGCAGGTTTAAATAAACTGTAGCATTCTCCATTCCCCTCCGCCAATTTTCACTTGATCTTCACCCCACCCAATTAAAGTAACAGTCCGGTCACCATTTTATTTTTTTAGGTTACTATGTGTATATATATATATATATATACAGGGTGGGCCAATAAAAGTGAGAACATCTCGTAAAATGTGATTTAATCACATAAAAGTAGTTTAACTATACCCATACTAGATTAAATAGTTTACTGATTTACTTTCTTACATATTGAACATGATTTCTGATTAGCTAAATATTTTGCAAAAAAATTTATGAAGAATTATAATTAATTAAATTATATTTTGAAATAACTCATATGCTACGAGATGTTCTCACTTTTATTGGCCCACCCTGTATATATATATATATATATATATATATACACACACACACACATATATATATGTTATTTCCCACAAGTTAGATGTTTACAGTATTTTACGGAATATAAGACGCACTTTTTTCTTCGAAAAATTGCCTCCAAAATTCAGGTGCTTTTTCTACTCGAAATTAATATAAAAATGTTAAAAATGTTTTGTTTTTCTTAAATTGCTTAAAAATTAAGGTGCGTCTTATAGTCCATATCATTTTATAGTCCGTATCGTCTTATAGTCCGTAAAATACGGCAAGTATTTCAAATACAAAATTTAATTAATCAGTTTTATTGATTGAATTTATTATTTTGGTGTGTGGGTCTTTTATTTGAATTTTCACTTCCCTAGCATCAAACTCTGGCTATGCTACTGTATTAAAGGAGAAAATGCATCCAATTAATGTTTAAAATCCTCTTTTATTTCCAAAAACAGAATATATCAATAACATCCCCAACTCTAGAAATCCCAGAAAATGTGAACACATTTAAACTTGGAGGCTTGACCTGTGATGACCCAGATGTTGGACAGAATCATTTTTTCCAAGTAAGTTTTATTTCAGAAACAATGACAGGCTTACACTGTTCATTATTTTACAGCCAAAATAACAGATGGATATTCCTTTTTGAAATTATTACATTATAAAATACTAAAAGGAATTCAATTGTTATTAATAACTTTCATTTCAGAAGTCCTCGAGATTCACCAATGTTTTTATATTTTGAAATGGATTATTGCCTTTCCAATAAGCCACTATTTCTTTATAATGTTATTAAATTTTACCAATACAAATTCAGCTGAAATTTTTTAGATATATATTAATTTTTTAAATTTGAAAGTAATTTCCTCTTTTGAAATTAGAATTCACCAACAGGCCTGTTTACCCGCAAAATCTTAAAAGCGTACAATATCATCACAAAATCCTTCTATACATTATCTTAATAGTAAAAAATAAACATACAGTATATATAATGCATACACCTCAAAATCGTACATCATATGCCAAAATCGTAAGAGTAAACAGGTCTGCACCAAGGATCTCCATGCTGAAGATTTGAATCATCTATTGTCATATTCATTTTGAAAAAGTGTAATTGTCACTTACTCTTTAAAAAACTTGTTTATTTTTTTCTTTCACTAGCTTCTCACATACTGGAATGTTTTTAAAGTTGACAATGGTTCAATACTCATTACCGCCAAGGCCTTGGATTTTGAGCAGCAGTCAGTTTATCAGCTGACCATACGGTGCATGGATGATGGAACACCTTCTGCTAATTTCACTAAAACTATTACTGTGTTAGTGAAGGATGTCAATGAGTCGCCCTCTGACATTAAGCTGTCCACCACTGCTGTAAGCTTAAGCTTATTTTTTTGGTTTCCTTTGTAAAATTATAGTTTTAAAAAAAATAAAATAAGTTAAAATATACTTAAGAATTGTAATTTTTTTATTTGACTATTAAAATAGCCAATTTTTATTTTTTATATATTTTTATTTTTATAATTGTAAATAAAATGACTAGTTGTTGCTGCCTTATCCTCCCCCTTTAACCAGGAATATAGACTCTGTACATCTATATATTCTTGGTAGGCCTGCCTTGTCACTCTAGAGCATTCCCTTCCCAGAGGGCAGTTTTCAGATAAGGGTTGGTTGCATTTGTTCTAGCCAAAACGGTATCTACACCATTGCTTGCACCAGCTGCCAGATGGGGTATCTAGGTGAATCTGGACACCACCTCTCTGACACATGTACTGAACACCTGCATAATATTGTGGAAGATAAGCAGTACCCCATAACAATAAACTTCAACTGAAGCCACCACAATGGCTCAGGGTATTTTGCTATCACTGCCATTGTGTACAAACACACCAAACCGGGTGGTGAACTTGGAAAACATGGCATGAATGTCATGTTCTCCTTCACTTGTTGAACCTTTTCTTGGCCTCCTCCTTGTTACAACCAATGGCAGTACACTTGCTTTTCCTCTCTTTTGTCCAATTTCTCCTGTTTTAAATCTCTCATCTACTTATCTTCTGTCACATTCCTCTTGTTGTCCTCTCTTACACTGCATTGCAGCTAAGTGTTTATTTTTATATTATATTGTTTTTACTGTAGTTTCTTCACTGAAGAAGGCTTCTTGCCAAAACATTATTTGTTTTGTTGCTTTCTTCTTTTTTTTTTTCAAGGTTTCCCATACTTTGATTCACTCACTTCCCTTCACTCTAAAGCACTAGCAATGCCTTCTGACATAATTAAAATGGTCAAACTAACCATGGTATCCTTGGATCCCAGATTCCCCTGACAGCAAAAGATGGTGAAACTGTAGCATTTATACTTGTGACTGATCCAGACAACACAGGCAGCAACACTCAGAAACAAAGTCACACTTGTGTTGTTTCTAAAGATGACACAGGAAATTTCAAAGTCAGCAAAGAAGGTCTTGCCCTGCAGGTAGTAAAGGCGGATGTTTCAGACACATGGCTTATTTAGGGAGAGGAATTTCATAAATACTTTAAATGTTTCTTAGCCAAGTTGTATGGTAGGCTTA